>JACEII010000027.1:2837370-2987279 GCA_014332785.1 Antheraea mylitta | reverse complement strand
CCACATATGTTCTAGTAAGTATATATGCCTTATGAACTCAAACATGTATTTTGTATCTGCCAACTCTGCTAAACTAAACAAGTTCGAGCAAATTAGTGAAAAATATAAAACCCTTTTACCTTATATGTAACCTACCTGTGTATGCGAGTCTGTGCAATGGGATCTAACATCATGGTATGAATTTTACGAAAAGTGTAATTACTGTACAACGTATAACGGACAAGAACTTAAAAGGTAATAAAAAAACAATGATAATTTAGCAAACAAAAATATCGCTAATTTTCAATATCATCACCTTGATCTTATTTGATTATTAGACTTTTACACTATAAAAAAAACTTACCCAATTCTTAAATATGCATTTTCCGTTAGGACACCTAAACATATATGGAGCGCACGTTGGAGATTTACACAGTTCTTCGGCCTCATCGGAGCCGTTGGGACAGTCTTTATCGTCATCGCAGACCCAGGTGTTCGGTATGCATGCATTCGTATCGTTGCCACACAAAAATTTTCCCGTACAGTTCACAACATCGGCACGTTCCGCTTGAGACTGAAAATTAACAACGTACAAATAAGCTCATCATGAAACCACAGTACGACATTGCACGAGTGCGAAGTCACAGCGGATCGCTAGTGAACTTTATCCCATCAAAAACATAAATGTGAAAGAAAGCCAAGTTCAATATTAGGATATATGCCTTGGTTGTTGACTTCAATGACAAAAGAAGTAAGATCTAAATGGGTGCCAAGTTATATGATCAGTACTGAAATTTATTTAGAACAACATAATATATAACAACTTAAAATAATATTTTTTCTTATAACTTACGATAATATATTGAAGTCCAAGGTCTGATTTAGCTAGTTCGAATATACGAACAAGTCTTAAGTAAATAGTACTACTAAAACAGTCATGGAAGAGTTCTATGTTCTATGGCTAGTTTCTACCAGCAAGAGAAATTTTCGGAATAATAAAATAGGAATTTACAGCTTTAGAACTTTCTAAGGCTATAAACTAGCCAAGTTATTAGTTAATTGATTAAATGACATTAATGCTGTATCACCCTGCAAATTGCAGTTAATTATATGTGAGCCATAAATCAATTATTTACGTGAAGTTAATTATATAATTAAAAATAATCTATATATTTTTAAGTTCACTGGCATCAATGTCGGTTATTAACACCTATCTCTCAGGAACAGTGTTTTTTCCTATTCCGTACAACGTGTATACAAAATTCCATGATGATCAGTCGAAACCACATTCGGAATTATAACATTTAGTACGGGCAATGGGAAGAGCGCAGATCATATTCATAACTGGCCTATTTATGTCAGAATTTTTTTAGTTTATTTCGTTGGCACTAACCAGATTTGGCAATATAATCGACCGTAGCCAGAACTCTTGATATCTGGCAAACCCAACTACAGTAACGATGAATTTACAAAATAAGAAAATCAAACTCACCCTGCAATTTCTTTCATCAGACTTATCCTGACAATCGGCGTCCCCATCGCAGACCCATAGAGAAACTATACAATTCCCGTTGTCACACGGGAACTCGTTTTCAGTGCAGTTCCTACTACCGCAATCTGTACAAAATCTCTCTTATATATATTGCAGTCCAGTAAAGCTGTTAAGAACCAGCTAATGCAATAGCGTAGTCAGTTCGAAAAAATAAAACGCTTATATACCTATAGACCAACAGTATTAAGAATTTATTTTTATGGTTAGCGTTGCATTATTAAGGCTTTCATATGATTGGTGCGTGATCTATTTTTACCAATTTAAACTTAATATTTATATCTACCATAACAGAATCTGGACACTTTAAATGTAGATCATTTTGTTTAAAATAAAACAGAACATGATTACATAGGGTCTAACTAACATAATTGCAAGACACAAGAGTACAAAAGTAATCAAAATTATATATAAATAAATGAACCAATATATTATCATACATATGTTTACTAACCTTTCTCATCGCTCTTATCAGCACAATCGAACTTGCCATCGCATTTCCATTGTGGCACGTAGCACCTGGTGATGTCGCAGGAAATCATAGGTGGCGAACACAAACATTCCATCTCATCCGAGTTATCGCCACAGTCGGCCTTGCCGTCGCAACGCCACGAAGTCGGTATGCAAGTATTATTGTATTTACATGCGAAGTACTCCTAATGACATCGGAAAATTAAGGTACATTAAAATCTACTGAATATTGTGAATCTTTAAAAATAAACTATCTCCATTTCATTAAATCTCTGCTAGTACAACTGACATACTAAACGGCCTGGCGGACGTTATTTCGCCCTGATAAAAACCTTGACAAACTATATACTTAAACCTTATGAATCACATAATCTACTTGTGAAAACCGCAAAACAATTTGTTCAGCAATTTTTCAGTTCATCGCGAAATGACAGACAGACATGGCAGAGGACTTTATTTTATATATGTGTAGATATAACAACATAGAAGACTATAGATATTAGTCTACCTGTTTCAATTATATAAATTAATTAAAATTATAAATTTTGTTATTGAAAATATTAACTTACAGGGCCACATAAGGTTTCAGAAGTTTTAGGACATGTCATATTTGCTGAAGGCTTCGTACCATCCAGACAAAGACAAGATCCGTTCACATTCTTTAACCCATCGGGACAAAGGCAACTGAAGCTATTATTCTCAGGCTTGCCCAAGCAAATTCCTTCACAACTCGTATTTTTAAACGAACACAAGTTACTTCCGTATTGTACCGAATGGGCAAACACCTTCAAGTCCATCAAACCAGGTAACGAATCATTAATAGTAACAACGTTCATCCCAGTAACTTTGTCAGCCATAAATATCGACTTAACTTTCCAATCATCCCAGTACATTTTGTCCCTTAAAACGGCTACACCAAATGGATGAGACACCTTATCATCATTCCAAAGAATCCTCCTAAGAGAACGCCCATTCAAATCGGAACTAGCGATGTAGTCTTCTTTCGCATCTACCCAATAAATTTTTTCAGACATCTGATCTACAGTTATTCCATTAGGCCAATACACTATCGATTTGCCAAACAATTTCTTCACATTTGTGCCATCAAGATTGGACCTAGAAACCGATGGATCGGTCACGTTCCAATCCGTCCAAAACAAGTAGCCCGCTTTCGGATGCACCGCAATACCGCGAGGCTTCGATAGAACTTTTTTATCCAAAATTGTGACTCTCATTTTACGTTTGTCTGTGAAATCCATCTTTACAGCTTCAATTTTTTTCCTTCCACTATTGACAAAGAGTAATACGTTGGAGATCCAATCAAGAGCCATGCCTTCAATACTGGCCAAATCTGTATTAACAATAATTTCTTCCTGGGAACCGTTGTTGAAACATTGCCTACTAATTTTACCTAATTGTGAATCAGCCCAGTAAATACAGTTATTTTTTACATCGAAATCCATTGTAATTACATTCCTTTGCTTCTCTATGGGATATGTTGTGATGTTGGTTGAGAGATCAATTCTAGCTATCTTATCTTTCATCGCAACGAGCATAAACTCTGCCAGTTCCTCAGTGGGGCATGGGATCATTTCAGGCGCATGACTTGAGTAACCAGATAGGGTACACATATTTCCGTCGATTTTCCGATACCCTTTGGTTAATGTATAGTACTGACCCGGAGGACAGTCTGACGGAACGGCATAGGGATCGTATTTGGCTGATTGATTCTGTATACACTCTTCACCAGACAACATAAACCCGAAGTCGCATTCGTAATCTCTACGTGTACACTCGCATGCTTCTTTCTTGATCTGTCTTTGATAATCGATACCGTTGTAACAATCGGTGTGATCTAGACGTCTTTGGAATAGGTCTCGTGATCCTAATATACATAAGACGGAGGTATTGGGTGACGACGGAGACCAAAATTCGTAGTCACCTTGAGTACAATTGCGAGCAAAAGTGTTTTTCAAGTCCATAGTTATAATGTTCCATTGACGCTTATCGTTCGCTGAACCAATCATAGTGAACGTTGTAGTATTCTCACCAGGCTCGGTAATTAGACCATAAATACGCTGGCCATCGGCGTTGAACCTACAAATATAAAAGATCATGTAACAAGGAACAGCAAATAGTTACTCAATAATTTGATACCAAAGTATGTATGACTCACTGATATGAATGCCATTCGACGCCTTCATTAGTAGAGTATAATATTCTTCTAGTTTCTCCGCGAGATTTAAAATATTTGACTACTACTAAAACGCCGCCGTGGTCACCATAGTTGAATAAATAAAAGTCTTTAAGGATTCTTTTCCAAGTTAAACCGGCGTCCATGCTCATGTAAACTCCTGGTATACCCTTCAGGGACTTGCCCATTACTCCTGTCGCCATTATAATACCAGGGGCGGATTTAGAGCTCAGTATACTTACTGATCTGAAATACCAAAAAATAAACAATTACAGATCTCTTGCAACGATTTCTACTTATATATTTCGTACTTATTATGAAAAATGACTTGACTGCATCTAATGTTAAACAAATTACAGTTCTTAAATAACAACAAATGATCACTGCTTATTAAGTAAGTTTAAAAAAGGTGTGTTCTCATAAAGTGCATATTATTCTTTTGGGATTTGGTGTAGTGATGGTTAATATATCAAATAGCAATTATTTGTAAACGAAATCAAAAATAATGATACATCAAATTCGTAAAAGAACACGAACTACATCGAATATATGTCTATAAATAAAAACTAGATTTTTATATCATTACATAGTATAAAACAAAGTCCCCTGCCGCGTCTGTCTGTCTGTCTGTTCGCGATAAACTCAAAAACTACTGAACAGAATTTCCTACGCTTTTCACTAGTAATATTATAAATCATTCATTTTCGTTTTACGTGTCCCGCCATTGATTATATCGCGACTAATTCAAATTTTCAAAAAATAAAATTTGAATTACCCATTTAGCGCGCTAAGGTAATTAATAGATAATTCTCACCTTTAGTGAGGTGCCGCTCTCATACACAAATGTCTGTATAAAACTTTTTTTTATTTTTAAATATATTTACAGTCAATATAAATTAATCAAAATGTGAGAACACCGACATAATTACAGTTATTATTTATTTATATTTAGTAAATACATCTACTTTCTGTGTAAAATGTTATATTCTATGTCCTTTTTTTGTTCCTTCATTATTTTACTTTAGAGATTCCTAGGGGGCCCAAAATACAAAGTATTTAAGAAAGACAAATAATCTACTAATATTATAGAAATTGTTACCTCGTTTCTGGATAGAGTTGGCTAAATTTCTGATACAAGTGTAGACTGCATGAATTCTCAATGTCACAATTGAGGGGTTTACCTGAATGAAAATTATTAAAAAGTCATTTTAGGTACATTGATTGAAATTCGAACATTAGTAGTGAAATATTTAATTTAAATTGTTCAACATTATTGACAACAATTGTCGAACACCAATGGAGAAGTTGTAGATTTATATTTTTCTAACCACTCGCTCCAACTTTGTATAACAAACATACTATTTTGTGCATAATAAGTGCATAATAAATATCTTACGATTTAGATTTTTTTTAACTTATAACTGAAATATTTTAAAATGTGAATTAGTAATAAAACATTTTTTTTTTCGAACTGACTACGCTATTGACCCAGCTAGGTCTTAACAGCTTCACCGGATTACTAAGGCGAGCGCTTGCGGCACTCGGCCGATTTTATTTGGGCAACTAGCTCAAGGGTGCACGGCACACCTCGGTCTGGGCTGCTGCCCGACACTTGCAATTCGCGACCTATCTAAGCTGATCTATGCTAACTATTCATACATATATGAGTTGTTGGAGCATATATGTGTACCAAGCATACATACCTCAACAACTTCTATATATATTACGTATCGGATAATTTTTCAAACTATTTCAGTTCGATAAGGGAAAGAAACAAAACCCTTCCACTTTCATGTGTAGGCGTGTATGCGTGCACGTGCGTGGGGGCGATGTGTGTACTGTTGTTGCAGTGATGTAACATTTTGTGTCACTGTATCGCGCGAGGTAATGAAACACCTTGAGAATCTCACGCGTAGTTTTAAATTTGTTATATCTTCTTTAATCTATCTTCTTGTTATATTTTCTTATAATCTGTTTTGTATTTATTGTAGTGATATACTCTTAAAGGTTACTTTCATGTGCAACAAATACTTAAGTAACATTTATCTGGATAACGATTGATCTATACATATAATAAAAATGTAAATATAACATGTCTGTACTTTTTCAAATATCGTGAAAAAATTGCTGCAGGTGTCTTGGAATAAGTAAGAAAATATATTTCGATCATTCTTAGAAATTTCTATCTGTCTGTCTGTTTGTATGAATACGCATCACTGTTAAAGTACTGGGTTTACAATAAAAACCATAAAGTACAAAATCATAAAGCATATTTTCGAGAATAACTTAGTCTTTGTTTCATTGAAATCGATCCACTCTATTAAGAGTTATTGTAATTTTAACAATGACGCGGCGTAAATACGAGAGAAGAGTAGATAAGTAAATGGACTTAATACATTCAGATGACTTTATTAATCACGTTTTTACATAAGGTTCTACGCGGATGAAGTCGCGGGCACACCTCTAATATATAAGTCCACAAAGCGTCCTCAATAACCCATTATTTTTAATAAGATCACGAAAAAGAAAAAAAGACTGTGTTTTATGCGAATTATCACATTATATTATAAGTGGTTTATCTCCTGTATGTACAATGTATAGAAAATATATAAACAATCATTAAAACAAATATTTGATATAAACGGACTCTCTCAATTTAAACGAGTTGTATGGTAGCCATGCGAATGCGTTTCTTCACGTACAAATCGCTTGCATAGAAAATAAGAGTATATAGGAAAGGCATTCAATGGTATTTTCGAAGAAAAAGTAGATATGTTAATGAGGTAATTAAAAAACAATTGGTAAAATTAACTATGGTCCAAGACTAATTTTACTCGACAGATTAGTAGAGATAAGGAGGTTTCTTGTTAATACCTTGTCCATTTGCAGAACTCTGATTACAATGATGTCTACTTCTTTCCATTACCATTATATTTCCATTACATAAAAAGTTTTCTATCTCTACCAGCCCCTGCCCGCGACTTCCGCGGCAGCTTCCGCGTAGTAACAGTTACTTTAAACTAACGCTAACACGCAGCGGAAGCTCTTAAGAGGAAAAAAATCCGGATTTTGAAATATTTTCATTGGCGCTCCACTCCTATTGGTCTTAGCATGATGATATATAGCCTATAACCTACTTTGATAAATTAGCTATATACCACTGAAATTTTTTTTCAAATCGGTCCAGTAGTTCCTGAGATTACCCCCCTATAACGCCACAACTCACATCATAAACTCACAAACTTTACATCTTTGTAATATTAGTATAGATATTTCTATTTTAGGCGGCGTATTCAATGAGAGATGTAAAAAAAAACATCTTATGCAAACAATATAAACGGCTAGGAGATAATAGAGGTACACTAAATGTGTTACAGATATAATCGACTTACCGTTTTCATCTTCTGCAGGTGGTTTCATAGGTGACCATGTGACACCATGGTCGAAGGTTATCAGAGAGACCAGGTGCTCCGGGCCGATGTTTGCAACGGGCGCCTTCGAGTCCACTTGAGAAGCTATGTAGATACCTTTCAACCCCTCAACACGGTATAAATTCGTAAACGAATCTTCTGTTACGTCCCTAAAATTATTTAAAGTCATATTTGAGCATATTGTATCTTGCATCTTGCATGGTAATAAGATACTGTTATTTTTTCGATTTCTTTAATTAACAAAATATTTCTTACTTAAGCCAACTCTCTCTCCAGTTTTCATCAGGGAAGTAGCAGAAAATCTGCTTCAAACTCAAGACGAAATCGTATTGTGTAGCGTTTCGTCCTATTTCCGACACGTAAAGATTGGCGAGAGATTCCGTGTGCATGACAGACACAAATATACGTCTTTCGGTAACATCTGCTATGTGAAACTTTCTAAGATCCAACTCTGTTTGGAACTTTGCTTTGACATATGGTCCTCTTTGGTAAGATATGTATAGATGTAAGGTATCCCGCTGAAAATGAATAATTCAATAACTAAATGTTCAAGAAACAGTTTTCGTAATTCTACATTATGGAAGATAATAAGCTCTATTCCAAGTTCGACTGTGAGTTATGGTTTAAGGAGGTCAAGTCAATCTTTGGCTGTCAGCACGCATTATCACACGAGGCATTCACAAGGTATTGTTCTTCTGTTATTAAAGTCCATATCATAGCCCGATGGCTGCATGCGGCTTGCTGAGCCTTTGAAAGTGAGGTATCAGTGATAGGTAAGCAACAACAAGCCTATTGAGTACTACTGGAAAGTTTGAGAGTTCAATCTGACAATAAGTGAGAAATGAAGTCAATAAAAACTTTTTAACAACTTCTATTATCCACATAATTCAAATGATAGAGGTCTGCCTTTTTCCAGGCATCACACAAAACTACTGGATAGATTTACTCACATTGTTACCACTACCACTAATAACACGACTGAAGTCCATTAAATCAAATATTATAATGTGTATAAAACTTTATAATATAGTTTCCTTAACCTACAATAATGTACACGTTTGTAGATTGTATGCAAATAATATAGGTTATTTGTAACAAACAATTCTGCAAAAGCATCAAACCAAATTCACGAGAACAAGATTGGTACGAAATAAGTCTCTACCATAGAACTCTCGCCTTGCTTAACTGGAAGCCTAGTTGGTCGTAAGTCAAAATATTTATTGATTCACTGAAATAGTCTTACTATATATTTACTAAATAAGTACACACCTCTTTCGACTGCTTTGTAGCGAACATATAGTCTCCTATAATTTGAAAATCCCTCGCTCCTTCGAATAGGACATCCGCATTAATCAAATCCGTGGGATTGCTTGCATTGAACACCGTACTGGTACCGTCCGGATTCCATCGCTCGACATAGAATACTTTTGAGGATTCCGATCCCGATGACCAGAAGAACGTTCTCACGTAACTCTGAATCACTTCGAAGGTTTTCCCACCGTCGATAGTTAAATACAGCTAAAATAAAATACATATATTAGTACATTTTTAATATTAAGTAAGCGGATGGATCCCATCAAGTCAATAATTAATTCAATATTACTATTGTGTATACGAGTATGTATGAGATTGGCTTTTTCTTTCTTTCTTTCTTCTTCTTTCTAGTATACGGCTGCAACGGTTTGGATGTAATTTTGTATGTAGGTAATGTTTTACTGTCGGCTGTAGTAAAGCATTAGAGCTATATATAACCTTATAGGGTTAGATTGTGGAAACACCATCCCCATGTTTATTTATGCATCAGTGTTCACGCTACTATGTTCTAGTTCGAAAAATGTAGTTTGTAACATGTAGTGAAAACTATTATAACTGGGCCCAGCACTGCGATTCCATTCCTATATGTTAGACACATCCATGGGCTGATCAGTAAGATCAGGTAGGTTGCATGCCTATTTACCCCTTCATAACATAAAAAGGTTGTCATCCCTGACAATTATTTTTGTTTTTTAGAAAACCAGCTACTATAAAATAGACTATATAATTAATATGTCTTAAGTATATTTAGAAATTATACATAAAAAACTTACTGTTCTGTTATTGTCGATTTTATCCAATATAACATATTTGTCGGGGTATTCTTCGTCGAATACCAGCTCACTAGGGGAGAACGGTAAATCCGATCGGTAGATGTTACGTCCACTGTCACTCGTATAGTATAACTTTTTATTCGTTGAATCGGCAAACACACACTAAAACAAAATGCACAAGTGAACACTAAAGTGTACCACCATTAGACAAGTAACCAAGTTAAAACTCAGTCATCACAAATTTTGACTCAACCAAACAGTTTGATTTTGTGAAAATAGTAGTAATAAAAACAATTAGTACGTATCAGTACATTACAAAATTTAAAAGGATTAGTTTTCACCTGGCCTAACCATTATATTGTGTGGAATAATATGAATAATAATTGGGTTAGAACTCCCTTGTGGTCTTTTTTTAACCATTTCTCATACCCACTAAGCCGTAATTAGGATTTAATTCTTCGTTGAAAGCACCTAGTTCGTATAATACAACCGACGTCAATCAGCACAATACCGTAGTCCGGTGAAGCTGTAAAGGCCTTGAAGGCCAATAGCGTAGTCAGTTCGAAAAAAAAAAAAAACAAAATACCACTGATCTAATATTGCATTAAAAATCAATTATTCATACTCGAACATAACCTATAACTTTCCTTGTCTAATTATTATCACCAAATTTCATGAAATAAAAGTTTAATACCTTGATGAATATAAAATTACAATATTATATATTAAATTAATATGTTTTAAGAAGCTACGTTAAGAAATTTGCAGCATGACGGTACAGTTTACTGATGTTCTATATTTTATACATATACAAAATATTGGGACCTATATCTGAAATCTATAAACTCTAAAGCCATGATAACTGATAGACCTATGTGTAGATACTTGGAGATGGCGAATATTAACAACATTGTATATTGTTCTTTACCTCAAGAAGTGGTAAAAAAAAAACCATTGTTTGCGATACCGGACCGCGAACACCTATAGAAAATGATATTTAGAACGTTATCATTTAACGTCGTTAATTGCAAAAATTTCATTTCAACGAATGACAGTCACTAATTCGACATTCAGTACTTCATTAATAGAAGAGAGGCAATCAGGGTATTATTTTGTACTGGGACCTTTATAAAATATTTCTATAATCATTTCATGGTTTTATATTTCTTCAATAATTTAAATATGTATTTTACAGAAGTAATCAAGACTTACAAATGCGAAAGTGAATCTGTCTGTCTCTGTCTGTCGCGATTTCACGCCAAAACTATTGAACCGAATTAAATAAAATTTGGTACACAGATAGTCTTATGCCCGTTTTCACCAACATTCCCTAAATTTAAGGGACACTTAAAACCCGTTTAAGTGCCCACTTTGGGAGATTTCGTTTTCACCACCGTCTAAGTGTCACCTAAGACTCTAAGGGCTACCTAAATTTTAAGGGATGGAAATTCGATCCCTTAGCGCTAAGTGATGTCTATTTTACGAACATATCACATTGAATTTGTAGTTAGTTCGTATATATATCGTAAATTGAAGAAATATTAGAGTTCTTGAAACTTTGGTAGTTAAAGAAACCGGGAAATTAATAAAACATCAAAAGTTCCTTATTATGACGATGCATTTGTATACAGCTGTTAATTTTATCCATATAATATTTTAGTGCCTTATTTATTTTTTATTTATTGTTCCTTATTTTGTGTTTGTAAAAATATTTTTTTATATATTAATGTTAATTTCTTTCATGGTCCACATTGGAATCTCTGGGCTAATTTACGCAAATTTTAACAAATCCAACAATAAACTTATATTATTTTTGTTTTGGAATATTTTTTAATTATTATTTTTTAAAATTAAGGAAGTAAACGCGCACATGATACCTTAATGTTTTAATTAACTTATTATTTAATATCTTATCTTTACTTTTTCTGCTAGTATACAATAACTACAAAAGTAGGTTCCTACTACACAATAAGTAATCAAAATAGTATAATTTAATTACATCAAAATTTACTCAACATGCACTGACCTAACCGAAACATTCGGTAGGTACATATTTAAAGCGGACCCCCAATAAAACTAAACAGTCATACCTGCACCAACACAATAATTAACAAAGCTTTAAAAAAAACATTCTTTGGTCACTCATTTTATTTTAAAGTAGTATTTGTATTGTTTACATAAGAATTTCATAAAACTATTGCTTTGAAATTGTTACTAGCACATGTTCCGCCTGTTTCAATAAAGGCTTGACAATGAAACTGACGCTTAACTAAGTGCTTCCTTAATAAGTGTCCCTTAGCATGGTGAAAACAAAATAAGTTAGGTAGCTGATTTAGAGGACACTTTAGCTTTAGGATCCCTTAGTTAGGGGTAAGTTAAGGGAGCGTTGGTGAAAACGGGCATTAGACCCTGAGAAAGGACATAGGCTTTTAATGCGAAAAAATCATCGTGATTTTTACAACTTGAAACTTATTTTGTAAGCTGTTGATTTGATATAAATATATATGACATTCAAAATTTGTAAAAGTTTTACCCTCAAGGGTTGAAACACTAGGAAATAGGGGATGAAAGTTTATATGGAAATATGTAAGGTTCCGCTCCGATTTACAAAATTATTTCAATGGTAGATTGCTCATTTATCGAGGAAGGCTATATATCGTCACCTTAAGACCAATAAGAGCGGAGCACCAACGAAGAATGTTTTAAAATCGTTTTTTTTTTTTGCTTCTGAGAGCTTCCGCTGCGTATTAGTTAGCCAAAGGTCATTCCACGAGGACGAAGTCGCGAGCATAAGCTAATGAGTCATAAAAGCTCTTCCACATATTATGTAAATACTTTTCATAATAGGCAGACATCTATTTGTGACTTATCTAATTAGATAATTTTTAATTATCATTAATGATATAATTATAGATCATAAATGACAATGAGATTTTAAATAAACATCTTTTATTTAATTAAATCGTTTGTGTATAGGTCTAATTACTTTATTACTCGAATTATAAATAAAAATAATACATTATATACTACCTATAGTTCAAGAGATTGTTTGTTTTCTTGATTCTCTGAATTACTTTTAAATTAATTTATTTTTTTTAATTTCTACTGTCTATTCTGGTAAAAGTTATAGGGTGTATAACATTACGATATAACCTTTAAGTGCAGAACAAGTATAATAGAACTTTTAAATTAGAAAATACACTAAGAGAGAATGAAGTAAGTGTAGATGGGCTGTGTACCACAGATATTGGCGGATACGTGAGTTAAACTTTGGAGCACTGTTGATTTATATATAAAATTATATATATTTGTTTATATAAAATTTGTTATTATTTTTCTTTCATAACAATCAATTTCACACAAAACAATAATTACATTTCATGAATACTTACATGTTCTGGATAGTTTGGATGATTGAAAAATTTATCAACTTGTGCATAACCACTATCTGGTGTACCTCCAAGACGGAAGTGTTCAGTTTTATCTAAGAAATTCTTCCCAGAATCATATGAGATATAAAGAGCTGATGGTGATAATCCTGTATCGTTCGTCGGAGTTGAATCTCGAGCTAAACAGATGATTACACCAGATCCTTCACCAACCCATACCATAAGCTGCTGGTGGCTGTCATTGAGATGTGTGGTCTGTAAAAATTATAGTATGTTATATATACATTATATGATAGGAAAATATAGTTTACTGAAAATGATTATGCATTTAGAAATATCAACTTTTGAATTGGTTTAAATTCCACATTTCAAACGGACTATGGTATCAGACAATCTAAAATGAAATTTATATATGATAATATTATAAAGAGGTAAAGTTTGTGAAGTTGTAGGGGGTAATCTCAGGTCTTCTGGTCCGGTTTGAAAAAATCTTTCAGTGTTATATAGCTCATTTATCGAGAATGGTTATAGGCTATATATCATCACACTAAGACTAACAGGAACGGAGCACTAATGAAGAATGTTTAAAAATCGGGATTTTTTCCTCTTGAAAGCTTTAGATACGTGTTTGCGTTAGCCCAAAGTATCTATTCCACGCGAACGAAGTCGCCGGGCTGAGGCTAGTCTAAAATAAATATAAAACTATACATATCCGAAACAATGACACAATTTATTAAACCACATAAAATCAGCGTCAAACATTTTGACCGTAGAAAATAAACGTATAGAACACAGATTTAGGTGTCTAAAGGGATGCCGAAGATATAAAGGCGGAGCGACGCTCTCCCGCACTCTTACCTTGTCCTTATTGCACCCAGGCCACGCTGACACGTGTGCCAGTGTGAGTGCTAATAGCAGTACAATCACATTCAGAGTAATTTCGTTGCCAGTTACATGTTATTCTAGCTTTATCTATTACTGTATTGCTTATCTATTAATGCCCATTTCTTGTTTTTACTTTTATTTTATTACCCCGGTAATAATTTAATTTTGATTTTCTGTTCATTTTATTTCTAAACCTCTGGATATATTATATTGGTATATGTATCTTGTATGTATTTATATAGCCGCTCAACTCAATTAAATAGATTAGCTGACAAACAGTTTACAAAAGTACACTTTTTCGAAATGACTACGCTATTGACCCAGCAAGGTCTTAACTGCTTCACTGAGTGCCTTAAGGCGAGCGCTTAAGGCACTCAGCCGATTTTATTTTGGCAACCAGCTCAAGGGTGCACGGCACACCTCGGCTTGGCTGTTGCCTGTTGCATGCAAAATCGCGACTTATCTAGCTAACCTAGCTAACTGTTCATATATGTATGAGTTGTTGAAACGTATATGCGTACCAAGCATACACGCCTCAACAACTCCTCCATATATTTATTATCGGAAAATTGAGAGTTTTTCAGTTCGATAAGGGGAAAAAAGTAAACCCTTCCACTTTCATGTGTAAGCGTGTAGGCGTGCACGTATGTGGGGGCGATTGTGTAGTGTTGTAGCAGTGATGTATATTTGTTTGTCACCGTATCGCGCAAGCAACGCACTCAAGGGCTCTCTACCGTGGGAGGCCTAATCGGGTATACAAAAGTACACAGTCGGAGTCCTGTCTTCATTAACAAAATCTTTTGAAAATAGCAACGTGGTAATTATATCGCTACATCCCTATTACTTAGTATAATAAGCAAATAGCTACTTAATCATAATTAATTAGAAGCGTATTATATAGTATCCATAATACCGAGACAACTTAAGGATTACTAAATGCCTATTTCAAATACCTATAATTATATTTCACGTTATTGTATTAACTTTTTGACTGTACTATACGCAATGTCGAACTTAAGCTATATTCAGAGCGGCCAGAAAGTTTGACGCAGACTCTACTTAACAGTGTATAACAAATACTAATTAAAATTACTGTTCTGTATAAACAACTAAATATAAAACAATGAGAATACGTCAGGGAAGTTACCGAGATTACAGAGATAACCATGAAGAAAATCAGCAATGAAATTACTACTAGTTCCTTAAAATAATGGAAAAACCAAAACAACACAAGCAACTGATACACGATATCGTAAGCATAAAAAGCGGGGAAGTTATTCAGTTGATAAAAATTACCCATGTTCTGATGTTCCCTGGTGCAGGTACAGTCTGTAATGTAGTCGTATCTATCGCTGCCCTTTCCGGCGTGGGATTTTCGTTTTCCAAGTTTCTATTGATTATCGTTAGTGATCCACCGCTCTTTGCCGTATCTTCGTTAACATATAAATTTCTTTTTGTTTTTCCATATTGTTCCACGCTAACTACGAATGAAGTTAATGTCACTAAGATAGTGAAATATACAGAAAACCTCAACGACATCTTGATCACTGCATCTCAAGACAACCGCGCGTAAAGAAGATTCAGACAATACTGATTATTGCTTGAATGCGGCCCTGTTATATGAGCTGGAACAACAAACAATAGAGTCATATATTCGTATCGAGCTAACTATTCTCGTTAATATTATGCTATAATAGGGATGATCGATATTATCGATGTTCACAAAAACACCGATATTTGGCTTCGACATATCGTACCGTACTGTGTCATCTATATATTAATACGTGAAGCAAAAACTTTGTACCCCTTTTTAAGGTAATTCTGTGAACGTATGAACTTGAAATTTTGCATAGTTAAATTTTATATGGCGAAGAAGTGCAGAAAGCTATTTATTTTCTATAAAATGCATTAGTAAAAAAGGATAGTTCTTCTGTATTTTTTGGTCTGTTTTCTTCTATGTCCAAGTTAACGTAAAGGCATAAGCGCCAAATCTTTTATATAATATTTTAGACATTTTTTATCCTCTTAATCTTCGAATAATAATTGAAAAAAATATTCTGAAATTTCCATGTGTTGTCAGAATAAGTCAGGCGATCGATATTCAAGTGTCGTAAGGTTATTTTAGCGTTATTACAAGATGGTGGTTCTCTTGTTACAACTTTCCTGGGAATTTTTGTAACATCTCAGAATTTCATGGTCCGTGGTATTATTTTTCATTGACTTCACTTATGCACAATAAACTAACCATATTACATAAAACACTACCAACTTTACACAATATAGAGTCAAGTAACACAAGATTACGAATAAAATATAAAATCCACTACATGACAAACTGAAATCCCACCAAAAACTCCCACACACATGTAAATAAAAAAGACATTTTGACAGCCGTCAATAACGAGTAGTAGTAGTAATAATATTCGTCCAATAGGACAAGCGAAGGAATTAATCCTTACTGCCAATTCTGAAGTAAACCGTTAATAACGAACTTCAAAAAAGGTTGCGAAGGAGATCGCTATGCTCGACTGTATGTATTTTTTTACTCTTACATTCCAATTACCCTTTTTCATTTATAATTAATAAAAATATAATATGTAAAGTCATAATATATATACATCAATAATTAATTGATAAACAATTTATCTTTAGTACATTTATCGTATCGATGTTGCCAAGGCCTTCGACAAGGTCTGGCATGAAGGACTCGTATACAAGTTACGTTTAGCTTGTGTACCCGATAGGTTAATTCACATCATTCACGATTATGTTACCGATAGAACCTTCCGTTTTAGAGTGGACGGTGAAGTGTCATCGCCCCATCGGATACGCTCAGGTGTGCCACAAGGCTCAATACTCGCGCCCATGCTCTTCAATCTGTTCATCAGAGACCTACCTGAGCTCCCAGGAGTTGAGGTAGGTTGCTATGCTGATGATACAGTTATCTACACTTCTGGCTGGCAGCTGGATTGGCTCAGGAAACGCATCGGAAAAGCCGGTAGCACACTCGGTGATTGGTTTCTTCGATGGCGTATAGAAGTAAATTCCGAAGAAAGCGTCGCGATAATTTTCGATCCTAAGATACGTGCTAATAAACTAACGCCCATATAGCCTGATACACTATACAAAACCGAGATACTTTGGGCCGGCGAGGTCAAATATCTCGGCGTCACTTCAGATAAACACTTAATTTTCGGTTCACACATAGACAGAGTGCGAAACAAAGCCGCTATGGTCTTGGGTCGTCTCCATCATTTGCTTTGTCATAAGAGTAAAATGTCTCTCAGAAATAAACTCACTCTATATAAAACTTGCACCCATCCGATTATGACGTACGTTGTCCGGTCTTTGCGCACGCGCAAAATCGTATTCATAAGTTGCAGGTTCTCCAGAACCGAGCCTTATGTAAAATCACCGGTGCCCCATGATACGTCCGAAATAAGGATCTCCACAGGGACCTGGAGATGCCTTCTGTCTAGGCGTATATAAAAACACTCACACGTAGTTATTTCGAAAAAGCCGCGAATCATCCCAGCTCGTTAGTGGTATCCGCCTCGAACTATGAACCAGTACCCAACGCTGCGCAGTATAGAAGACGACCGCGACACATTTTTACCGACCCTCCTGATTCAATCACGTCAGCGAACGATCAGTATCATCCTGTCTCTCCAAACAGAGCGTGTTCACGCCCACGCCCGCGTAACCACAGATCACGCCGCCGTGGTCTGGGAGTAAATTTCGCTCCCGCACACCAGATTAGGCCCCCCTCGGCAGCGGCTCAAGTCTAAGTCCGTTCCCTCGGCGTGGAGCCCTTGAGCACGCTACTCACGCGATACAGTGACACAAAACCTTACATCACTGCTACAACATCACACACATCACCTATACACACGTGCACTCCTACACGCTTACACGTTATTTTCTTTTTCAAAGAAATAAACGACAAAGACTTCTACTCTTATTTTTCTTTATCCTATCCTATCCTCTATAGTGTTAAGGATTTTTTTCAACATAAAATAAATATAGGAGTTGTTGAGGCAAGCATGCTTGGTACAAATGCTTGTTTCAATAATTCATATACGTATATCTAGATAGCTTAGCTTAGGTTATCTCAGATAGGTCGCGATTTTTGCACAAAACAGGCGACAGCCCAAGCCGAGGTGTACCGTGCATCCTTGAGTTAGTCACCCAAACATCCCAAATCGGCTGAATGCCTTTAGCGCTCGCCTCAATAGTTCGGTGAAGCTGTGAAGACCATTCCAGGTCAACAGCGTTTTCATTTCGAAAAAAAAAACATTTATGGAACCACTGAAATAATTATTAATTAATTTTCCTTGGTTGTATTGGATGTCAACATTTTTAGGCGACAAGAGTGCTTTTACTTGTACTATTTACTCGATAATGTCACATTATATACTGTGCTATGTGCAGAAAGAAAGCAGTCGATCAAAGTTGAGACAATTGTACATTGTAGTATGTTATATAATATATTCTCGACAAATTTTAAATTATTTAACTTTTAATAAAATCATATACTTCGGAAGAAACATGGTATATAATAAAGCTTCAAAACCGTGTAAAAAATAATTTAAAAACATCTGTAATAATCATAGACAAGCTATATATATAGTATACGTAGATTATAAGCTGAAAGTCGATAAAATGGTCTTTTGATTATTAGAGGTTTCAAAAAAAAATATCGAGAGTTATTAAAAAAATATTAGTGCTCCTCCTAATAGTGATTGAATTTTTAATTCTTTAAATAGACGCTTTTAATTATTCTACCTTTTGCCAATCAGTATCGAGTAATAAATTATCAACGACTTTACCATACATCTTAATTATCGATGTTTTTATACATGAACATCCCTGATTGCAAACTGACTCATCGTGGAGTAGAACGTTGGTAGGTACGTCAGGTACCCTTCGGTCCCATTAGATCCTCAGGTAACATTTTTAGGAACGTGAAGTTGAGTCTATTGTCTCTTGCTTATATACTGTGTAAAAATATCAGTGGCAAGCGTGGTATTTTCTGTTTCGCTCGACGCAAATTTTATATGCAAGAAAAACTCATCATTTCTTTTTACGCAAGGATAAACATATAAGAAAATAAAAAAGTTAAAAAATAAAATGTATATAAGGTGTACTTTAATCAAGGATTTTGATTATATTTTAACAGTTCTGACCCCAAAAAAATAGTACTTGTTAACACTTTATCTTTATACTTTTAGGTACATACGACAGCACTAAAAAGAGAAATCTCTGAAATTTTCAGCCTAATCAGTCAATAGCTTTTTGAGTTATATCACGAGTTTTTTCGATATGACTACGCTATTGACCTAGCAAGGTCTTAACAGCTTCACCGGACTACTAAGGCGAGCGCTTAAGGCAATCAGCCGATTTTATTTTGGCAACAAGCTCAAGGGTGCACGTCACACCTCGGCTTGACTGTTGCCTGTTGCATGCAAAATCACGACCTATCTTAGCTAACCTAGCTAACTATTCGTATATATATGAGTTGTTGAAACGTATATGTGTACCAAGCATACACGCCTCAACAAATCCTCTATATATTTATTATCGGAAAATTGAGAGTTTTTCAGTTCGATAAGGGGAAAAAAAAGTAAACCCTTCCACTTTCATGTGTAAGAGTGTAGGCGTGCACGTGTGTGGGGGTGATCGTGTAGTGTTGTAGCGGTGATGTATATTTGTGTGTCACCGTATCGCGCAAGCAACGCACTCAAGGGCTCCCTACCGAGGGATCGAACCTAGGCTTGAGCCGCTGCCGTGAGAGGCCTAATCGGTACAGTTTCGAGATAATCGCGTTCAAAGTTGGTATAACCATAAGTTAAAGGGACTTACTGATGAATAGACGATTCCGGATTCTTACAATAAACCTTCAACCTTCTCAAAATGCTGATTATCTTCGATTTATATATTAAGTAAATATTCCTAGAATTCAAGTTCCATAGAAATTAGCCTACACAAAAGTAATGAGACAAAAGGATACAAACGTATTGTGAAAAATTATTTCTCCGACCAAGCTCTCAGACTACCTGAGTTAATGACGCTATGCGGGCTCTGACGTTTTAGACAAGAACTCTATTTATATTCCTTCAATATATCATCTTCCTTTTAGCACTATATATTTAAAATAGTATATCATGAAATATAACATACTGAATTATATAAAAAAAAAAATTTGAAGATCCTAAAAGTATCTATCTTCCCCTTTCGTGTATAAATTTGAATGCAAGTGTGCATGAGGATCTAGAAATTTCAATGCTCACTCACCGCAAGATAGAAAAAATGTGGGTACAGAAGAAACTACTGTTGCTGAAGGCAAGTATGCAATAGGATCCAGAGATTTCAATGCTCAACAATTTAGACTTTGTCCATCCACAAAATGGAAATTTCTTTGTGAAGATATATTTTTTGTATAGATATAACTTATGTTGTAGCTAAAAATTTAATTAAAATATCTCAAACAGTGCAAAGTAGCGTAATATGTTACTTTGTGAAGTCTATGATATGCAGTAGAAATATTAATGTAAAGTTTTTAGAACTAAAACTGACGTGATCAATAAATATGAATCAGACTTTTTGTTTTCACAAATCTAATATTTTATCGTTTATTTAACATATTTTAATAAGTACGTTAATGAGCATATCATACTTTAGGAAACGTATTTATAAATATATATGTATATAATAGTATGTGATTTTCAAGTCGAATCTCTGTAGAATTTAGATGTTTTGATTTTACGAAATTTTAATTTGCTTCCCATACATCAAAATAATTTATTCAATACTAGCCTCTGCCCGCGGCTTAGTTCGCGTGGACATAGTTAATTTGGGCTAACTAATATGTAGAGAAAGCTTTCAAGAGGAAAAAAACACCCCGATTTTTAAACATTCTTCATTGGTGCTCCGCCCCTATTTGTCTTAGCGTGATGATATATCCCCTATAACCATCCTCGACAAATGAGCTATATAACAATGAAAGAATTTTTCAAATCGGACCAGTAGTTCCTGAGATTACCTCTACAACGTTACAAACTTTACCTCTTTATAATATTAGTATAGATAATGCTAACTATAAGTTCAGTCTAAAAAAAAGTCTCAATAAATAGTTGTTTTTATAGGGGGATAACGGAACATCAACGAAATAAATAATTTTTATTTTACGGAACCCTATATCAAATGATTACAAATCAACACTGAAATTTATGTAACATTTTTTAAAATGTCAATTATATAATTGAAACACATTATTCAAAACTTAGTTCTAAAATGAAAAATGAAATTGTTTTACTGTTCTATGAACACTTGTTTTATAGTTAGGTATGTCCGATATATATGCATACATCTGGCGTAGTATTCAATCTTGACCTGTATTTGTTTTAGTACAAATACGGCCAATCTCTGAACGGAACACCTAAGTGCCGAGGAACCCAGTTTGGGAATCCCTGCTCTTTGATGATGAATAATTCTAATTACAAAAACACATCAGTCGCTCAATGACAAGCGTTGAGAGATACCATGTGATTATAGTAAATGATTACATTGAAAGAGTCCTTTTATTTAGTTTGACATATCTGTGGGGGTAAATTTCGCTCCCGCACACCAAATAAGGCGAGGGGTCTTTCATAGCTTATCCTGTGTTCTATAAAAAATAGTCATTTAAACAGTCTTCAAGACACTAAACTACAGCACTTAATATGAGAATGTAAGACACATTAAAAGGCTCAAATTTTTTTTTAATTCTTTTTTAATATGAATAGATTACAGAACAATAACTTGTTGTTTGGCTTGCTGCTTGGCCTTTAGACGAACCTGCGCAGCAATTCTGTCAAGGTCACGTCTACCCTGAGTGGTGAGGATACGGCCTCCATCCTGAATCTTTTCCACCAGCTTCAGTGCTTCAAGGGCTTGTAGAGCTTTACGAGCAATACTGCCTGATGATCTGTAATGAGAAATTAAATTTTGTAGTAAATTATATTAAAGGAGGAAACATATTATTGTTGTACCAAAACAAATTGCTGAATAATTTGGAAAGACACTATAAAGTGTTATGCCACATAGAAAAAGCAACCTTCCACTCAACAATCATTATAATATTATTATGGTTTAATTAACAATTAGATTATGGCAGTCTGTTGTCAGTAATGTTGTCAGGAATACAGTTTTTTAGGTGGTAAAGCCTAGCTGAAGCTATTACTGGTTTCAGAATGAATGGGTCGGCTCGCCCAGGGTAGCACCAGTGGCGATCACTTAATATCACCAAATTTAAATAGCACATATACTTATGCTTTCTCTAAAAATGTTTTTGCTATCTCTGATATTTCTATCTCAGTTTTGTTACGAAAATTCATCAGGTTGTAAATTCAATAACCTAACGTTACTAAATTTACTGATAGGCTATCATTATATATGTTCAATTTATTATTATATTGCTTTTAATGTATTTCAATCATATTTTATTTCAAACTTCAAAATCTTCATTATCATTTCAATACACCTATATTATCCAATTTCTTGTCAGTTGTAAGTTATTATATATATGCTTTTATGTTCTTCCAAAATGTATACATATCCATTGCAGTTGGCATATATAAAATGTATGAAAATGGCAAACAGATATTAACAAAAGCCACAAATATTGAATTTGATTACAATTTAATTGAAACAAGCAGATATACTTTTTATTTTTGTACAGAATAATTTCTCAAACCTACTGATTGTAAATCAATTATACTTTGAAGTTATTTTTTTTTTTCGAAATGACTATGCTATTGACCCAGCAAGATCTTAACAGCTTCACCGGACTACTAAGGCGAGCGCTTAAGGCACTCAGCCGATTTTATTTTGGCAACCAGTTCAAGGGTGCAAGGCACACCTTGGCTTGGCTGTTGCCTGTTGCATGCAAAATCGCGACCTATCTTAGCTAAACTAGCTAACTATTCATATATGTATGGGTTGTTGAAATGTATATGTGTACCAAGCATACAAGCCTCAACAACTCCTCCATATATTTATTATCGGAAAATTGAGAGTTTTTCAGTTCGATAAGGGAAAAAAAAGTAAACCCTTCCACTTTCATGTGTAAGCGTGTAGGCGTGCACGTTTGTGGGGGTGATCGTGTAGTGTTGTAGCGGTTATGTATATTTGGAAAAGTAAGTTATAGTTATGTGTGAAGAAGCCAGAATAAATCTACGCCAGGAGGTAGACTGAAGTACTGGTTACATTATACAAAATAAACCACATTTCCTACTTATATTAAATGTAACGCACTCAAAAGGCTTACTATTATTGTGGTTATGTACATATAATAGACATGTACATCTATACATATAATAAGAATGTAAATCTAAACTGTCTGCACTTTTTTAATTTTTGTGAAAAAAATTGTAACAGGTGTCTAGAAATAATAGAATAGATTTCAATCACTTTTAAAATTGTCTGTCTGTTCGCATGACCACATATCACTGCTTAAGTACTGAATGCACAATAAAACTTCGACAAGAAAATCATAAAGCATATATATACTCGCAAATAACTATTTTTTGTTTCATTAAAATCAGTCCACTCTATCAAAACTTATTGTAATTTGAATGAGGACTGGAGTTAAGTACTAGAGAAGAACCTATACTAATATTATAAAGCTGGAGGGTTTGCTTGTTTAGTAGGTTGAACTCGCTAATCTCAGGAACTATTGGTTGGATTTTAAAAATTCTGTGTGTATTAGATAGCTCAATTATCGAAGATAATTAATGTAGGTTATATATTATCACGCTAGGACCAATAGGAGTGGAAACCTAAGGAAGAATGTTTCAAATTTGTTTTTTTTCTTCTGAGTGCTTCCTCTGTGTGTTAGCTGTAGCCTAAAGTAACTATTCCACTCAAACAAAGATGTGGACAGAATCTAGTAATAAATAATAACAATTAAATACCTGCAGAAATGAGAGGGTGTGACACCATTACGCTTGCGTCCACCGAAAATCTTAGTGACAGTCTTAACTCCAACAGGGGAACGAATGTAGATGTGACGCAGGATAGCAGCACAACGTACATAGAACCAATCAGGATCATATGGTGCAAGCTCCTTGAATCGGGCAGTCTTTACAAGGTCCATGTGATCAGGAACCTTTACTTTGCCGATCCTGAAATACAAAAAAACATATTAACTTTTATTCACATTACAAAAGTTAAAATACTGAAATATATTAAAAAGCATTTATACGATAAGTACATGTTACATTAGAACTTTTAATATATATAATACATTTTATTTTAAGGCCAAATGTTAGTCAAAAAATGGAAATTCATATTTTTCTTTACATAATAGTAGTTAACAAATAAGAACCATATATGTTTCCTTTTAAGACTTACTTTTTCAAGTGAGCGGCTACAGTTTTGACAACTTTGTCTTGTTCAACATCCTTAACTGTGACGGAACGCATCTAAAACAAGAATAAATGATAATATTAACTGTTAATTGCTTAGTCTGTTTTTTTTTTATTAATCATACCAATCGTCACACTGAGTTTAATTCATAATTTATTTTTAATACTGAAATATATGCACTTTCCATAAACATTAATGGAATACCAAATATACAATATTATCAATATAGAATATTAAAGATAGTATAAAATATTTAGCAGACTCTAGAAAAGAAGAAGCTTTGGTTGTAATGTTTTTTTATATCTTTGTCATTGTGAAGAGACTTTAAAGTATGCTTTTATTTGAATGGTTATAGTCATAAATAAGTTAAACTAATGTAAAGAAATTGTTTTATTCCAAAAGGCAAAATACCCTCTAATTGATTCAACGCTCTTTTCGTTTACGTATGTTCACAAAATATTTTTGTCAATTTTAAACAGATTTCAATTCCAAATGTTACCTAATTATAAATATACGTACTTCTATTTACATACAAAAATCATCACAAATTATCCATATCCGTAGCATTCTACCAGAAATTGTGAAAAGATAGGTTATGTATCAACAATTTCAAAAATATGTATTTCCTATATTGTGTTTAGAAGTAATAACAGAAAATAATTATGGAATTGAAACTTTTCAAATAAATAGAACTTTGTATGCAAATCGCAATATAATATTATTACTTTTATGATAAATTGAATTGACACTTCATGAACACTTGCGAGATATTGTTACAGCGAAAGTAATGCTTCAGAGTCAATAACAAACATTATATATATAGTATAGGTAAGTTTACCTTCAAAACCAACTAACACAATTCAATCCGTAAATTAATTACACACTTATTTTATTAGAAACCATGTGGCTTTTATAAAATACGCACCTTGCCTTGTGTTGGCAACCGGAAGAAAGAATTTAAAAAAGAATGACAGGGCTGCCATTAGCAAAACTATATATTTGTACTGGTATTAAAAATTTATACAATGAGTTTAACTTGAGTAATCAATTTAATGAATTTTTAGAGAATTACATATAAATCATAGAAAAGTATAATTGATAAATACCTCAAAAAAATTTCAACTGAGTTTTTGGCGGGATTTTAGTTTGTCATATAGTGGATTTTATATTTTATTCATAATCTTGTATTATTTGACTCTTATATTTTTAAATTTGGTGATGTTTTACGTAATATAGTAAGCTTAATGTGCATAAGTGAAGTGAATGAAAAATAATACCACGGAGCATGAAATTCTGAGATGTCACAAAAACTCCCTGGAAGGTTCTAACAAGGGATCCACCATCTTGTTAGAATATTGACTTACGACGCAATATTGAAATGATCGCGCGACACTTGTAATATTATTGACTACGCGACAAAGGCAGTAATAATCTGAAAGATTGATTGCCAAAAATAAAAGTAAAAAAAAACAATCTCAACTGTGAATATCCTACTAAAAAGGCATGCTTACGGAAAAAGTATATTGTCTCTGCGAAATCATTCTACAGATTGTCTATGATATAGCAAATATGTCAAAATAAAAATTGGAAAATGGCCGCGAAACAAAATACTATTGTTCAAGACGGTAATTTACGAATAATTCATTTTTCTCAGCTCAGATACGTCTCATACATTCTTAATATAAAATCATATTTATTTTCTCATTATATTGCTAAGTTTGTAGCGGTTAAAGTGAAATTGGGCGGTATCGTTCCAGATCAGTCTGCACTGGATGATATTCCTTTGACATCCTTGGAAGAAAGCCTTTTTAGCTCAGAGAAACTCGACCGAACTTCCCCAGAACTATGGCCTGAACAAAGTAAGGATTTCAACAAAAGTTTTATAACAATCGTTACCCTATACAAATGGTTGCGATTTTACTAAATATTTTTCAAATATCGCGCTATTATGTATTTTTGATGTTGTCATCCCTTTCTTCTGTATAGTTTTGCTTGAGTGTTTCGGTTATTAACGATCGGTTTTTAAACTTGTATTTTACAATGAGTGACAATAATATCAACTTAATGGCAACGGACGATATGTCTCGATGTTCATCTGATTCGTTAACAGTTCCGGGAGTATCGGAGTACGCACCACTGCCAAATAGCAACCAGTCGCCGCCGTCTTGGGATCGGGGACCCACTAAAGAAGATTACAATTACATGCAACGTGAGTTTCTTTCATATGTGAATACTTAAAATAATACTGATGCTAATTAATTTACTAGGTGATTTTTGAGTTTAAATGTATCCCATTAGGTTCAAGTCTCCAACCTCAAAAGATTTGTTGAGTGCTTAAATAAACAGGGACAATTAATAATATAAGAGGACATTTAAAAAGATTGTCTTATTAATAATAATATAATTTGTAATTTTGTTATATTGTATTCAAAGTACCTATATTAGGAAGAATTTAACTAAATCCTTTGAATTAAAATGAAGAATGATTAATATCAAGTAATATATTTTATACTGAATTCTTTTAATAAGGTTTAGTTAAATGTAATTTTGAAGATTTTTAAATTTCATTACAGAGTTAGGGACTCTATCGACTAGTGGTCTCATTATGGAAGTAAAGAAGCTACATGACCTCGCATATCAACTTGGACTCGAGGAAGCCAAAGAAATGACAAGGGGGAAATATTTAAATATATTTGTCTCTAGAAGGCAACGGTTGTGATATAATTCAGTTTAGACTTTACTGTTTATGTGTAATCGGTGCATAGAGTATATTAGTTTACTATCATAGTATTTAAATTATGGTGTATTTGAAATAAGGATATTTGTAAACATTTATTTGTTATAATTATGAAAAATAAATTATAAGAATAGGAAAATAGTTTTTAGTTTGCACAGGCTTGGATCAAAACTTGTATATCTATATCATATATCTTTAATATATTTCATATTGTATTCTTTAAACACTACACTAAAATGTAACTTTATCACTGAAATTGAAGCCATTACTAGTTTTGCCCAACCAACTAATATGATTTTAAATCAATCAAAAAAACTTTAATGTTATGACGCTATAAACAATTGATAGCAAATGTGATTTTTTTTCTGTAAATTTCACAAACCATATCAAAGTTCTAATAACTATGCAGTTGTAATTGAATAATTTCAATTACAATCTTTTGATCTGACCTGAAATCTAATTAAAAACAATTCTTGGAATTGTCTCTTATTTTATAATATTTACTTGATAAATAGAAAACTAAATACATAATTCTATGAATAAATTCAGTTATTATTTATGATTTGATTATGCAGAATCTGAGATATATTAATTAGGCAATATTTTTAGTAAGAGGGGAAATGAAACTATTTCGAAAGTAAAATATGAGCAAAAGCAATATTTTTACATAAAAGTATGTATGAGAATTAATGTATAAATAAAAAGTATAAATGTTAACGTTATTGTAAGAGCTACTTTATACTATATCAAAATTGTACTAAAGATGGTGCTACAGCAAAATTTTGCACTCTATTAGAAGTGGAAGGATGTAAATTCACTATGGCTAAAGTTACTAGGCTTAAAATATGAAAATATACAATTTTGCTAAATATTGTCGCATTAGTTCGTTTAATTACCAAAATATATATGAATCAAATAATTACCTGTTGAAAATCTCCTTACAAGTTGTTTAATAATTTTGCAATACAAAATAAGAAAATTCACACTAAATGAGATGAAATTGAAGACATGACTGGATGAAGGTGATGTTCAATATTTTTTATTTTAAGAACTAAATCAGTGGTCTCTAACATTTTTTTGTTACAATAACCATTTGCCATTTTTTACATTTGCCCCCATTTACATTCATGCACAGTATTTTTTTCTCTGACATTGGACCTCCCTGTTTCAATGTGTTCTTTAGGAATCACAGATCTAAATGAAAGTATTTTGTCTATGTATGTATTCCGTTTTTACAAAGTTAGCACAAATTAAAATTAAGTACCGATTTTTTTCTTTGAAATACCCAAACTATATGTAACATGAATCAATTATCAATTTGGATGCGCATTTCTTTATACATTTTTTGACATATCATCTTATCCATTCATGTTATGAAATAAAAAAAAATAAGGATCATATATCACTAGGTACGATTGCTATTATGGTAGGTAACAACTGGAATTTAGACTTGGGTAGAGCTGTTTTTTATGGGGGCATGCAGTGCATTTAAAGGGAATTTCGAAAATATCGAAAAATTGCCATAAAAAATGACAACAAATCAATCTTTATGACCTTAACAAAAATATTTGCATTTTTTAAATAAGTCAAAATTATCCAAAAAAAAATGTAGTCTGTCTTTCAGAACAGTCACGTCGTCCCGTCGTACGGTGGTATGTCTCTGTAGAGGTCAGGACACAAAAAAACATTGAAGTCCAAATTTTACAAAAAAATAAACACTATTCGATTTATCTGATGAGAAGCAATAGAAACACATAAATGCACTTTTAGATTGTGACTTATAGTTTATTATGAAGTGTATATTTTTGCACTTTTAGAGATACAAAAAATTATGGACCAACTACTTTCAAAAATTAGCCAATACAGCAAAAATGAGAAACATTTATTTATGTAACCTTTTATTAACATTTAATATAATTAAATTAAAGTTACGAGAGTTAATAAATTATCTTCCTCCAGTGTCTACATTTTTGAGCGAATAAATAAAATATTTCCATTTCGTAAAAGTTTAAAACCTATCAATAAATCTTATTTTCAAAGGGCTCTTAGGTTTTGCTATGAAGGTTGTCGTCGGTTCTATATCTCGATAATGATATTCAAGTTTATATTTCTGTATTATCTGAAACGCAAACAAGTATAAAATTTATTATTATGATTTTTTTATTAGTTTCAAAATTTATATCTTAATAATTTAATCCCGGAGTTTTTAAGACTCAAAACTTTAAATGGCGCATCATGTTTTTAAATATCTAGCCAATATTTTAAGATTATATTTTTACATTACATAATTTGCTATTCTTTAAGATTTCATATATTGTAATAAATATAGTTATTCAATTTACTATGCTGCCAACAGTATATTGACCAGTGTATAATGAGGAATACATTCGTTTGTATAGAGCTTAAACCCACAGCCAACAATGGTAATATAACTAAGTAAACCATTGTATATTATGCGTCATTAGCGCTTTATTAAAACTTGGCTCACTAACAAACGTGATTTAGCCCAGTCAATCCTCCCGTATGTAAGCAACATGTAACCATTTATTTTTAACCGACTTCGAAAAAGGAGGAGGTTCTATGTTCGGTTGTATGTATTTTTTTTATGTATGTTAATCGATATCTATCGTCAATTATGAACCGATTTTAATGATTCTTTTTTTGTTTGATTCGGCTATACTCAGAGGTGGTCCCATATAAATTTGAATAAAATATTCAACCCCTATGGGGGTGAAATATCGTTTATTTGATTTTCACCCAGTTCGTGTCTACGTATTTTCGTGTACCTGAAACCGATTTCAACAATTTTATTTGAATCACCGATAACAGGGAACGGTGTTCTTCAAATTAAAAAAAAACCAACCATAAGGGTTGAAAATAGAGGGACGAATAAAGCTTATATGAATAAATGAACTTCCCCATTACTTAATTTTAGTGAAAACTTGGAACAACCTGTTGTAGTGATAAGAATATCATTTAATCAATCCTGATTTGATCATGAAAATGGAGAAATCGTAATGGAACTCCTCAACGGCTTACAACAGCTATCTTGTGTTTGGGTACATATGACTCGTTTTGACGAAGACTTACATGTGGGGTTATGACTGTTGAGGCAAATCCCGGGAAACTTTTTTATTCATCACCAATATAGAGAATATGCCATCTTACTTCCACAATTTTTCGAAGATGGTGTAGAGTTACAATATTACTTTACGTATGTGTGTGTAATCGTGCCAATTGTTTTGTCAAAATATCATGTAAGTAACCAACCTACAGATTTTTAGTTGTAATATCATTGCAATCTAGGGATTAAATACAATTGTGCTATTAAAGACTTGCCTTAATTGTTAAGAGTGATAACATAGTCTCAGCAATATTTTTCCCTAAACAATTTCTAGCTCCAGAGCCAAAGGGTATCGAAGCAAAGGCATGATACTCCTTCGCTTCTGGCTTCAACCATCTTTCTGGAAAGAAACTGGCAGCATCGTCGTAATTACTCTCTTTCAATGACGCGTCTTGAGTCGCCATAATGATGAGGGTGCCTCGTGGTATGCTGCAATATCAAATATTGGCTATATATTTATAACAGTTATTTGTTGTGTTAAAAATGTAAATATCACAAAAATGGGCATATTATATGCGAAATAATAACTAGGGCATAACTTGGATAGTCAGTCAGCAGTTCCATTAGACATAAAACAATGCAATACGTCAAAGCAATTGTTCCGGGAGAATGAAATGAATTTCAATTTGTATAAGTTAGGAAGATATTCTGAACTCGTAGGTGACTGACATGAAAAATCCTTGCTAATATTGTAAATGCGAAAGATAGCTATATCTGTAGGTGGTAGAGCCACGCTGAAGCTATTACTGGTTTCAGCATGAATGGGTTGGCTCGCCCGGGGTAGTACCACAATCGCACGGAACACCGATGTAAAGTAACAGTGCTTGCATTGTTGCGTTTTGATCGGTTAGTGAAAGCGCCGGAGGCCTTCATACTTTCCCCCCCAAACACTGCGACACTCCTGGTTAGTGTCTGGACGGCGGTGATCACTTAATATCAAGTGACCCGCCTGTTCGTTTGCCTCGTATTACATTAAAAAAAAGTTTGTAACGATTTCACACGTTGGCTATTCAACTATCTATTACGACATTGTCCATACAGGGAATCCTATCCATCAGGGATACAGAAAAGAAGATCGGCACCTTTCTCCGAAGGATAAATCAAATCTGTAATAACACAACCGAAGCCGCGACAAAAACCTAGATTAATAGGCGTAATTCACAAACCACATGCTTTAACAAATGTAGAATACATATGGTGTGAATATTTGTTGCACAAGAGTTGTTGCAACAAGGTATAAATTTGATTACCAAACTATCTACTTTGGTCTGGTGAAAATGGTTTATTTCGTCCAAACTGCTAATTTTATCTGGAATAATTGTCAACTATTTTCCACATATTGGAAGGCTATCTAAAAAAAATCTATCTAGCTGTAAAAGCCAGTCGTTTACGCATTTCAGAGTGCAGTCTGTACCAACAACAGACACTTTTATTTGTGTAGATTATTTATATCTGAAATACCAACTTGTATCTATCCAAAGTGATGTTCTTTGGAAGAATCCTAGTGAGCACGGGAATCGGTGGCACTAATCTGTAAAATATCAAGCATATTTAGGCAGAGAAGATACAACAATGACCAAAATTTATTTCTATTCCTTACCTAAGAGTTTCTTTCAGGCACGCTTGAAGATACGGTGTTTCTTCTTTAATTTTTGATACATTTTGTATATTTATATCAGGATAAACTCTTGCTACTTCTTGAAAGAGTAGTTTTTGAGTTCGTTGATATTTTGAAAGAAAATAAAGTAAAAATCCCATGGACGACGTAATCTGAAAATGTATATAACTGGAATGCGTAATAAATTCTTACACTTACGAGTATATATATTTAATTATCTTTATATATCGTATCAATAGAACTAAATAATAAAAGTTAAAAAAGACTAGACTCCATTTGTTTTTAATTACTTCGAATTATATTAAATGTGTATACTTATACAATGTCTTACCGTATTGACCCCAATAATGAGCATATCCATGATAATGGTTGCGATATCTTCAGGATTCATTTTCTCTTGCCCCAATAACATCGAATTAATTAAAACATTTCGATGACCTAATTAAAAAGCAACGCAGTTTTAAAGAAATGCTGTTTTAAAAATATAGTGGTTATAGATATGTTACCATAATAAATCCCTAGAGATTTTTACAAATTAATTAAAGCCAGCTGCCAACAACAAAATATCTTACAAACAATAGTGCTACTTTTTTCGAATTAGCCCATCTTCGTTGGCTTAACTACGGTATGGCAGAGGTGGCAAAATGATGGGACTTTCGGTCAGACAGTCCGCGAGTTCAGAAGTGATTACTTCGGTGGTTTAATAAAATTAAATTACAATGTGACAATAGTTACTGGGGCCACATCCAATGAATTTGACACGGGCTTCAGATGGTATAGTTCAAAGGACAACGTAACGTACGCAAAAAAAATGAAATAAATTATATCTGCTTACTTTTTGAATCTTCAGAATCCTTAGACATGAAAGAAATAGCTTGCTCGGCTTCCAAAACATGTTTACCAATCAAACTGAAATGGAATATGTAGTTATATAAGAGATAGGTATATTGAAAAAAAAAATGTTAAATTGAAATAAAGAACTTAATTGAAATAAAATATTTTACAAAATTGAAAAGGCATAATTTTAGACCATAAGTTTGAATCGTTTTTTTTTTTCATTTCTCCAATAGACAAAATGTTAAACGTACTTGTCCAAGCTATCGCAATATTTGACAAGCGAGTTCCAGGATGGAGTAGGGAAGATCTTCCACCATTGTAGACCTGATTCACATTTAATTATCGCATCCGTAGCTCTCTCCAGACTATGGTACATCCACGACATATCACATTGGCTATACACTAATTCCGTGTCCAGCATATTAAACTTCTTCGAGAACAAAACCAGCCCTAAACATTGGAATGCGATCATTTTAAGATATCAAAACTTTTTATTCATTAGATACAGTAATCATATTTAATAAAATGGATACAGACCCATACAATCAAATGCCCATTTATGGAGTTCCTTGTACAAATTCGTCGTGACTTCATCTTGGTAATTTCTATTATTATATATTTTCTGAGTGAACGAGTCGCAGACATCATTAATGCCTTGGATGTGATAAGCTACAGAGTCATGCAGAGGAGTATAAACCACGTTTCGCTGACGACTCCATTCTTGCCCGTGACTAAAATATATTTTCAAAACATTGGTTTTATATCATTGAGTTGCAATCAATGGTGAAAGCATTCGTAATACAACTGGTGGATTAATCGAAAAGCATAATAGGCCTTGTGGACACGATGGCTGTTTGACGATAAGCTTCAAATTGTAGACCTTATTGTGGAAAACTCATTTTCACACAGCTGTTAACTTTATAACTTTGGTCATTCACCTATCTTAAGCGTGAATTAGATTACTTTAATTTCCAAAAACCACCCACAAGCAGAGGCATTTACATTTTTCTGATTCTCTTTAGAGACTTCAACTCAAATAAATTTTTGTTCTATAATCGTAACTTTTTCATCATTTCAATATTTGATAATTATTATACACCCCAGCAGACAAACCGAATATATAATAATAAAACTTACACAGTAAATAATCCTTCAAAAACATGATTTCTGTGCTCTGATCGGTATTTTTCTATAGAGTCCAAGGTGGACCTAACGGGATAATCACCCTCCATGGTGTAAACTTTCTGGATGTGTTCAGGGTGGTTGATCAACACTATATCATTCCCCACGGGACTTATGAAACGAACTACAGGTCCATATTCGTCGAAAAGCGCTGAGAGATTTTTAACCGGTTTCCTCGATTTTACGTAAGTACCTTAAATAGTGTGATATTTTATTTTCTAATTAATTAAAAGCTAAATATGTCCTCACTAAATTTAATAAGTTTACTTCCTGGGCAGTACTAACTCAACCTAGAATTCCAGAATAATGCTAGAACCGGCCCGGCTGTTACGACTCTGAGACCCATTCTAAGGAAAACCGAAATGTAGTGCGCGGTCCGTGTAGTAACAATTATTACTAGAAGTCCCGCGATTAAATAAACAAATTTAAAGAAAATACCTAAAAAATTCTGAGGTTCACATACACATTATTATTTTAATTTTATAGAAGCCTCAAAAAACGTAGGGTCGTGTCTGTACTATAAGTTACTTCTGCCTATGTGGCTAATCCTGACCTAGAGTGCAGGTGACACAGAACAATCGGCATTTCCTCTACCAACCAGGATAAAGAGCACCAGGATTATTTTGCACTCGGCCGCCACGTTGAGTAGAAAACACTATGACTGGGTCCAAGTTCAATAAATATGAACCGCTAAAGAGAAAAACTGTCTAATTTACAAGAGAGACAATTTAAATTTTGAAACCATTTTATCGTGGATATTAGAATGAATGATTTTGAAAGGAGATTTTGTATGTTATATGTATTTAGAATTGTTTATTAAAATATGCCTAATCTATCTATACATATAATAAAAATGAAGTGTCTGTATGTAATATGAAAAAAAAATGACCGATTGGGTACGAAAGTATACATGTTTCTGATTTTTTTTTCTCGAACTAACTACGCTATTGACCTAGCAAGGTCTTAACAGCCTTACCGGACTACTAAGGCGAGCGCTTAAGGCACTCAGCCGATTTTATATTGGCAACCACCTCAAGGGTGCACGGCACACCTCGGCTTGGCTGTTGCCCGTTGCATGCAAAATCGCGACCTATCTTAGCAAACCTAGCTAACTATTCATATATGTTTGAGTTGTTGAAACGTATATGTGTACCAAGCATATCCGCCTCAATAACTCCTCCATGTATTTTTGTCGGAAAATTGAGAGTTTTTCAGTTCGATAAGGGGGAAAAATTTAACAAAAATAACCCTTCCACCAAGATGTGTAGCGTGTAGGCATGCACGTGTGTGGAGGTGATCGTATAGTGTTGTAGCAGTGATGTATGGGTGTGTCACCGTATCGCGCAAGCAACGCACTGAAGGGCTCCATTTTCTTTTTTTTTTTTTCTCGTGGGGAAATCCCTTATGGATACCCACCCTCCCGGGGAAGACAGTGGGTTATGTCCGACTCGCACGGACTAAAACCCCACGGTGTACGTCTTCAACTATAGTTGGGGCAGCACAAGATCTCTATAGACTTCATCGTGCCGCCCCAGCGGTTGGTCCAGCAGCGGACGTGCCGCCGCCGGGCCTCGTCTTGTAAGGAGACAGCCGGGTACACACTGGCCGCCTCCTCCGTCCGCCGGACCCGTGCAATGAGAAGATGGGGCACTCAAGGGCTCCCTACCGAGGGATCGAACCTAGGCTTGAGCCGCTGCCGTGGCAGGCCTAATCGGGTGTGCGGGAGCGAAATTAACCCCCAGACCGCGGCGGCGCGATCTGTGGTTACGCGGGCGTGGGCATGTTTCTGATAACAAAAATGCAGTTTTTAAAATTTTTGTCGGTCCGTCTGTCTGCCTGTGCTTGTTCCGGGTAATCTTCGAAACGGCTGGACCGATTTTGACAAGAATTTAACTGGCGTATAGCTGTAATTACAGTGGGTAACATAGGCTACTTTAAATTAGACTAGCTATTAACCGTGGCTTCGACCGTAGTACTATCAACAAAACGGTTAGACCAATATTTACGGGACTTTCACTGGTAGATAGCGAACCTTACAAAAAGAAATTGAGGTTATTTTATTTTAGATTGGCTGTTACTTGCGATTTTGTCTGCATGAAAATTAGCAAGATTTCACGTAATTCTTTATTTTTAATCAGATAAATGATTATCAGATTATTGTTTATAATTCGACATTATAATTACTAATAATTGTAATGATTGAAGGGGTCTTTCTAATAAGATATTATATCATAAACGTATTACGTAAAAAGTTCAATAATACAATTTCTTATTAATAATACTTAATTAATACGAAACAGACAGGCGTTTATTTTTTGTATAGTCACAAAAATTTTAATTATAATGGCAATGTATATTAAATGTAATGTAAATATAAATCTTTATAACAATATTTTAAGTTATTGTATCATAAGTTCCTTATACAGTGTAAGTGAGCACTGAGGTAGTTATATGGTGGGTTAAGATACCATTTCCTGATGACAAACCTCATTTGGCACACTGTTAGTATTTATACATCTAATGTACATATTACTGGAAGTAGCGTGCGTGTAGTACTTACAACTGTTTTAAAGAGCATTTTTAGAATTGTATATGGTCTCACAATTATATATTCCTTTAATACAATTCTAAAAGACGCGCGTGTAGCGGCGGGTACAGCTAGTACATAATAATAATAACTGACGTGGTCAATTTACGGATTAGATTACTTATTCACTCTTAAAGAAGAAATACAACAACAAAAAAATGTGACAACTCGTTTTACACTTCTTTTAGATAGTCATATTACAAAATAAGTATTTTGTGGCTACAAAAAATCTATATCAAAAAATGCACTTAGCCAGTTTTTTCTTTAGCAATTCATATGTAGACAATTTATTTAATATAGGTACGTACTCACCTATGTTTAGGCCAAAAGTTAAAACACCAGCAGTAAGCTGCGTACCGATCTTCGTAAGATACTGACGGAAGTTCGATAGATATTTTAATGTCTTGGGACCTGGAACGTCGTTGAAGGACAAAATAACAGGTTCTTTATTGTGCAGCACCATGGGAACTACTTTTTCAGTAGGAAATATTTCTCCCAAGACATGATCATTAGGAGTGTGTGCTACAGGCGTTTGTTCAAGTTTTTGAGGCTCGTTTATACCAACTTCTTGCGACTTCACAGTTTGGAGCATTCCTTTGTCCGTTGTAAAACATCTTACAGGTCTAAAGAAAACTCCTAATTTGGAACAAGAGTGTACATGTCGATATTGGCTTAGTAACATTATTGTTTATTGTTCTAAACAAAGTATCTATATCCACTTAATATTCCTAAAGAAGTTAATATTAACGTCTACATGAAATGTCATGTCATAATAAAACAATGGAATAATGGAATTATTTTGAATTTTAATTCTTTGTGTAATAAGTATCTCCTTGTAATAAGTCCTATTTACCTAATTGTTTACTATGGTTGTATCTTTATATATACATTTATTTTGTACGTGTGTATGTCACTGTACTCCTGCTAACCGTCTGGACCGATTTTCATGAAATTTTGTGTGCGTTTTCCAGTGGATCTGAGGATGGTTTAAATTCACATTTGGAATAATTCCTTCATTTATTATTTTAAATTTCTGCATTAGTTTTTTTTTCTACTTTATTTTTATGAATATTGTATAACAACTCTTAAATCGAAATTGTGTTCACATTTGTTGATGATATCTCATTGTGTAAGAAATCATATTCAACTGTATCACTAAATATTATATCTTCTTTGGTAGTCATTCATACTATAGTAAAATCGTAGATACCTAAGCAAAATTGTAAAAGATAATTTGGAAAAGATGAAACTTAAATTCCGTTTCGATTTTATTATTCGCAGTAAAACGATACCACGTAAAATGCCTGTAAAATTGTTGTAGTTTAAATAGTAAAATAAGAAAGCTTATTAAAAAAAAATAAGGATATTTCAACTTTTAACAATGTCGTAAGATAATCTAAACCATAAATTACAAGTAGGTACATTTGTCATAGCTATATTAATTTTCATTACGTATATATATATAATATAATTTACAATAATATAACGATGATGCTATTCATGAATATAGTATGGGTGGTTAGTATAAAAATTGGTACATTACCAGTACAATAATAAAATTATGTCGTTCGAATAAATATTTACAAACACACGTAAAAATGTACACTCTGGTATAAGATACTGAACAATATTATTATGACTATGTTTGTAAGTATTAGTAATAGATTTATTCAGTGAAATTGGTATTGATAGTAAAATTTGATGTACCTACTTTTAGGAATGGCTGTGCTCAAGCTGTCAAATATGTCAAAATAAATGGAAATGATTGAGCGAATGTAGTAGATGGCGGGAGTGATCGTCAGTGATATAAGTGTCGTATTAGATCTTAAATTTTAGTATTTAATTTTTAGAATAGTTATTACCATGACTAGGTAAGCTATAAATTTACTTTCTCTCGATGATTTTACATTTGTGTATTCAACTTGTGCAGCATTCTAAAGTGACAAATGGAGGTGTTGAGTTAGTTCAATTCTTGAATTATTCTGTAAAATAGAGCACGTTTACCTTTTCAGAGCCAAAATAGAATTGGGCGATGTTACGCCGCATAATATCAAGCAATTGAAGAAATTAAATACGGTAGTGTTCCCTGTGTCATATAATGATAAATTCTATAAAGATGTGTTGGAGGCTGGGGAGCTCGCGAAATTAGCTTATTACAATGATATCGTGGTGGGAGCAGTATGCTGCAGGATAGACACGTCCGAGAACTCACGGAGACTGTATATTATGACTCTCGGGTGCCTGTACCCGTACAGAAGACTCGGTATCGGCTCAATGATGGTGGAACATGTGCTCAATTATGTTGAACAGGATGGAAACTTCGATAGCATTTTCTTGTGAGTATGAAATAATCTTTAATTTTTCTAATACATTTAATTTTCGTGTACTTATAATTTGGTTTCATAGTAGGTGTAGATGCCTATTTATAGCTTGAAGGTTATATTTGTGAGATTTAAAGTATGTGATGAATGTATTATGTCTTTTTTATGAAGGTATTCATTTATATTGTTTAGCATATATTTTGCTACTTGCGGGTACAAAATTAAAACAAATTTTGTGTAATAGGGTAGTATTTATAACCTTAATATGTTAGCTTGAAGATATGACAATAATAGATGTATTGCTACTCGGTAGTTATTGTTGTATAACATAGTAGTCCATCGTAGTCTAGTGAAGCTGTTAAGACCTTGCTAGGCCAATAGCATAGTCAGATCTATAAAAATAAGTGTTGAATAACACATACATAAATCCATGTTAACTTGCTATACACTTCACTCATACCACATGTAATTATGGCTTATGTGCACTATTATTTTGTTTTTACTAAGTACAAATAGACTATACAATGAAAGTAGTTTTTTCTCTTCTTATTTATGTTAATTATAAAGATCGAAATGAACAAAGAATTATTTTTTTTAATATAAATGTATGTTTAATATTGTTGAAAAGCATAAAAACAAGCAAAAAGTTTATAATTTTGAACTGCTAATAACACTAAAATCTGAGAATAATTTACATTTAAAAGTTTTGGTAAATCATGTCCCCTTCTTAAGCTGTCTTCATTACTAATAAATGTTAAGTTGTTTGTTACATTTTCACACCTAAATATTCTCTACTAATAATTGCAAAATGATGTTCTAAAGAGCTGCAGTGGACATTGAGAGAAAATACTGGTCCAGAGGGAGAGATCAAAGTAATATTAACACGAGCTAAACTATGGATAAGACCTAACTCTATATGTTTCAGAGGGATCCTGACATTTTGTCAATATTTAGTTAATGGTGATAAAGGTCACTTTGATTGCTCTATTTGCATTATTTAATGCTTATTTATTGTTAATTCATATTTATTATTAAATGGTGTGTAGATTTTGTGGATACATTTGTTAAAGGTAATCTCTGAAATAACTGAATTAATTAAAATGTATTTCTGTGGTAGAGTGCAGAGTTCGGCCTCTTTATTACAGTTTATATCACAACTAGCCTATGCCCACAATTTGGTTCGTGTGAAATACTTACTTTGGGCTAACACTAACAAGCTGCGGAAGCTGTCAAGAGAAAAAAATACGATTTTTACACATTTTTCATTCGTGTTCGGCTCCTATTGGTCTTAGCGTGATGATATATAACCTATAACCATCCTTGATAAATAAGCTATTGAAGCATTGAAAGAATTTTTCAAATCGGACCAGTAGTTCCTGAGATTTCCTTAAAATGTCACAATGTAACAAACTTTGTCTTTTTAATATTAGTATAGATTAAGTTAAGGATGTTGCTACTTTTTAATAAATATTATATTCTATAATTAATTTTATAAATAATAAATAAGTTTTTGGATGTGATTTTTAGGCTTTTACATAACAAAAATCTTTGTTGTCTAAAACAAATCTATATATTAATATGTGAAGTAAAATCTTTGCACCCCTTTTTCACCTATTTCCCTTGAACGGGTGATCGTGAAATTTGGCAGAGTTAAAGTTTATATGGCGGAGAAGTGCAGACAGCTATTTATTTTATATAAAATACATCAGAAGTACATTAAAGTAATTAAAATATGCACTACTCATACTACATCTTGAATTTTACACAACATATACACACATGTCAATAAAAAAGATATTTATACAGCCATCACTTCAATAACGACATCAAAAAAGGTTGCGAAGGAGGTATGGTTACGTTTATAAGGTTATGTTTGCTATGCTCGACTATATGTAGTTTTTAACTCTTACGTTCCAATTACCAATTTTCATCCTACATTCAACAATGATATTATAAAACATAACTATTATGTAATGTTTAATTCAATATCACCTAGAAATACCACCCACCCATGGCGTCCTGTAAAATTAATTGAAAATTGTGTCATAGGTTGCTATAATTTTTTTATTTTCGTAAAGTTATGTTTGCTTAAAATTTGAGAGCTTTTCCACGTGATTTTTGTTTCAAATTTATAATTAATTTCAATTTTCATTTACACACAGTTTTTTTTATGTTTATACAATTAAAGATCATGGCAAATGGCAGATAACTGAGTAGCCATGATGAAAACCTTTGATTATAGAAGTATACCCTTTGACAAAAGAAACCTAATAAAGTTCAAACTTTAAAAAACCAAATAACTGCTCGAATATTGACCACTGGGCGCCCACTAGTAATATTAAATGCATATATTATGGAAATATTTTTGTTTCAGACATGTCCAAGTTAACAATGAGGGTGCAATAGATTTTTATAAGAAGTTTGGTTTTGAAATTGTTGAGACAAAAGAACATTACTACAAGAGGATAGAGCCTGCAGATGCGCATGTCTTACAAAAGACTATCAGACAACCCCAATCAACCCCAGTAGTGAACGGTACTGTCTCTCACGCAAAGACGAATGGCCATGATGCAAGTGCACAGCAAAATATTATGTTTTATTTGTAAACATAACTGTTGGATATAGATTGAGCAAGTGATTCAACTCTTCAATACTATAGTTATAACTAGATTGGAGCAACTCAATATGGTCTGCTTTAGTTTAAACCATTTTCTGTTAAGGATTTTTATTTCTAAAGTATTTGATTACTTTATAGCAAATAAACACTTTTATGGAATGAATATGATACATAATGTGTATTTATTCATTATGTATTAAAATATAAACATATTTAATGTCAATCAAGTCTTTTAATATCTAAATTATTGTACAATTTCACTTCAAGAATTCCAATAAAAACTACAATGAATATATTAGGGAGATATTAACCTGAAAAAATAAAATTAAAAAAAAAATTGGTTGCCTGTAAAGTCGGTATACGGGCGAAAGTTTTACGTGACAACGACTTTGAGTGGTAAAATAATTTTCGTATAGTAGTCTCTCTCGCTCTTAGGCGGGCTAACCATGCCCGAGTGGAAGGGTCGCGTGCCTCTCACTCGCTCTCATTGTGAGCGCATAACGTGAGCGGAGCGTAACGCAGTTTCTTGAAGTGTCACCCGGCAAACCAATTTATAAGACGTTGTCACGTCAAAAATTGGAACACAGATTAAACTTGGAATTACAAATGTTATATAGTGAATAACTTTTATAAAAACATTATTTAAACAGTTTATTTGTTTTTCTGTTTAACTAATGTCACTGAAATAAATAATGATTATAAAGGATTGTTTACAATATTAATTGTACATATCATAAATTCTGCTTATTTTAATTTATTATTAGTTGAAATTGTTCCATATCATAGTGAAAATATATTGATTGTTTTGTGTGTTTAATTGAATGTGTAAAATTAATCTTGAATAATAAATACCTTCTGAACTCTTCAAATTACTGTTATATTTGAGTTGTTTCTAATCTAGATAGAAATTGTAATCGTAAAGTACTTTATGTAATATTGATTTTAAGCTATCTTAACAGATGTAATCAATAAGTTGTGGTTGTGGACACTCAAGGCCATAAGTGTAGTAGATATGACTGATCTTACACGGCAGTATCGAATCCTAATGTTGTACAGTACATCTTCTATGTTGTAATAATAATTGTGTAATGTGTTTGGAAAAATTTAGATTTTAACTGAATTATCTTTACATGTAGTATTTGTTACGTCATCTCATTTGAACTATTATTAAATGAAAAATAAAAATCTTCAGGTCGCTTCTGAATGGTGTGATATCTCAGATGATATATTTTTAGCGATTATCCTTTATTTATAAAACCAAAAATCTATGTAGCTCTAGACATGTTTGTAACTCTGTAGGTTTCAAAATTAATAGCCCATTTTTTAATTGAAATACAAAACTATTATTTATTTCCTGTGCATCAGAAATACATAATTGAATTAGGAAATTATTTTTTAAGACTTGTTTTAACAAAACATAAATTTGCTATGAACGTATCGCAATAGGTTTTTTAAATTTGTTTGTTGTATATTTTTTATTGAAATCTTCCGAATAATGTACCTAAATAGAATTTATATTCAAATATGTATGTATAAGTTTTAAAAGGTCAATTCGTAACTATCCTTTGAGCGGTATATTGTATCTATGAAACACTTGTTAATTATTAACATCATAATCATCTTAACTCTGGCATTAATAGTGATAATAAATATGATTAACATTCTGTAATGTTTTATTGGCGAGAAGCTTCATCCACTTTTTTATATCATAGGAGGCAAACGAACAGGTAGGTCACCTGATGTTAGGTGATCACCACCGTCCATAGACACTTGCAACACCAGGGGAGTCGCAAGCCCCCTCGGCAGCGGCTCAAGCCTAGGTCCGTTCCCTCGCCGTGGAGCCCTTGAGTGCGCTGCTCGCGCGATTGAGTGACACAAAATCTTACATCATTGCAACAACAGTACACATATCACGTGCACGCATACACGCTTACACATGAAAGTGGAAGGGTTTTGTTTTTTTTTCCCATATCGAACTGAAATAGTTTGGAAAATTATCCGATGCGAAATATATATGAGTTGTTGAAGTATGTATGCTTGGTCCACATATATGCTCCAACAACTCGTATATGTATGAATAGTTAGCTTAGGCCAGCTCAGATAGATCGCGAATTGCACGTATCAGGCAACAGCCCAAGTTGAGATGTGCCGTGCGCCCTTGAGCTAGTTGCCAAAATAAAATCGGCTGAGTGCCGCAAGCACTCGCCTTAGTAGTCTGGTGAAGCTTTTAAGACCTTGCTGAGTCAATAGCGGCGACAGTTCGAAAAAAATGGAGTCGCAAGTGCGTTGCCAGCCTGTATTGGGGAGAGGGGGGAAGGAGGGAAGAGAGAAAGAGGGTGAGAAGAGGTGAGTCTCCGGCGCTCTCACAGACCGAACGAACCGAAACGATACAAACACTGTTACGTCGGGTTATATGTCCGACTCACACGGACTAAAATCCCACGTAAAAAAAGGGCAATACCCGGATGTTCTCCGTTGCAAAGTATTCACTGGTTCGCCGAGCTGTATGTGAACGCGCATTGTCATGCATTAACCTAAAATCGGAGCCAAAGGTTTGTTCAAATGGGTAGACATAAGGTCTGAGAATATCCTCAATGTAATTTTCAGCATTCATGTTTCCATTTACAAAAACGAGCTCAGTTCGCCTGTTCTTCATAATACCCGCTCATAACATAACTGTCGAGCCGCCGTATGGATGAACTTCCTAAACGCACCTGAGCCTTTCAGTATTTCCGGGCCGACGATACACTCGCACCCTTCTTGTATCAGGCTTAAACCCGAATCGCGACTCATCGGAAAACATAATTTTATCCCATTGTTCCTGGATCCACGTTATGCGTTCTCTACACCATTCATATCGACGAGCGCGATTCCCGTGACGTATCGGTGGGCACCTGATTGGGCGTCGAGCTCGTAGGCCGTACTCATACAGTAGATTTCGCACAGTTTGAGGACTTACATCAACACCACTTGAAATTTGCAGCCTCAAACTTTTCTCTCGAGCGGTTAACATCGGCTGGCGTCTTGCAGTCAGTTGTGTGTACCGGTCTTGCCGAGTGGTTGTACTTCTTTTACGACCTGGATGCTGTTCAGCGGGTTCTCCTGTATTATTGTAGCGCTGCCAAAGACGACAAATAACACTTCTATGAATGCCAAAATGTCGAGATACCTGAGATTGATTACTTCCCGCTTGCAACATCCCTACAGCTCTTTGCATTTCATCTGCCATCAAATGACGTCGCTTCATGACGTAAAGAATATCTAACAATTCAATTTTGTCACTAACTTTATTTAAATGGTTGGTAAAATTATAAAATCAAGACTAAACGTAGCAATTAAAACGCACTTAAATTCAAACAAATTCGCAGTCATTTGAATTTAATGAAAAAACAAAATATAATCAAATTTTTTTTTTACAACCAGCCAGTATGTCATCAATAACAAAAAAGTTTACTTACCTACGCACTTTGTTTGAATAAATAGTTAGGAATTAATTAATATAAATGGTAAAATTTGTAATACCACGCATGTTGCTTAGACTTTTTTGATGTGTGTATAATGTTTGGAATTAATGAGGTTTTTTGGAATATTTTATCCGTTATTGAGAACTTAGTTCGTATTCTTAATTGAATACAGCACATTTTTTGTAATATAGTGTTTATTTACATGAAAAAAGAATGAAATAGAGCTTTTAAGCTAATGTGCTTACATAATAGGTAGTATCATTTTACAACAATAAATTTAGTAGCTGGTACGGCGCGGAGCCATAACAAAGAATATATAAGATAAATGATGAGAAAAACAAAGGAAAAATGAAGGGTGGTTGCTTTTCACCGAACATTGGTAAGCTATGTACGTTCAATAGAAAATTCTAAACACATAGTTGTCATACAAACTGAAATAATAACAGAAAATTCACATAATGAAGATAAAAAAGGTTTATTAGAAACAAATACCTATATTGTTTCTAATAATAACATAAATATGAACGGTGTTAGCTACATTAGTGCAAGTACGTCGTAACCAATAACGCCTACTTGCAAAGGTGTATTCCACGAGAAAAGTATACAACAAAGAGATATAAAAATGAGTACATAACTAAATCCATTATTAATATCATATAAACGTGTCATGTGAAGTGGGTCAATAGCATAGTCATTTCCAAAAGGCTAAGGCTAAGGCTGACGGTGCGGTGCGGTGCGATTTTTCCCCGGTGGTGGAACTGCGGTTTTATTTCTAAACTTTTTTTTTTCGAAATGAAAACGTTGTTGTCCTGGAAAGGTCTTTCAGCTTCATCGAACTATTTATTTCTAAACTAACGAGACTTGCTATACCGCGAACGTGACAATCGCAAGACGGGCGGTTGCAAGATTGTTTTTTTTTTCCGCACTGACTACGCTATTGACCTAGTAAGGTCTTAGCTTCACCTGACTACGTTTCAAGATGAGTGGTTACCGAATGAAAGAAGAGCGAACCGCTAATCGAACGAAGAGCGCGTGGTCGTAACTCGCCAAGGTTTGCGTGATTGTACTAGTTGCCCGCCAGTGCAGCGGTAGCCACAAATAACTGCGTACACCGCGGGCGTAAAACGCGTCGTGAGATGTGCTTTAATTTTTACATATAAACCTGCATTCTACAGAAGCTGCGGGCCCGTAACCGCGGCGGTCGCGAGTAAAAACCGCTTTGTGAGTCCTTAGCCTTAGGTGAATGTTGTCTATTGTATTTGACAGGGAATGTAAACAATATTCTTTGAAAATGGCGACAATAAGTGGAAATTGACCAAAAGAAATGCTTTTAATTTATAATGATTATTTCGGTTTCTTTTTAGATAAGTGTAAGGTGCATATTGATAGGTTTTCGCATTATCTATAAATTATTCGGAAAAAGTGGAAATACTTTGTTAGCTTAAACAAGGTCAAATAAAACCGGACTAAGAATATAATATTTTTTCTAATACTGGAGATAGGAGAATATTCAACATAAACTCATTCTTGAATTTGTATGGTGTTACATCAAAAGTATGGATTGAGTATTTAAGCAGAATAGCATTAAGAATAAATGATTGTCTTACTGTGGGAATTTTCTTTTATCATGATGATAGCAAGCAAGCAACCTGACCACCTGACGGCTTACACCGTAGTCTATGAACCCGTGCAACACTTGAGGTATCACAGCGTGTACAAAACCTTTTAATTCTTGAAGAACTCCATACTGTAGTCCCCTCGAAAAACGTTCCATAGAGCCAATAGAGCATATAATTAACTAGTACCTGGGCGACCGAGCCTAGCTCGGTTCTTTAAAAACATTTTTAAATTAAAATAAACTGTTAGGTTTGCCTCACAATATTCGACTTTTTTGGCATAAAAAAATATTAAAAAGATATATCTTTTATAATATTAATAAAGTTATTTATTTAATTAAAAGTACCTGGGCGACCGAGCTTAACTCTGTTCTTAAAAAACATTTTTAAATTAAAATAAACTGTTAGATTTGCTTCACAAATGTAACATTACCAAAAAATTATATATATATCTCTTCTGCTCTCACTCGGATTCGAACTGGGGTTACACGGATTTTCGAGGCAACCGATTTCCATCTGAGCTATTTTTGTTTTGACAGCGGCAGCGAAATTTACCTTTATATTCTAGCTATATTTTGTTATTGCTTGAAAACTCAGTTAAAAAAGTTTTCTATGAATAAAATCTAGCTAGATCGATTTATCGTATCCGAAACTACCTACATAGTAAGTTTCACGGAAATAGATGACGCCTTTTCCAGGATCCTGAATATATAAAAATATACAAGAATTGCTCGTTTAAAGGTATTAGATAGTTGCCTACCGCACTAATTCGTGATCCCTGGATCTACAATTTATATGGACCATGACATATACTTAGTGGTGGCGCCACTCTCTTCAGCGTTTGTGATAAATTAGTCTAAAATCTTACAAATGTATGATGGTTGATATTTTTTCAGAATGGGACAATAACAACAGTTTCATTCATTTGTACTCTTATTATCTTACAGGTATTTCATTTGTGTGACATGAAATTATATACCGGAGAGCAAATCATTAAGATGTCAATTTTTGACATGGCAAATCGCAGATGGCCATTTCGAATACACAACTCCACTAGAAGGTACACAATTCACTTACGGTGTGGGACCGAAGTCTCTGTTGCTTACAAGTTGTCACTAAGCTAACTAGCTTCCGTATGATAGACGCATTGTGGAGCAAGTTTTTTATTTTTAATCATATTATATTAATTTTGAATTATCCCTTAAACAACCGCCCGGGACGGATACCCAGTTTGCAATTAGCTATGTTCTGGTATAACCAACCCATACTATTCAAAGTTGAACCTGAACAAGGATAAACCAACAGGGGGTAATCTTTATTTAAAATTAAAAGGAAAAAAATATTAAGAAATTTTCATACATTTATTGAAACAATACATTTGCAATATCGCCACAATAACTAAGTTGTTACATACTTGGTATATACTTTATTGAAAACCTTTGGTATTCCAAATGTTATTGTGATTGTGATTATTTTGACAAAACCTAGACGTATTAATACAACATAAATAATTTAGAACACACAATATTAAAATGTATGTATTAAATATCAATTATATACTATTCTACAAAAATATAATTTGAATACGTATTTATATAATTTAATTTAAATAAAAGATCTATTTAAGTAACTTTATAGATTATTTTTTCACTAATATTCTTGTTTTAGAATACTGTTAGTTACATTTAAACTTTTTCAATGCTTCAAATCACTATCACAGACGTTACATATTTCGTTCAAAAGATGATTAAAGATGGCGGCGTATTAAGAGGTTATGATCATGTTAGAGCAGTATCTTCTGTCAAATAAAAAGTATTTAATTTGTAATATATATTATTATTTGTTTATTGGTCGTATTCAAGTTTTACACATTATCTTCTAAACTTTCCGAATTTTGTGAATCTCTAAAGAGCAGCCATCTTTAATATATCAATATATTGATATGGGCTACACAGTTACGTAGAACATTTAAAGCTATACAATTCGTAGCATGCTGAATACGTTATTAAAACATTATGAATATCTAACTTCTCTATATAAATATTTATGAATTATTATGCATTTTTAAAAATATTTAATACGTAGGTATAATTTATTTATCACAATATAGGTATTGAAAAACATGAAAATTCGAGTGATTATTTATATAGCTATGTTTATTGCACACATATTTTAAACTAGCACATCTAATAACACGATACAAATAATAACTAAAAATATTTTTCAAAACAAAACTAAATAATAGTTATAGTTTATTGAACTTTTTGAATCAACAAGAATACGCTTATATGGGATAATTTAAAATTCATCTTTACGTAAGAACACATCACTGAATATTTGAATACAACGAAAGTACTTAAGAATTTGATATGAAAGCATTTTATTATAATCATTTAATTTTAGTAATAATTGGTTTATTAATAACTACGAACAGTTTTTTTAATAAATATGTTTTTGTAAATTACCAACCTTAGTAACTGAACATATTAAAACAAAATGCAATAATTTATAACCTTAAAAAATCACAAGCCTTTATTTTGTCAAAGCATTCATACGAACAGAATAATTACAAAAAGCTGGTTATTGAAACCTTCTATTTAAATAATTGTTCATTCCATGAAAGAAGTAATTTATCGGGCGTGTAACAATAATCTTTGACAACAAAATATCTATTCACTCATATTGGATGAAAAAGAGGTTATATAGAGTCTGGACTATGTTTTGACATCCATTTTAAAACTTATACCAAGGCTAGAATTTTTTAATAATTTAATCTATTTCGTACCTGTAAATATCAATAACAATTCTTATGACTTGAAAGTAAAGGAAGGAGATAGTATTAAAAAAATCTATTTCACGGATTCTCTTTGGAAGTAATTTTTTTTAATCGTAATAAATTAGAACAATTTCATGTACTACGCGATGACACGACTATTAAATGTAATCAATTGCAAATAAACACTGATCAACAAGTAGGGGAGTACGCATTAGTATAAAATGCTAAACATTTAAAGGATTTCTTGACAACTTTCATGGCTGTTTTTTAATGCTATAGATCTACTATTCGACCTATCAGTGATAAACACATCTATACCTAAAGCAGCTAGAACATCTCATACAATTTTGAGAATAAAATTATTTATAGTTACATTTTTTAAATATTATAATGTAGATTCGGCAATAACTACAAGTTACTTAGACTACAGAGAGAAAATTTTGTTATCTAAATATATTTTAAACTATCTGACATACACGACGTTTATATATTTGGTCAGTGCATATAATTTATATAAACTCTATATATTTTTCTAGATTATTCGAGATTTTTTTAATACACGCTCAAAACCGAGTCTCGAATAATGTTAACGTGATGAAATCTTCTAAGACTAGGTTGTAATGTTTAGTATTTTAACATCTATGACTATGAATCAACGTTGTACGTTGAAAAAAATTAATGAAGAGTTAGTACAAAAATGTAGGCGTTTTTAATTGTGATGTATTTGGTTTCGTTGAATCAATATCTTTCGAGTATTATAATTATCAAATATTGTTATAAAATTTAGTTTAAAATGAATAATAACTATTTAAAATATATTTCCTACAATATCGGATATCGCATACTTTGGAAGGGAACAAGTAACTGCCCCGTTTAGTACTTTCTGTATGAGAAAGTGTTTCCGATCTCTACAAAATTTGATGCATGTATTTTATTTTTTTAATTTTGTAGGTGATCGAACCACGCTGATATAACTGGTTTCAGCATGAATGGGTCAACTCGTCCGAGGTAGTACCACCCTCTCACAGAAAACCTACGTAAAGTAACATTGCTTGCATTGCTGCGTTTCCTTCGATCAGTGAGAGCGTCGTAGATCCAACGCTCTCCCCCTGCCTTCCCCGTCCCCCTTTCTTCATCAAAACAGGCTGGCAACGAACTTGCGACTTCTCTAATGTTGCTGGTGTCTATGGACGGTGGTGATCACTTAACATCAGGTGATTCACCTGTTCGTTTGCCTCATAATATATAAAAAAATATACATACGTACATTTCTCAACTTTAACAAGAACGTGATAAAATATAAATAAATGAATACATTTTACATTTTTAACAATTTAAAGGGAATCGTTGGGTTGATACCAATTTTATTCCCGTGGCCATAAAGTCACACTACTTTGTTAATTACAAATATTATACAAAAAATGTATAAATTTCATTATTAATTTCCACACTAATAGAACAAATAGCACACATTCTGTAAAAAAACATACTTTGAACAAACACAGAGAACATTGTTTTGTTGTAACAAACATCGAGAACATTGTTTTATTCTATCAGAACACTTATTAATAAAAAGCTGTCGTACCTACGGTTCTTAAAAAACAACGGATCTCTAGTTAAATACTTTAACCGTTCGTTGTTATATGTTAGTTAAATTTATTATGGTTTCCAATTTATCCCAATAATACGGCCGTTAAAGTATTACGTAAAGTAAATTTTAGCTATCTTTTAGCCTCCCCCCTTGTCAGCAAATGTGAGCAAAATCTTACCCGCTACAATGATTCCAAAAGTATTGAATAATCTTATAATATATTTTACCTGTTTCTTTTACGAATAAAAAAAGCAAATATGCAAATATTCTAACGTAAACTTCTTCATGCTATTAAAAATAAGCAAAGCATAGGTCCCGAAGAAACACGAAATAAATTTGCTAACTTTGCTGACGTAAGCGTCCCCCAAAGTTATCAAAAATTAGCAAATAATAGACCACAATAAAAACACAAAGTAAATACGCAAAATTTGCTAACGTATACATAATTGCACAAGTCATCAAAAATAAGCAAAACATAGACCCATGTACGACAAAACAGAGATTAGCTATTCCTAAACGAATTTGAAAGCATAGTTTTTTATATGACATTTTTATACAATTAGAAACCGTGTTGATCTCGAGAGATTTGAATACACTTTTTGGGTATGTTTGTCAATTTTTTTTTAACTATAATAAAATACAGGTTGTAAGATCTTTTCAGTCACAACATGTGAACAGACGAGAATCGAACCTATCTGAGGAACGATCTGAAGTCAACGTCTAAACGCGACAACAAAACCCACACATTCATAACCGTGTATCGTTTATCGAGGGCACTGGATTTTCCAGTTCGAGTAGTTGTTTGATCCTTTCGATGCATAACTTTGAGCCTTCGTTAGCTTCTTTGGCCATCTGTGAATAATAAAGTGATAAACCACTTTTTCGTTTTTTTTTTCAAAGTTTTAAACGTTGCTTCCGGTCGGAGTTAACTGGCAGAAATCGTCACGTAAGGAAAAAGTGTTATTTGTCATTCATGTGATTTTCTCTCTCACTCTCTATTGTATACAGCAGGCAAGCGTGATTGTATAAGCTCAATACTGAATGTGTGGAAATTTCGTGAAAACTTGTTTTTTTTTTCCATTTTATATAATTATCTATTTTGTACAACATTTTTAATACATGTATTTCTAAAATATCTTTACTTGTTACTTATATTTCATTATTTCCATTTAATGAACATACAGATAAAAGATACGATCAAAACATACAGATTTCGCCGAAAGAGAGTCGTCTGGAGACGTTATAACGTTTTTTTCTTGCGTGACGATAACATACAATTGTATCTAAAAAATCTAAACCAATGTAATTATTATGGCAGGTATACACTAGGCAAGAAAACTTCAATAGTATTAAAATTTTTAAATCAAATTACAGTACAAGTTTGACCACTAGTTAAACAGTAATTTAGAGTACTATATGCTTCTAGGTGGTAGAACCACGCTGAAGCTATTACTGGCTTCAGCATGAACGGGTCGGCTCGTCCGGGGTAGTACTACAGAAACACCGACGTGAGGTAACAGTGCTTGCATTGTTGCGTTTCGTTCGGTCACTGAGAGCGCCAGATGACCATCTCTCCTCACTCTCCCCCTTTCCTCTTCCTTTCCTCTCCCGCAACACAGGCTGGTAACGCACTTGCCACTCCCATGGTGTTGTGTAAGTGTCTATGGACGGTGGTGATCACTTAACATCAGGTGAACCATCAGTTCGTTTGCCTCCTATGATATAAAAAAAATCATTTATATTCTCTTCTACTTTACAATTAGTGTAAAACTCACAAGAGAAAAATTGAGGAAGCCGTGCGGAAGTCCTTCTAGAACTTCGATCCCAACAACATTGCCCAGCGTCTTGAGTTTCTTCGCGAACATAACGCAATCGTCCAAACACGGATCTAAATGAACCGACTAAAAAAAAATTAACATTTTTTTTTTATTTACGTATAAAAATGTTTGAATAAATCGTAGTTTATAATGATAAGGGTGTAATAATTAGTTATATGACAAAAAAAATGACCAGTCACGGGACGCCTCGCAGATGTGAAACAACGAAATTGTTTTGTTTAAGTTAATATATGCATAAAATAACAGATTACGACAGGAATCGGCTATGCCGTAATAAAAAGATAAAGCATTTAAAATGTATTCCATCAAATAACGACTGTATGTATACTTATTTTATTACATAAATATACATTATTACTAAATACAAAAAATCAATAAGGTGCAGGCGCAGTGTGTTTAGCGGCATTTATCAAAGGGCGCTAGGTCATTGGCGCGTGCCGCGTAACACTAGTATAACGAATGACCGACAAAATAATTTGAATCTTAAGTTTATTCATATAGGGTTGCAAATGTTTTTGAGTATTTCCTTAATAGTGCAATGTTCGTATTTTACGTCGCCACGCCAACAATCATATTTACCCTTAGCCTATAGATGTTTCACATGAAAAAATTAAATATCAATGGCGGAAAGACTAATTCACCAACGAGCTATCGTAGTCAATTACCCATCCCACTGCCGTTATCATTAACGATACGGATGCTGAAAAGTAAAGGCATTAAATTAATTTGTCTAAATTAAAGTGAGATAAAATAAATAAATAAAGCATACCAGTATTCTGACCGGAGGAAACATCTTGAGCAAGTCGTCTTCAGCCCAATACGGAGATAGATACGGATCTCTTGGTACCGAGAATATGAACTCGTCGGAAGGGCTACGAGCTATTAGAGCGTCCAAATTTGTACGAACCGCGAGACTTAAAAATAAGATAAATCTAATTTTAATCTATACTAATATTATAAATCTGGAGGGCATGTCTGTTTGTTTGGTTGAACGCGCTAATGTCAGAAACTACTGGTCCGACTTGAAACATTCTTTCAGTGTTGTATAGCTCATTTCTCGAAGAAAGCTTATAGGCTAAGTCCCTCTCGGCAGCCGCTCAAGCCTAGGTCCGTTCCCTCGGCGTGGAGCCCTTGAGTGATACAGTGACACAAAATCTTACATCACTGCAACAACATTACACATATCACCCCCACGCACGTGCACGCATACACGCTTACACATGAAAGTGGAAGGGTTTTATTTTTTTTCCTTATCAAACTGAAATAGTTTACACTTTGTTTTATAACATCTAATGGTGTCTCTCAAGGTTCTGTAAGGTATGACGTTCTTTTTGGAAATGCATGTTCAACGCAACTCTCAAATATTTCAGTTATTGTGTATCGAATTTTATTCACTTAAATATAACTTTTATTTGTTAACATAGTAGCATATACCTTCAAAATATAAATTTCTACTTTTTTAAAATAATTTTTTTTATTGCCTGTCATTTATCTGAATTTATTTCTGATTAATATAATATAACTAGGTCAACCACTCACAGTGTTAAATCTCTTTATTTATCAAAATACGTGGAATTTTTTTAATCCAATAAGCGTTGTTAGAATTTTTTAAATTAATAATATTAATAATTTATGTAATCTTGAGTAATTTCCTATAAATTCTATAAAAAGGTGGTCTCCTTTTTCACAAAAGACATTCATATAAGTTTAGGAAAACATTATTCATCAATTATGCAATCACAATATCAATTACGAATGATAGATTCGTAGCTCACGATAATGCAAACTAAAGTCTGAATACTCCCCGTATTTTAATATATTTTTTGGCATTTTCAAATGTATTTTTTAACGCGCGGTGAGAAATGCAGTAAAAAGTTGTAACACATAAACATGACAATGGAGTTCCTACATGAGTACTTATAACATGAGTTATTAGGGACTAATTATCTATATAGGAAAAAAAAATAGTATTTCAGCCTTCAGGACTAGAGCATAAAAAAGGAATCTGGAATATAAAATAGTATTAGAGTTTACTTAATTAAATTCAATATCATAGATTAGGTATGTACTTTTGTCATTTGCTTAGTTTCAATAAATGTTATTATTATATAATGTACTACTCACTCGTCTTGAGTCGGTCTGACAATCGCATTAGAACCAGTGATATAGGCGAGTCGCGTCTGCATCGCACCCATTATACCGGTCGCCGCTTCACTTATCCTGAAATATTACGAAGATTTATTGTAGCAAAAATATTGACACCATATCCCGCCTTAATAATAAAAAAACATACAAATTATAAACCGTCCCCGTAAAAAATTTTGTCTACTGGGGACAACCGCATGATAATCCATTCAATAGTTTTTGAGTTTAGAAGCTCTCAGAAGAAACAAAAAACTATTTTGAAACATTCTTCATTGGTGCTCCGTGCCTATTGGTCCTAGCGTGATGATGTATAACCTATAGTCTTCTTCGATAAATGAGCTGTCTAACACTGAAAGAATTTTTAAAATCGGACCAATAGTTCCTGAGATTAGCGCGTTCAACCTACTAAACAAACAAACCCCCCAGCTTTATAATATTAGTATAGATTACACTACTCTTCTCTCGTACTTAACTCTAGTCGTCATTCAAATTGCAATAACTTTTGATAGAGTGGACCGATTTTAATGAAACAAATATTAGTTACTCCTGAGGATATGCTTTATGACTTTCTTGTTGAGGTTTTTTTATGAACTTAGCACTTTAGCAATGATGCGTGTTCATACAAACAGAGAGGCAGACATTTCTAAAAATGATTGAAATGTATTCTATTACTTATTTCTAGACACTTGCAACAATTTTTTTTTCACGAATTTCGAAAAAGTATTGACCCTTTAAGGTTTATATTCTTATTATATCTAAAAATAGTGAAGTATAATTGTCAATTTTTTTTTTGTTGAGATAGTGCTGCAATAAAATGTGGCGCGACATGTAGATATCTGTAAAGACGCTTCAAGCTCCCCAGAACTTGTGGGTTATTAGATTTATGTAATTTTTTGTAGGTGTTATTGATACGTCAAATACGATAAAGTTATGAATAAATCAAAGATAATAGAGTCAATATGGTCCGACGATGATATTCATTGATTTGTCGTACTGTAAAGAGAGGATTTTGGACGGAGGCCTTAGTGTATTCTATATTCATGCAAAATATGTAGTTTTTACAATGTAAATGTCTCCTCCATTAGCGTTAATAGAATATTATACAATTACAAGCTGATCCGTGCCCACTTCGTTGGGCGGTAAATATTTTTACTTGTGATGAAATTATGACTGTAATTCATGAAGTACTTGAGCTAATTGTCCAGATTAAATCGGCTGAGTGCCGTAAGCGCTCGCCTTAGTAGTCCGATGAAGCTGTTAAGACCTTGCTAGGTCAATAGCGTAGTCAGTTCGAAAAAAAAAACAAGTTTTCGTTCGACTGTTTTTCTTCGACTTATTTTGCATATCCGACTACCACAAAAAAGTCTTTTCATTTTGCAAGTTAATATCTTAGCCTATGACAATTACAAATAATGTGGCTTCCTATTGGTAAAAGAATTATCAAAATAGGTTTAGTAGTTCCTGAAATTACCCCCTACAATCTCACAAGCTTTACTTCTTTATAATATTACTAGTTTCTGCCCGTGACTTCGTTGGCGTTCTCAAAAGGAAAAAACATACCGATTTTGAAACATTTTTCATCTGTGCTTCGCTCCTATTGATCTTAGCGTGATGATATACAGCCTATAACCATTCTCGATGAATGAGCTATATAACACTGAAAGAATTATTCAAATTGGACCAGTAGTTCCCGATATTACCCTCTACAACGTCACATCACAAACTCACAAACTTTACCTCTTTATAATATTAGTATAGACTAGCCTCTGCGCGCGACTTCATCCGCGTAGTGATAGTTACTTTGGACTAACGTTAATACGCAACGGAAGCTCTCAAAAGGAAAAAAATCCTAATTTTGAAACATTTTTCATTGGGGATCCACTCCTATTTGTTTTAGCCTTATAACCTTTCTCGATAAATGAGCTATATAACACTGAAAGAATTTTTCAAATCGAACCAGCAGTTCCTGGCATTATACCTCATAACAACATCCCAAACTCACGTCACAAACTATACCTCTTAATATTTTAATATTAGTATAGATAGAATATAACTAACTGATAACTAATAAAAAAAAAGAATGTGGTGTCGTGGGATATCAGGTAGGAACGAAGTTCCTTCGGCTAATGTAGAATCGACACAATTTGCAAAAAAAATCGTGCTCAATTGCAAAATTATCAATTAAAATAACAAAATATGTCTCTTTATTTTTATTTGACAACACAAAATTACATAGAAATAGAAATAATTACAAAAAAGGAGAAAGAGAAAGGTATTATACACTACTCGCTTGTGTATACGACTGTCGCGCCTGCGTACGTCTCATTTAACGGTTTTATTCCACGCACTCTTCGTTACGGTTTTACTATCACATTTTTTTCATTTCGGTCGCGCAGCAAAATCCCTATCTCCTCCAAGTCTGCCGTAAGGAACTTCGTTCCAATTACTATAATGTAAATAAATAAATGATAACAAAAGAAATATATAAATCATTTGCATACTTAGATATTATTATATTATCAATATCACCACGTCAATGTTTTACCTTGACTTTATTCTTTTTTTGTTTTCCTTATTCTGTTCCGGGTCATCTAATAATGGTGTTTCACCAATCAACGTGCTCGACGTGTCTGATTCTGGTTCCCTATAATAATATACTATAGTGATTATTTACCTTGTGAAATGTCAATTCATATATGTACTAGCTGTTACCCGAGACTTCGACCGCGTAGAAATAAGCAAAAAAAATTTTGGTCATTTTATACGTGTGCGGTTCTAGACGTTACATTATTGTATTTGGACGGATTAATAAAGCGCACGGAGTAAGGTATTTCTTTGACTAGGTGACTGTTTAGACAGTAGCAATATTTCTGGAGGGCATTCTGCACTAGATTCTCGTTCTAAGTCAATTAAAAAAATAGGTACTTAATATTTGACCTAATTATCTAGAACAATACAAAAAATATTCACAATTCTCTACGCGTCTATTCTAAAGCACAGTGTCAATGGCCGTCAGGTAATTTCAGTTTCATTTGAAAGGGAACGTGGTAGCGGCAGGGACAAAACAAAAGGGTTTACTTTTGCTTATGCCCGATTTACTATCGAAATTTATTAACTTGGGATCGCCCATTGTAGCCATTGTAGATTATTAATAAGTCTTAGAACAAACTTCAACTTAGGTTTTCTAGTTTGTTTATTAGTATTTAATATCATTATTTTATATGTTAAATGGGACCATGAAGTGTCTTATCCTAGAACACTGCGATTGTCCAACCTTTCACCTGGTAGAAACAATTATCTTCAAGTAATAATCCCGTCAAAATTGGTCCAATCGCTTCGGAGTTTGATCAGAACAAACAGATAACCAAAAATTTATAAATAGTTTTTTCATATATCTTGCGTTATACAATTTCAAACCCATTTAGTAAAGATGTACTATTTTTACATTACAAACAAACACTTCAATTTTATTTATGTAATAACACGGAAATAAGTGATAACATTATATATTATCTTTTAATACTGTTTCTTTATTGTTACGTATCATGTAATATTTGTAATTAAAATTACTAATCGTAATTGATTAATAGTTAGTGATAGTAACCAAAAGGCTTAAGTCCCAGTGGTTTCCAACCTTTATACTATTAATACCTAATATTGAAAGTTTTTAAACAATAATATATTCATTACACAATACTGTATTTTATGTTTATTTGTTTGCACATGTTATGGTAAAAAAAAAATGTTTAATTAAAAATCTTTACATCGCGGTTAGAGGTAAAATCGACTGTACATTCGATCAGTACTTGTTTTAACAACATCTACTGCGGATTCGTCGTACTGCATTGATAAGTTTAATGTTTTGAATGTTTGTTATTTTTTAATATTATCATCATATTTGATAGAGACATAAAGAAACCGAACTTTCGATTATTCGAAAATTGTTTTTTGTTAGTTCTTAAGAATATTTGATCCTACGATTTATGAATCTCTAAACATTTCAATACAAATTACGTAACGCATATAAACACTTGCAGGGATCAAATGGACAGTTAATATGCAACTAGACATTTTATTCATAGAAAAATTAAAATTCTTTAAAATTGCATTACTGTAATTATTTCAGTCTTTCCGGGCGTTTCACGACAATTGACTATTTAAAATAATAGTCTTGGCGCCTTTTTGTGGTACTGATGTTAGTTATGGTTTATTGAATGCGCAAGAAAAAATATATTGAGGAACCTTAAACACTTTAAAAATGTTGTCATTATACTAACGATTTATAGAAGAATAATGCTTGTAAGCAAAATTGTATGAGATGATGTTGTATGGTGTTTAAGCTTGTGGCTTCTTACAAAATTATATGACCTGATGTTGTATGGCATTTAAGCTTGTGGTTTCTTAGAAAATTGTATGAGCTGATATTGTATGGTGTTTAAGCTTATGGCTTCTTACAAAATTGTATGCAGTGTGCCAGTTGCGGAAAGCAATATTTAAATAATCAACACACGTCTTTCCAGTATGCCTGTTTTATTACGACTCTCTTACATACACAACATGTATGAGCTGATGTCGCCGATGTTGTATGGTTTTAAAGCTTGTGGCTTCTTACAAAATTGTATGAGTTGATGTTGTATGTTGTTTAAGGTTATGCCTTCATAAAAAAGTGGTTTTTGCAGAGGAGTAAAGTATGTATGGTTAAAAATCATATTACTTACTTGTGAGACTCATCCATTACTTCACTGTTGGATTTGATAACGGGTGCCTTACGACCCTCCGAATCCGTATCGCTGTCCAGAACGTAACGCTCTAAGAAATCCGACACGTACTGTTGTGATTTATCATCGGGTGGGGTGACACCTTAAAAAATTAAACACATATCTTGTATAAGATAAGAATCTTTTAAGTAACGCCTGATATTCAAATATATAACTTGTTCATATAAAAGTGATCGAATTACATTAGACATCTCCAAATATTTATCTCGTAGACTACTTAATACCATGTATTTCAGTTTCATGTAACCCTTTTGATTACCTCAAATTTAAACATATTTTCTAACAAAAAGTATCATGTAAGAGATTGTATGTGTATATTTGTTGTTCCATTCATGGAATAGCAAAATTAAACTCACGACCTGCTTCAATAAGATCCATTATCGTAGAACCCTATTTGTATCTCATAGACCATAAATTCTTTTTTCGCCGACATTAACACTTTGGTTAAAAGTCTACGACCACCGAGGGTCGATATAGACCACATTGGGAATCAACGATCTACATAGTTTAGATATCAATATCAGTTTTTATATTTTCCCTGTTTATTACTAACTAGCAATCGTTTGTGACTTCGTACGCAACAATAAAAAATAGGCTATATATAACTAACTATAAATCAACTTATTCGGTCAGTAGTTTCAGACAATATTTCCTACAAATATACATACCAACTTCACAAACAGCGCCTTATAATCTAACTAGCGGACCCAGTGGACTGTACTAACTTGATAAAAAAAAATCCTAAACGTCAACTACAGCGTTAACTACCGGGCTCAGCTGTGAATTTAAACCATTCTTGAATCAACTTTAACAAAAAAAATTTATCAAAATCTGTCCAGCCGTTTGGGAGGAGTGCAGTCACATATACACGGGTAGAAGAATTTTGTATATATAAAGATAGTACTATTACAGGATCACTAGCTGTTTGCTCGCGGCTTCGCTTGCGTTAGTATAATTTGGGTGTATCGTTAGCAAACAGTACATTCCTTCTAGTTGATTGCTTTACTGTACTCCCAGAAACGTGTATGCAAAATTTAGTTTAAAAAATAGTCAAAAATTGAGGACATAATAAAACAGTGGAAGACTTTAAACCTATCTTTTCTATTTTATCTATGGTCCTGTTGGAATTAATTTAATGATTTACCAGTAGCAGTATGTTCACTCTGGAGAGAGGCAGCACTGATGGTCGTATCAGACGACTGGCGCCTCTCGCTGCCAGATTTATGAGCTTGTAATTCAGCCAAGTCCGACGGAGAGACCTCCTCGAACGAAGACGGACCCTCACTCACTCCCTCTAGGAAATAGATATTTCTGTCTATATGTATTTATAAATCGAAAGGGTTGTTTTGCGGTATAATATTCAAACCCATCCACCACAAGAATCGGTTGGTAGGTATAAAAGTCGTAACGAAGAGATCCCACCAATAAAATAACGGCAGCGAACGATTCGTACTCTCCAGACTCTTTAAATAGAGTGTGAACGAGCCCAAGTCCATGAAACCACCAATATCACGACTCCATAGTCGGGCGGTCAAGTTCGATCCTGTACAACCACCGCAACCCTCTTCTACTTCAGGTGTCTCAAGCCTAGGTTAGATCTCCGGAAACGAGCACGCTGCTATCACGATATAGTTACATTGCATTAGTTAACACATATGGTGGAAGCCATAGGTTCTGTAAAGGACCTCTTCTTTATTTTTTACCATGAAATTACCAATATGATGACACCATGGTCGGGCGGTGAAGTTCGATTCCGCACACCTACCGCGAACTTCTACTGCAGTGTCTCAAGCCTAGGGTTAGATCTCCAGAAACGAGCACGCTGCTATCACGATAGAGCATTTCACGATTGCATTAGTTAACACATATGTTGGAAGCCATAGGTTATGTAAAGGACTTCTTCTTTATTTTATTTATCCTTAGCCAAGATTGCCAGCTTCGTGCGGCGCATATGAAGGTACACATGTGTCTCAGTTGGAGATATACGTGTATGGTTAGTTTAGCTCAATTGACGATTGTTGCATTCAAGGAAACTGGTCAAGCCAAGGTCGGGCCACTTAAGCACGCTTGTGGCTATTACCATTCTGGCTGATTATCCTAAATGATCGCTCGAAAGTCCGATGAAACTATAAAGAGGCGTGAGGCCAAAATTCAGAATCTATACTAATATTATAAAGAGGTAAAGTTTGTGAGTTTGTGACGTTGTGAATTGTGACGTTGTAGGGGGTAATCTCAGGAACTACTGGTCCGATTTGAAAAATTATTTCATTGTTATATAGCCCCTTTATCGAGAATGGTTATAGGCTATATATCATCACGTTAAGACCAATAGGAGCGGAGCAACAAAAAAATCACGGTGTTTTTTCCTCTTGAGAGCTTTCGCTGCATATTAGATAGCCCAAATTAACTATGTCCACGCGAACGAAGTCGCGGCAGGGGCTAGTAATTAATAAGTTGAAAGAAAAAATGGAGCTATAAGCATTCTTGCTCGGCTTATTTATACAAAATTAATGTATGGTATACCAAGTTACAGGATAACTAATGCGGTAATTCCTTCTTCAAAGCAGCATTTCAAATCAAGGCTAGAATACATTACAGCACATCTAGATTCTATACACTTTCTCCGTTATATTATTATTTACTTATTAATAAAGTTTCTATAATTGCTTCATAGTTTTACTGCTTTAGGATTTTAACATTATTTTTAGAAAATAGACTTAAAGAATTGTAATGAGATTTTCTGTATTTTAATTGCCCATATTAGGGAATCTGTACATTAAATATTTTTTGAAAATGTTAATCAGGGTAGACTATGTTATCGATATAGAAGCCAAAAATAATCTTTTTACAATTTTTGTCTGTCTGTCTGTCTGTCTTTCTGTCTGTCCCTATGCACACGCATCACTCTGAAAGTACTGAACCAATCTTGATGAAACTTGAAATAGTGATAACTAATATTACGAGATTACATCAAATATACTTTTTGTCTCATAAAACGCAAAGGGTTCTCCAGGATAAAGGATTAAAGTCTAGAATATAAACACGAATTACTCTGAAAGTACTAAGCCATTTTTAACGAAATTTAATACAGTGATAACTGACATTACAAGGCTACATCCAGGATACTTTTTGTCCCATAAAACGCAAGGGGTTCTCCAGGATAACGAAAAACAAAAATTTGTAATTAACGTAACTAGACTTTTTTGCGACACCTTAGTACAAGAGCCGGCAACGTTGAAAGAACAAGAAAGTTAGAATACCCGGTTCTTTAATATATCAATATATATTTTTTGTATCATAGGAGGCAAACGAACAGGTGGGTCACGTGATGTTAAGTGACCACCACCCTTTATAGACACTAGCAACACCGGGGTGTCGTAAATGCGTTGCCAACCTGTATATTGGGGGAGGGTAAGGGAAGGCTAAGGAGAAAAGGAGAAGAGAGGTGAGCTTCCGGCGCTCTTACTGACCAAACGAAACACTACGATGCAAGCACTGTTATTTCACGTCGGTTTTCTGTGAGAGGTTGGTATTAGCCCGAAAGGACACTTGGTAGCCGGTTAACGTTGTATTTTTAATGCGCATTTTGATTTATGAATAGGTTTAGGAACATTTTTTTTCAGTAACTTTTAAACACAATTAAAAGCATGAATTTATCACAGTCAGACATATTTTTCTATAAACAATCATATATATACCCGCTGATATATTTAATAAATAAAAATGATAAATTTCAAACCAATTATTTTTTTTAGCAAAGAACAAATTTCATTTTATTAAACATTATTGATATTAAGATTTCAACATATACAATGAAACAACAATAAACGTAAATGTATGATTTGGGATTGACGCCATCTCAAATATATGCATCAATTATCAGGCTATACGAAACCGAAATACCTTGGGCCGGCGAGGTGAAATATCTCGGCGTCACTTTAGATAAACACTTAAATTTCGATTCACACACATATAGAGTGCGAAACAAAGCCGTTATGGTCTTGGGTCGTCTCTATCGTTTGCTTTGTCATAAGAGTAAAATATCCCCCAGACATAAACTCACTTTATATAAAACTTGCATCCGTCCGATTATGACGTACAGTTGTTCGGTCTTTGCACATGCGCAAAATCGTATTCAAAAGTTGCAGGTTCTCCAGAACCGAGCCCTACGTAAAATCACTGGTGCCCCATGATACGTCCGGAATAAGGATCTCCACGGGGACCTGGAGATGCCTTCTGTCTGGGCGTATATAAAATCACTCACACGTAGTTATTTCGAATAAGCCGCGAATCATCCCAGCCCTTTAGTGGTATCCGCCGCGAACTATGAACCCGTACCCAACGCTGCGCAGTATAGAAGACGACCGCGACACATTTTACCGACCCTCCTGATTCAATCACGTCAGCGAAAGATCAGTACCAGCCTATCTCTTCAAACAAAGCGTGTTCACGTCCACGCCCGCATAACCACAGATCATGCCGCCGTGGTCTGGGGATAAATTTCGCTCCCGCACACCAGATTAGGCCCCGCTCGGCAACGGCTGAAACCTAAGTCCATTCCCTCGGCGGGGAGCCCTTGAGTACTATGCTCACGCGATACATTGCCACAAAACTTTACATCAATGCTACAACATCACACACATCACCTATACACACATGCACGCCTACACGCTTACACGCTGTTTTTCTTTTTCAGAGAAATAGACGACAAAGAGTTCTACCCTTATTTTTCTCCATCCTATCCTATCTTATATAGTTAAGAGAATTTTCTCCGATACAATATACATACAGGAGTTGTTGAGGCACACATGCCTGGTACACATGCATGTTTCAATAACTTATATACGTATATCTAGATAGATTAGCTTATGTTAGCTCAGATAGGTCACGATTTTTGCACAAAACAGGCAACAGCCCAAGCCGAGGTGTGCCGTGCACACTTGAGTTGGTCGCCCAAACATCCCAAGTCGGTTGAGTGCTTTCAGCGCTCGCCTCAATAGTTCGATGAAGCTGTAAAGACCTTTCCAGGTAAACAGCGTATACATTTCGAAAAAAAAATGCGTCGATAACATACGCTGCCACAATTATTGCTATCTTTATCGTGCAGCCAGTAGTACTGCACTAAACTATACCTATACCTATAGCTATATTCTATACACATATTATTTTTATAGCAATAAATCGGTCTATATATTGAGTTAATAACTGAATTTGTGTGAAAGATGAAATTTGTACTTATTTATATCTAAATATAATAATAATAAAATTACTGCTATTCTAGCATGGATTAAGATTACTTTTATTTTTATTTCCAAAAAATAGCATCAAGCATATTACTGTCAATACCATAAATGTCTTTCAATAATAATTCCATTTTAATAACGTTTCAAAGTTAGTGAAAAATACATCCTAAATTTTAAAAATCAATATTTTTGTAAAGGTTCGACATACACAAATAAACGCAACTCTTACCGGCAGCCAAATAGCCCGTTGTTCGGATGAATATAATATATAAAACTGGCTTAATTGATACTTTCCGGTATGGCCTCTATCTATGTAGGTATTTTCGCCAATATCAAGTGTGACAAATACACGATATAAATTTAATGCCAAATATTTAGTGTAACAACTTAGAATAATCTATAATAGAAACATATCAACATGGATAAATTACCAAAAGGTGATAGGTACTATGTTGTGAGTGGTACAGAGATTATTCATAAAAATAAATTGGAAATATATTTAAAATACGTTTTCGAAACAGTTTATAACTCTTAGACAATAGTTTCAAGCAAGTGACAGTTGACGACGCTTCGGCGCGATGTCAGACGCTTCGATACGGTGTTCATATATTTTTCTTTAATACAATGGAGTATAAAAAGGTTTTAATACAAGTTGAGAATAGTTATGATAAAGTAAGTGGTATAGATGTTAATTTAGTTTTATGTAGGTTAGTTTTTATCTTAATTGATCCTGGTAGATGTTTTTTTTCTTCGAAATGACTACGCTATTGACCGAGCAAGGTCTTAACAGCTTCACCGGACTACAAACAACGGAGTGTTTGATGGTGCTACGAACGGGTACTAGGCTTATTTAAAAAAAAATTACATGTAATCTGGGTATATGTTTCAGTGAATCCGTGGATAGTTTGGATTCACAATTGGAAACGGTAGTTGTGGCTGTAATCGGGTATCAGTTTTATTCAATTTTTTCGTGTTTAAAAATACAATGGAAACTAGTGATAACCAATTTGGTGCAGACGAAGTTGCACGGGTCAGCTAGTATAAAATAAGAAAGTACATTAAGAGTAGTAACCTATATAATAACTTGGGATTGGCTTTTCAATATAAGTATTTTAAGTATTGGTGTGTTCAGTGAAGTAATATGGGAATATTTTATACGTCAAAAGCGAACTTGTAATCGATAAATTTATTTACACGGGCGTTTACTAACAGACCCATTACGAACTGAAAGTGTTAAATTGGTGCAAATTACGTACATATACAAATGTTGATTAACATTTGCTTATGAGGTGTTTAATACTGGTAGTGAAGTATTACAATTTACCTTGTGAAGGACTGACTTTTAAAAAGCCGTTGCTATCTTGCGAGGTCGCAGTATTGGTTATAGCATTCTGAGTTCCCGGTTTGTTATCTTGACCTTTTGGACCTGAATTAGGACTAGCGTAGGCTGAAAATATAATGACAATTATTAATTTGTCTCGTTCATAAACATAACTCATTGTAATATCACATTTATTCAATCCAATTTCAATGCATATTAATACACACAGAAAAGTTGTATCTTATAATCTCCATATATATAATAATAACAAATAGTTACGTAAAAATTCGTTCTCAAAATTAATCGTGCCCATAGAAGGATTTAAAATATCTATCTAATTGGTTTGGTAGCATTAGTAGCGGAAAATCGCATGATTGTACAATATGAAAATATATGAATATTTAAATTTCAAAATGGACCAAGTCTAATTTTAGCAATTCAATAGGTATTTATTTAGATTTTAAGTAATTTTTTTTAGATTACCAAATTTTATACCTATCCTTAAAAAACTAAAAATGCCACGAACATCAAAATTTGGACTTACGGTATATAACATTTAAAATTTTTAAAGAAACTATACACTTTATTAGCGAGTAAAATTAGGCTTGACTTACTACGATATGTAACAGCTTATAATCACCAATATATAATAATATATTAGATATTTTGGTAAGAGAGAAAAAAATTTGAGAACCACTGACCTTTCAAACATCTCATCATAAACCCGAACGGTAGTATCGGATCCATGAGGCATAATAACCGAGCCGGGCTCGGCACGAAGCTTACATTTAGTGGGGCGTAAGCGAGGAATAACCCGTCAGGTTTCCGAAGCCCGGACGATAGTACTTTGAGTGTGCAAGCAGCCACTAAGTTAGCCCCGGCTGAATCTCCCGCGAAAACGATTCGTTTACCTTAAATATGTATCATTTATACTAATATTATAAAGATGTAAAGTTTGTGAATTTGTGTCATTGTAGGGGGTAATCTCGAGAACTACTGGTCCGATTTAATTAAAATTCTTTCAGTGTTATATAGCTCATTTATTGATAAAGGCTATAGGCTATATCAGCACGCTAAGACCAATAGGAACGGAGTACCATTGAAAAATGTTCCAAAATCGGGAATATTTTTCTTGTTGAGAACTTCCGCTGCGTGTTAGCGTTAGTCCAAAGTAACTATTACTACGCGAACGAAGTCGCGGGCAGAGGCTAGTAATACATATTTTAACTTTGAATTCTTCGCTTAAATATTTTAATAATAGGAAAAGGTCCAGCCGTAAACATTACGCCAGTCAAATACAAATAATCGAACAATAAAGTGGAGACCAACCCGACGCTAGCTGCTATATGTTCAAAATATTATTAGAATAAATACCATTTCATAAAATATATGCCGTAGGTTTGATTTCCACCCAAAAAAATTATAATAACAAAGGCGTCCATCGCGCTGTAAAAATGTTTAATTGGGAACTTACTTTCGTAATCAAGTACACATATTTAATTATCTAAATAGCAACACCCGACAGACATGAGACAGACTTTGTTTATCATACGCAAAAGATAAAACTTATATATTATCGACATGTCATTGTAATTATGTCATGTAATTAATCACATGCACTTTTATTTTAATTACCAATGATAACATCATCACGATCATTGAAAATTGAAAATGTAAATAACGAAAAAAATCAGTTCAAATAGGTTTTTTTTTTCGAAATGACTACGCGCTATTGACCCAGCAAGGTCTTAACAGCTTCACCGGACTACAAATTCAACAAATACAAATAGGACTTATCTCAATGTCTTCAATTAGGACAAGAAGAAAAAAAATCCGAGGATTCTTAGTAACACGTCATTTCAGCACCGAATTTTAATTTTTTTTTGTTAGTATGTCACATCGCTACACGGGGAATTCCCCCGGAAAATAACTTTTCTACTCCAGAAAGGATAATTTGAGTAGGACTGTCATTTGTAATATTAAAACGCGCGTATCCTAAGTAATATCTCAAATGAGAGAAAGAGAATTTGTTTGTTTTGTTCCGTTTTTGTGCCTAGGCTATTCAAACAATTGTCATGAAATTTTGCATACACGTTGTCAGGGGTACGAAAAATACGTATGGCACCTTCATCCAGAAATAAACTGTACCATCCCCAATAGGAGAAATCTATATTAACGCGAGCGAACTCGTGGGCAAGAGCTATAGAAAATATAAAATATACATACCAGTAGTTCCGATAGCTTTGAAGTTGTTCAACATCCAACAGTATGCATAGAAGACCTCTTCCAATGCCCTCGGGAATGGTGCCTGCGGTGCAAGACTATAGTCTACTGATAAAATTGGCACATTCAACTTAGCAGCCCAGTCCCTTAGGTAAGTCTCATGGGACTTCGAACTCTGGGCCACGAAGCCACCTCCGTGACAATGGAATAACACCCCGTCAGCTGGTGGTATAGAGGAAGCACTTTCACTTGCCTGAGGGTAGAGATATTTTATACAGTAATCAAAGAGTTATTAGTCTCTAAAAAAAATATAAACGTTGATATGCTTACATAGTTCAATTTAAGAATAAGTATAAAAGATGAGTTTTTGGCGGGATTTTAGTCTGTCATGTAGTGGATTTTATATTTTATTCATAACCTTGTGTTATTTGACTCTATATTTTGGAAATTTGGTGGTGTTTTATGTAATACAGTTAGTAGTTTATTGTGCATAAGTGAAGTGAATGGAAAATAATATCACGGAGCATGAAATTATGAAATACCACAAAGACTCCTTGGAAGGTTCTAACAAGGGAGCCACCATCTTGTTGGAAAATTGAATTAATCACACGACGCTTGTAATATTATTAACTACACAACAATGGCGGTAATCATCTGAAAGATTTGTTGTCAAAAATAAAGTATATAAGAGAAAATCTGAAAAGAAAAGTTTTAATAAACGGTACGGTCAGAAAAGAAGTTCCTTGCGCCATTATTCTTCAATTAAGACTAATTAGATATGATTGATTATATTTAGATTGTTTAATTTATATACGTCTAGTAAGAAAAAATTGTTTTACTCCATGTATATTTGTATTATTTATTTTCTATTTTTATTTTTTCATTGAAAGCAACACAGTAAGTTAATAACACATATGTTAAAATACACATCTATTACAAATTATAAGCAAAATAATTAATTATGAACAACATAAAAAAAGCTGAATAATAAATTAATTTTATTGAAATATCTACGCGATCAATGTTTTAGGTTATACACCTGTTTACACTATAACTGGACAGATGACACTGTTTTATAACTTTTAATATGGTTGTCAACCTATTTTCACAGTGCGGCAAAAGATATTGCTAACTTAGGCGCATAAAGAATGCATGGACGAATGGAGATAGAGCATAACGTTTTTTTCTTACGTGACGATTTTTACCATTCAACTCCGTTATTATGATTTAAGCTACTTCGTTCCAAAAACAAAGAGAAATTACCGGTTAGCGTGTTTTGTATATAATTTTAAACGTGTTAAACATGAACGTGGACAAATATACAATAGAAGATAGTAGAAAAGGGTGACATGTAGGTTGTAATCCGGTGAAGCTGTTAAGACCTTGCTAGATCAATAGCGTAGTCAGTTCAGGAAAAAAAAGGGTGACATGTAATGCTGATTGTATTTAGATAAAACATAGCATATTTGCGCTCAATTAGTTTATGAAATCGATTCATGATAGAATATTATTGTACTGACTGATGCCCGTGACTTCATTCACATGAAAATGATTTTTTATCACAGAAACTATACATGTTATGTAGCTTATATTTTTTAATTATAATGTTATCCTTGCTACTCATTCCGTATCTAAAAGCGTTATGATAATAGTCTACGCATCAGTAAGTTTCGACAAAATGTATTCAGTTGTTACGAAGATCAACCGGATTAGCAACAGAGACTTTAATGTTTTCCATATGTAAAGTACATAGATAATTTAAAAATAGATTTAACGATATGATAATAATCGTCTGAATGAATGCCGTATAATAATCCGGTTTTATAATAACATTTTTTTTGTATAGAAAAAACCTGTTACATTAATATTCATGTAACGTGAAACGTTCTTTGTTATATCTAATCATATTATGTTCGTGTTGTCGATTATTTTCAAATAATTAAATAAAAAATAGATATATACTCCTACGGTAATTCTGTTATACGCGTGTAAATGTACTTCTAAAAGTCTGGCCCAATTTTGATGACTTTTTTCTTGTATATCCACGTGGATTCTAGAATGGTTTAAATTCAAAATTGAGACTAGTAGGTAGCACTGCGATATGATTCCACGATTTATAATTATTTTCATAGCAGGACAGCATGTGCTGTGTCCGTGAGTTATCATTTAGAAAAAAAAACTTTTTTTTTGTCTAACTACGCTATTGACCTGGCAAGGTATGTAATGATTCACCGGACTACAAAAAAAAAATAAAATAAAGAGTGTCCACAAATCATTCAGATAATATAGTTTTAATAGGAAAATTAATTTTACATGGAAAAAATCGCATGCACGTGCCAATAATTATTGAACTTAACTTATATTATTGAACTTGACTTACCATACCGATTCTCTTGTTGGAACTTATTAGCCTGACGTTGAGTCCTTGTAACCCTATATGTACAGTTGGAGGGAGTACTGTAGTCTCTTTCCCCTCTGTGGTGGTGACAGATAAAGGTTCAGGCGGTATAGTGATTAATTTGTTCACGGCGACTGTCGAAGACATAAGACTAGGAACGCGTTTCATTATTTCTGGGGAAAAATATTGCATAGTTGTGATTTTCTTTCTTTCAACGAATGATATTGAAACTAAAAAGTTGTAGATACCTCACAAGCACTTCGACAGTGCCCTGTTAGACCTTGGCTAGCTAGCCAAAGTAAAAAATATGACGCTGCTCTGTCAATCCGCCCGTATCTAAGCAACATATAACTATTTCTTTTTAACCACCGATATTGAGAATACGCCATTTTACTTCCACATTTTACCTTGATAGTGTGACGGTACAATATTATTTTATATATGTGTGAGTTATCATGTGATTTGTTAGCCATATCATGAAGGTAACGTATTTACAGCTTTTTAATCATAATATCATTGCTTACGACATAGTTTACACTAACGTAGGGACCAGTTTTATTTGTAGAAATATAACGGATTTCCAAATAAATATATTATTATTTTGATTTGAAAAGAAAATCATTGATAAAACGGCGCGCCGTTAGCTTTCCGACATATTCTAATGTATCAACACAAATTTTGTAGAAAATCTATCCTTATGCTTAAACTAGATGATCTTTAATATAAAATTGTGATTGTTCTAACACGGACTTAAATACTGTATAAAAATTAAGTAGTGAATTTTTTGTTTAGTTAATATTATTATATTTTTAAAGATTCCAAAAAAGAAAGTGGAAAAACTACAAATTTCAAACTAGTGACTACTTTACTAACAATTTACAGCAAGCATACGAAATCGAAATCATTAAATATCCAATAATTATAATTACCGAAAATAAACCTTGTTATTAAAAAAAATAGCAAAAATAAAAGTATATCTATATTTTATAAGTAAGTATATAACCGTATAAGAAGTAATATATTTTTTTTAATTCCAATACAATAGCACTGAAATTTAATTTATACATATAATATATTTCACACGTAAATATTTGCATTATTTGGTAGCATGCGATAAATATTACTTAAAATAACACTGTCTAAAATAATATATTAGTATATTTAATCAAGTTTAAGGATTAAAATTAATACCAAATATTCAATTGTTTGTATAAAATATGTATGTATGTATGGTTGAAAATAATATATGAGGGTATTTAATAAACTGTAAAAGTTAAAATTAATACAGAATAATGTAATAGTTTTGTTTTACGAATTTGACTTACAGACAGAATTAGACAACGAATCGAACCTACAAAATTAATAAATAAATTTAAATAAAGTAAACACTGCGACAGAAAAAAATTATGAGTTGCGTTTATATTTTTAAGTTTGAAGGTGGAATAATACACACATCAAAAAGTCTAAGCAACATGCGTGATATTACAAATTTTACCATTTATTAATTAATTTCTAAGTATTTACTCAAACAAAGTGCGTAGGTAAGTAAACTTTTTTGTTATTAATGACATACTGGCTGGTTGTAAAAAAAATTTGATTATGTTTTGTTTTTTCATAAAATTCATGACTGCGAATTTGTTTGAATTTAAGTGCGTTTTAATTGCTACGTTTAGTCTTGATTTTATAATTTTACCAACCATTTAAATAAAGTTAGCAACAAAATTGAATTGTTAGATATTCTTTACGTCATGAAGCGACGCCATTTGATGACAGATGAAATGCAAAGAGCTGTAGGGATGTGGCAAGTGGAAAGTAATCAATCTCAGGTATCTCGACATTTGGCATTAATAGAAGTGTTATTTGTCGTCTTTGGCAGCGTTACAATAATACAGGAGAACCCGCTGAACAGCATCCAGGCTGTAAAAAGAGTACAACCACTCGGCAAGACCGGTACATACAACTGACTGCAAGACGCCAGCCGATGTTAACCGCTAAGTTTGAGGCTACAAATTTCAAGTGGTGTTGATGTAAGTCCTCAAACTGTGCAAAGGATTGCACAAACCTTTGGTTCCGATTTTAGGTTAATGCATGACAATGCGCATTCACATACAGCTCGGCGAACCAGTGAATACTTTGCAACGGAGAACATCCGGGTATTGCCCTGGCCTGCACAATCGTCAGATCTCAACCCCATCGAGCACGCATGGGACATGCTCCAGAGACGTGTTTTGAAGGACTTGGACGGAGCGACAACAACCCAACAGCTGAAGGATTTGCTACAATTCCATTGGGAGCGAATACCGCAAGATGACAAACAGTCTCATTAATTCAATGAATAATCGTTGCCGACAAGTTCTGAATAGCAGAGGAGACCATACTTTGTATTAAATTGTTCTATTCTTTCACAATAAATACATTTTCTTTAGAAATTTCATTTTGTAAAACAAAAGTTTAGTTTCTTATGTATCTTAGTTTCTACAGTATATTCTAATATTGTTCATTTCTGTTATTAAAAGAATTTATAAAGACAACAGGTGTTACTTTTACATCATAGAACCCTAAAGATATTATTTTAAAAATAAAATACAACGTTATAATGTGAAGAACCATCCTAAAATTTAAATTAGTACATGTTGCTTAGACTTTTTTGATGAGTGTAGATATTAAGGTATACACTATATAATTTCTCAACAGAAATAATAAAATAGCTCAAAATTAACACAATCTACTAAAACAGTTTTATATTTAAATAATAAGAATATCAATATCTACTAAAGAACTTTATAATAAAAATATATATATTATACTCATTTTTGTTCCTATATGTCTTAACATTAAATTTAATTAGATAAACTTTTTATTATTACTATATTTATTTAGTAGACAAAAAAAAACCGATTAGGCCTCCCACGGCAGCGGCTCAAGCCTGGGTTCGATCCCTCGGTAGGGATCCCTTGAGTGCGTTGCTTGCGCGATACGGTGACACACAAATATACATCACTGCTACAACACTACACGATCGCCCCCACACACGTGCACGTCTACACGCTTACACATGAAAGTGGAAGGGTTTACTTTTTCCTATTATCGAACTGAAAAACTCTCATTTTTCCGATAATAAATATATGGACGAGATGTTGAGACGTGTATGCTTGGTACACATATACGTTTCAACAACTCATAGATATATGAATAGTTAGCTAGGTTGGCTGAGAAAGGTCGCGATTTTGGGTGCAACAGGCCACAGCCAGGCCAAGGTGTGCCGTGCACCCTTGAGCTGGTTGCCAAAATAAAATCGGCTGAGTGCCTTAATAGTTCGGTGAAGCTGTTAAGACCTTGCTGGGTCAATAGCGTAGTCATTTCGAAAAAACAAAAAAAAAAAAACAAAAAAAAATTACATACTAATACATTTCTCGGAAATAAGTTTGAAAAATAAAATAAACTTAGATTAAACTAAATATATTGTTAATGTATTAATTCAATGTTGTACAGAGATGAAACCCTAAATAATATAAGTACATTAAATGTTTATATAGATTATTTAATAACCGACATCCAGTGCCTCATGCAAGGATTATAGTACAAGTCTAACATTGTTTTCATTATCCTGTTGGGACTATCGTGGATTGATACTCTATATATTTATTTATCTATGATCTTTTTAACTATTTCTCTGTGTCAATTCAAAAATATATAATACCACTAGGAGTCGGAAACATTACATTTCAGTTGAAGAGATAATAAGCTAGCCATCATTATCCGCCTGTATGTAACCTATTGCGGGGCTAAAGACCTCTTCCCGTAAGAAGGTATGGGCATAAACACCAGGCCAACCCACGACGTATTGGCGGTTTCAAATTCTGAGTAATCCACAGTTCTATGTTTTCCCACATACAGTAGGACTACGAGAACATTTCTCAGGTTCAAGTTCCCTCACGATGTTTACTTCACCATCAGCCCATAGTCTTACCAATTTAAATTCCAAAACTTAGTACAAGCCGGGTTTCGAACCTGCGGACATCGAGTTGATATTCCATGAGTCAATCTCTAGATCACAACGTTTTTTCAAAATGTTCAAGCTTACCAGAGAAGATGTATCCTAATTATCATAATTAACAGTACTCACTTCAAATTTTATTAATAACACTATGTCAATTACAATGGAAAATACATACCGCTTTCAGCTAAGAACCAAAACGCCTTACAGAATTCGATGCTAGCCGACTGTGATATATTGACGATCCTTCGAGCCCTCATTTCGGGATCAATCAGGTATTGCCCTCCGGTCCAAACCGAACTAATCAGGTTACCGTGACAGTAGTAAGCCTCGGAGAAACCCGCCATGCATATAGATATACCCTTTAGTATTCCGCGCATCGACGGTAAAAACTAAGGAAGGAAAAGTTTCCAGTTTATATCAATGCCCTCATTGTTTATCTAGGGCAGTTGTCAACAAACCGCGGCTTTTTCACTCATTGGCTGCAAAATGTTTAGTGTAAACTAGGAATATTATTTATTAATTTGCCTTGTAATGCAGAGAGTTAGCTCCAGTATAATGTCAACCGGGGCTTAATACATAAAGGTTATTATAGGATGGATCAATATGTAAACGATGGTGACGTCTGGAAATGTCGCCAGTCTCTGTGCATCCACCAAAAACAAATGTAAATGACTATAAAAATATGTTATGTATAATGAAAAGATAAACCAGATCGAGTTTCATGGCGGTTCTTCTCGATGACTGGTTCTACGAACCGGCGGTAGTTTTGACATTCATAAGTGCCTTCTCAGGGCTTAAACTGAATAAAGATTTTTTTGATCTTGGTTTTGAAAAAATGATTATACATTTTTGAAATGTAAACCTACAGAAGAGAAGCACATTTATAGAAAGTAACAATAGCATAGCAATTCGCTCCCAAAAAAGGACATATTCAGGAAAGGTATCTGCGCTCGAGAATGTACTAAAAGTATCCTAATTATTTCCATAAAAATGTCTCTGCTATAGAAAAAAAGTTTAAAAAAGACTCTTTGAATAAACTTCAATTTTACATTGTTTATATTTGGTTCTTTTGGACGACGAGTGCCACCCATTAATCTAGGATATAATATATATATGCAAAATATCTAATTTTATTCACTTTTTTAAAGTCCAACTTCTTATGGAAGGCTCTGAAATTCTGATCGGCAATCTTTTTGTATGACAGGAAGTGGTGGGCAAGGACAGGGTGGAGTAAACGCTGTGTCGGGTAGAGAGTTGAAAACGCTGGTTCTCATCTGATCACTGAAGTTAAGCAACGTCGTGCGTGGATAGTACTTGAATTGGTGACTTCTTGGGAACAGCATGACGTCTGCTGTTTGTTGTATTTTTTTACACACGAGATGTTTTTCTTTTTTTTTTGTAAACTACTAAACTTCACTGATCATGATATTTGCATTATAACTAATGGAATGTCTTTTATGATTTCAAGATTCTTATCGGAAAATATATCGATAGAACGGTACATATCCCTCTTTCTTACTCTACTAGGTTTTGCGAGATTTATTATAACCCTCGGAATCCCACTTTATTTTCTGGATAATACTACCCTATGTTGTTTTCTGTAACCCCGATAACGTGTATACAAATATGACGATTTAGAAGGCATTAAGACGATTTAGAATAAGGCAATTTAGAAGGTTAATGCGTAAAAACGTAACTAACAAACAAACTCAGCCTTTATAATATTAGTTTGAATTAAGATTTTTTTGTACAAACAACTGACTCGATTTATAGACATTAATTGCATGCTAATCTTAGATAATCTAACGTAATTAATAAATCTGGTTTTGAGGGTCCATTTAATTTTTTTTCAAAAATTTGTTGTACATAATTATTATGTCTTTATTATAATCATTATAACTTTAATTCGTTTTAAAAGTGCTTACTACAACTTCCAAGTTTTATAAAAAAATATTATATATTTACTACTTTATGACATTTTCTACTAGGGAAGTATGTATATTACAGCGCAAAATTTAATAGTACAAGAAATCATAGAATCGAAAATGATTAGCATTTAAAAATACACGCAATCGCGGACAGTTGCTAGTTTATTCATAAATGCGTACGTACAATTAAAGGTCATCTTTCTCAAAACGGGTCAACAAGTCATTAAACTATTTTCAGGGCACTGTCGTGACATTTAACATTTCCCGTTCTTTATTTCAGAATCGTTGTATTACTTTTTTTGAAGTTATACTTCTTTTGGCGCGTTAGAGACAAATTATGAAAGTAAATTTTGACGATGCGCGCGCACACCGTCTCGAAAAACTGACACCCTGAAGTTAGCTATAGTCAACATCTTGTTTCTCTATATTTGTTGTTTGTACTTCTTTGTATAAAAACTTTCAATGTATTAAATACCTTTTATCTATTGTTAGTGTCGTGTTTTCTACAAACGTAGAATAAGGCGAAAGATAAAATGTTTGAAAAGGTTTTTATCTTGTAAAGCCAAATAAGTATAAGTCTAACGTAACAGACACTTTTTTTAACAACAACATTGAGCGTAAACACTACTGGTCCTTTATTAACTATCCCTGTTTCGTATCATACCTCCGTTTTACATAAATTGCAGTTCCTAGCTTTATACACTTTCAAGATATTAAAAGTCTTCTCGGTTTAAAGAGTTAAAACTTAGTATAAACTAATTTAATATCCTAATGAACAATTTTAATAGTCGAACAATCTTATGAGTATTAAAATATTTGTAAAAAACAATGGGAATATGATAAAAAAAGCTAAACATTAGTCATTATATGAGTTATTACACAAATGAGCTAATAATTATTTTCGTGGGAAAACCCCATTAACGACAATAATCTGCGTATGAATATGTAGGAAACTAAATGTATACAGTAAAAACTACAAGACTTTTGGCTCGCCTTTACACAAGTTGTAACTAGCAGATATTAAACAAAATAGGTAAAACCTATGAAGTATAAATTCCAGTCACCTCTAGGCTTACATGATGTAATCTAAAATGATAACCAATTAGAATAATAATTATCGAACTCGTCATTCAAAAAAAAACTAAATGCTAACATGAAGTTTAGTCACAGAGATTTTTAAAGGCTTTGTTTTACTACAGATGTCTTCATATATACCTATAATTTTTCTGTTTGTATATATGTAACTGAACCCCTCCTAAACGAGTGGACAGATTTTGATGAAGTTTGTGAGCGGTCAAGTGGGTATACAAATGGTTTAGACTCACATTTGCACTCGGATGTGGCGCTGTAGTTGACTTTTAGGTTTTTTTTTTTCAATTATCAAGGCAGGACATCGTCTCCCGGGACCGTTAATTTTTATGGCAATAATTAGGATTAAGGGTACTTTCAAGCTTGCTTTTGCTAAATGTCTTTTTGCGAGTGATGAGTTTTGCTTTCTAAAAATGTACCTCTGATCTTTTCAAGAATGTTTACTCGTCTCTTACAAGAAAAATCAATAGATAATATTCCGTGTCTGCATTAAAAACTTTGTGGACGATGCGCAACTAAAGAGTGAAAATGCCGCATTGGGCTAGCGATCCACGGTTTGCCGACCACTATACTTATACAGGAAGACTCGATTCCAAGTAGGAGTCGTTCTAGCATTATGTAAGTGAGAAGGAAGGGGTCTATTCTGTTTCCCTTATTATTTATAAAATGGCGCCCGGGACTTTGTCTATTTATAATCTCAACAATATATTTCATGTACTGAGGGAAAAAGTTGGCAGCTAACTTTTTCCGCTTTCAATGAATATTATAAGTACTTATTGTTCTATTGTTTATTGGGTAATAAAGAATGTCAATTGTAATGCTTATTTGAAATTACAATATGGGTATTGTATTTTTGTTATTGTATTGTAGGTGTAAGCACCATGCTGAAGATATTACTAGTTTCAGCATGAATGGGTCGTCTCGCACCCTCTCACAGAAAACTCACGTGAAGTAACAGTCCTTGCATTGTTGCGTTTCGTCCGGACAGTGAGAGCGCCGGAGGCCCACCTCCTCTCCCTCTACACTTCCCAATCCTCCCCCAAACACAGGCTTGCGAGTCCTCTGATGTTGCAATCTATGGAGGTGGTGATCGCTTACCATCAGGGTACCTACCTGTTCGATTGCCTCCTATCATAATATTAAAAAAAACCTAATACAATCTGGTCAGAAAACTTATCTACAAAAATAAATATTCGGCTTAGACCGATAACTAATATGATAAGAATTAAATTATAAAAATGCTTACATACTTGAAATCCTAAACATCGTCCATAGAAACAGTACTGATTTATCGTGTCAGCTTGAGCAAACAATTCTTCAGGTGTGTGTGTTTCTGTCGGAAACAATTCACCCGGAGGCGCCCATCCAAGTAACGTATGCAAATGATGAAGGCACGTGCCAAGTGACGCGAGAAGTTGTCCACACGATTCTACTTCTCTAAAAATATGAATAACATTAAAGACTTTATGGTAATCAGTTGATGATAAACAATTTTTTTTTTAACTTTATTTTTGGCAATTAATCTTTCAGATTATTATTGCCATCGTCACGTAGTCGATAATATTACAAGCGTCGTGCAATCACTTCAATATTGCATCGTGTGAGTCAATATTCTAACAAGATGGTGGATCCCTTGATAGAACCTGCTAGGGAGTTTTTGTGGCATCTCAGAATTTCATGCTCCGTGGTATTATTTTCTATTCACTTCACTTATGCACAATAAACTAACCAGATTACGTAAAACTCCACCAAATATATAAAATATAGAGTCCAATAACACAAGATTATGAATAAAATATAAAATCTCCTACATGACAGACTAAAATCCCGCCAAAAACTCTCTAAAGAATATTATAGTGGACGCTACTTTGCACTTCCGCTAGGAATGGATTGACCACCACTACGTCTAAACGTGTTTCGCTCCGTCACGGAGCATCATCAGATCGATGTTGACTCTTCCGATACGAGCGGGCGAGTTCGGGAGAGTCAACATCGATCTGATGATGCTCCGTGACGGAGCGAAACACGTTTAGACGTAGTGGTGGTCAATCCATTCCTAGCGGAAGTGCAAAGTAGCGTCCACTATAATATTTAATTATGGATTTCCGCAAAGTAACGCCTTCTTCAATCAACTCTCTAAAGAATATTTATTGTTGTACTTAGGAGAGATATTTGGAATCACACGTTTTCGTTGGATTTTGAATGAACAATAGTCCGCTGAAGCATTAAAAGCCTATCAGGTCAATAGCGTTAGTCAATTAAAAAAGCAAAACAATTAATATACAAAAGGCTTACAACTTCTTAGTTATACAAAAGAGACAGATCATTGGAAACTTAAATAAAAATTGCCAATACTCACTTCACAAAGTGCCCTTTCCGAAACAGTAAAGCGTCCCTCCCTGTTGAGACTTGCCGACTCAATTTAAGGCCGTACAGTACACAGGAGTCTACGACAGACACAAAACTGCGGTACCCGTTCCCTGGTGATTTGGCGTCGAAATCATATAGTGGTGCCACCTAAAATTAATAACAGTACTTACGTATGAAACTCCCCAAACTTTATGACCGCTCAGTATAGTTGCGTAGACCATAAATTTAGATATAAATACGTATTAAATTATGTCTATAACATCGAAATAACTTGCAGCGAACAGGCGTGGCGAGCGATAGTTTCCTTCTACGAGGAGCTCATCTCGCAGAAGGAGGCGGCGGAGAGGTCCCGCGAGGTGGATCTTCCAAGTGGCCCTCTCCGCCAACGGAGGTCCGGCGGGAGGAGGCGGCCATTTGCTCAATTCCTCCCGCCACCGTAGCTGAACCAAAGGGGATGGAACAAGTCCAGCTGACGAGGGGAGGTAGATGTTATGTACCTAGTCAGTCTCCCTATTAGGTAGCAGCCCGGCGGTCACCTTTCGCCGAGCGAAGAGTTGGGGCGGCTATCCAAGGTGATTAGCGTAGGACGATCCCTTGTCGCCCCAACAATACAGTCCGTCAGTACACCATGGGGTTTTAATCAGTGCGAGTCGGACATAACTCACTCTCTCTCCCGGGGGGATGGGGTATCCATAATGTCCCCATGTTAATAAAAAAAGGCAAACAAATGCCAATTTTAAATTCCTAAAATATTATATCTTTGTTTGTAAAACCCTTGACTATATTACACGTAAGCCTCAATTTTGGTATGTTCAGAACGGGCAAAAAGATTCAACGAGGACTGTCCATTCAGATTTATTTTTAGGTGGTATCCTTATCGTTAGATATAAAAAACAAAGTCCTATGCCGTGTCTGTCTGTTAGCGATAAACTTAAAAACTACTGAAGGGATTTTCATCCGGTTTTCACCAGTAGATAAAGTGATGTATGAAGAAGGTTTAAGTATACAGTTTGTCAAGATTTTTTTTATTATCAGGGCGGGACAACGTCCGCGGGCCCGCGAGTAGAATAATAAAAACCCAGTATGTCTGATAATGGACATGAAGTATTTAAGTCGCGGTTTTCGATCTTCAATTTCGGTTTAAAATTTTCAAAATTAAAGAAGAATGTATGGACAAGGACTTAAAATATAAAACGTGTCCGAGGAAAATCTGTTTTACCATTTGCCAAGGACTTAACAATAGCAGCAAAAAGTTATCGATTTATTATTAAAAACCAGAAATATAATAATACTACATAAACTTGTAAACCTTGAAAAGTTATAACATACACATTAAGTGGTAACCTGTTTCAAGTTTATATTTTCCGTTTAACTTGAAGTTACTTAATGAAAACTACTTGCTTTATTTATTTTTCATTCCAATATGTTTTTTCTCTGTTTATCTAATCTACTTACTGTATAAAATTGTCACTCATATTAATCTTTTGCACTTGAGGACTTCACAGCGGAGTTACAAATAGCGGTCACTAACATTTTAAATGGCTCCGCTCCGGAGACCTCGAGTGCAAAGGGTTAATAGTGACGACAACTGGGCACATTGAATGCGTCAGGAAGAATTACCTAACGAAACAAACTGATTACCTAACGAAACAAATTGAATCTATATAAGGCTAAGACTAAATAGAAAGAAAGAAAGAAAGAAAATGTCTTTATTGCTGGATAACATTACAAACAACAAATGTAACATATACATAACTTAGTATAATACATATATCCAACAATGGCACCCCCAATCAGCTAGGTGCTGCAGCACAACTAGGTGATACTGCAGCGCTGATTTTCAATGGAGGCCTCCAAGGCAAAGTAATGTACGGACGTGTAGTCGGTGTTATAACAGAATTTATAACGTGTAAGCAGTAAGTAATAAACATACAAAAAAATAAACACATAAAATGATACAAATGTTGCAAATGTGCCTGTCAGAAACGCCTTTCACTACCTCGGTCGCACAGTAGCAGCTGGGAACAACCTACCAGAGACTGCGCGAAAGCACGAATGGAATTTATATAATATATATGTATATATATACGAACATAGATAAATTTAAAATGTACGTTTACTAAGTTAGAACCACTCATAAAAATTAACGTTATTATTATTTTTGGTTTTGAACTTGGAGCAAATACTCCTGCAATTGTAATTTACAATAATAATACTAACACAAGATAACTGGGTAATTGGGTATGTGTATTCTTAAAAACTAAAAGATATTTGCCAGCAAATAGCCGATTGTGGTCATTGACGAACTCTCCTTGACTGCACCTAAATATACATTGTGCAAAGAAACAAAAATTACACCAATATGGTTTAAAAAAAATGGGGTCTACACATAATTTTAATAGGAAATATAGATAAATAAAAATATGGAAATATAGAAGTATAGACTTTAACATACAGTAATATATAAGAAGGTATATATACTTGTTTGATGAAGCATTGAAAAAAATCTTTAGAGTATTTATCGCGTTCGGTTATTGTATAAGCTTCCGTAAATAAGGAAATATAAAATGAACTATAGCCATACCACTATCAATTTAAAGTCAAGGGTTTAAAATAAAAAATGATTACTATCCCCAAATATTTTTTTTCGAACTGACTACGCTATTGACCTAGCAAGGTCTTAACAGCTTCACCGGACTACCTATCCCAAAATATAATTTCAATTTCATAATGAAAACAAAAAAAATGGAAGAGGAAATAGCAATAAGTAAAGTTACTATACGAATTAGCTAAGTTCGATGTGATCTTAAAAGAAATTCTTATTAACAAGTAACAAGACTATAAAACTTTTTTTGTACCAAGAACGTTTTAGCACATTGTAATGACTTATATTTTTTTTATTACAAAGTTATGACGTTAATGCTTCTTGCTTTGAAACTTAGCGCCTACTAAAAAAACATAAGACAATTTTTATGTGTTAACTACAAACAAATATACACGATCACCCCCACACACGTGCACGCCTACACGCTTACACATGAAGTGGAAGGGTTTCCTTTTTTCCCTTATGGAACTGAAAAACTCAATTTTCCGATAATAAATATATGGAGGAGTTGTTGAGGCGTATATGCTTGCTACACATATACGTTTCAACCACTCATACTAGTTCTCATAATACTCTACTACTAGTACTCATAATAGTTAGCTAGGTTATCTAAGATAGGTCGCGATTTTGCATGCAACAGGCAACAGCCAAGCCGAGGTGTGCCGTGCACCCTTGAGCTGGTTGCCAAAATAAAATCGGCTGAGTGCCTTAAGCGCTCGCCTTAGTAGTCCGGTGAAGCTGTTAAGACCTTGCTGAGTCAATAGCGTAATAACTTCGAAAAAAAAAACAAACATAATTAATTATATGTGACATAATTCATTCACGTCATTCGAATTATACGAATGCGTGACCTACAGGAACTTGACTAGTGATAAGGTTAGAATAATGAAGTTAAGGTCAAAAATATAAAGACGTTATAATCTTCTATACGTATAATAAGACTAAATTTAACATTTTGCAGGTGTCTACGAATCTATACTAATATTATAAAGAGGTAAAATTTGTGACGTTGTAGGGGGTAATCTCAGGAACTACTAGTCCGATTTGAAATCGGGGTTTTTTTCCTCTTGAGATTTTTTTTTCGATCTGACCACGTTATTAGTCTAGCAAGGTCCTTAGCAGCTTCAGCGGACTACTATTTTTCCTCTTGAGAGCTTCCGCTGCGTGTTAGCGTTAGCCAAAAGTATCTATTACACGAGAACGAAGTCGCGGGTAGAGGCTAGAAAATAATAAAAATACATTTCAATAATTCTTCGAAATGTCTGCCTGTCTTTTTGTATGAATACACATCAGTGCTAAAATAGTTCAGCGATGTTTTCTTGCCATGAAAAATGGTACAAGCGGATGGTGCTTACGTTTTTATCTCTATACATAAAATATACATAGATAGTCATCGACGCTAACGTAGCTGTGGATATCAGCTAGTAAATCAATAAAGCAGAAACTAATACATTAAATCAAAAATAATATTTCCTTTTAGTAGGTATAAAAGCATTTTTTCCTAGCCAGACCTAGGGAAGGTGGGTCGGGGGCCATCTTCGCATTGAAAAGATCGGACAAACAGAGGAGACAGCCGGTTTTTACACGCGGTGTGTACATGGCCGTCTCCTAACAAGACTTGCCCGGTGGTGGCGCTTTTGCTGCTGGGCCAACCACTGGGGCGGCACGATGAAGTCTATAGAGATCTCGTGCCGCCCCAACTATAGCGGCAGGTGTACACCGTGGGGTTTTAGTTCGTGCGAGTCGGACATAACCTACTCTCTCCCCCGAGAAGGTGGTGTATCCATAAGGGATTAACCAACGTAAAAATAAGGTATAAAAACTTTTTTTAAACTTTTATCACAAAATGAAAAAGATTATTCTTCTATTAATCTTATCCATCAAATCTATTCAAATGTCACAAATGAGAATGTATATTTCTTTGTTTATAAATTATTGTAAGTAAAGCGGTGGTCAAAAGTGGTAAAATTACAAAAAAAAACCGCTATATATAGTCACTTTCGTTTTTCAAATGACGCTTGGAAAGCGTACAAGAAAAGCGGCAAAGAAATGAAGTCAAACTATTTACTATGGAGTTCCGTGCCTTTATTAATAAGATCGTTGTATATATAAATAAGGATAAAGTAGATCCAAAATTACTAATGAAGTTTTAACACAATAACCCGGAGTCCCGGCGTCCGTAGCGTTTGATGTGCCACATACAACACCGTATCAAATCGATTGAAAACAGTATATTATTTAATTGTTTCAGGTAACGCGGCTTAGTTCTGGAGGGTAACTGTTAACTAACCAAACTTATTCAGTAACTTATAAAATTATTCATCTTCAAATTACTCAAACTACTTATAATGAAACAAATAGATTTCACTTTTAAAAATCGGATACACCAATTTAATACGATTTTTATATGTATTCTATAGAATCACAAAACAGTGTTAAAACTATTGACTTTTTTTAAAACGGTTCTAAAATAGAAACCAAGATAAGAAAAAAACTTCATTACATTATAATAAAATCCGGATCACAAAATACAATGACATCTATATTCGCGTACGGTTTATTTTTTTCAGACACGCAATGGTCGTCGAATTCAAATTATCTAAGATCTAACAACCGTTAAAATTGTAATCTATATAAATCTAGTTTACTGTAACTGAAATTAGATGCCCACTTGGACTCTCTCTTTCTGTCTCACTCACTCACTCCTTTTTTTACATGCAGAGATTCTAACCTAAAACGTTCACTTTCTGGAAGATTTTTCAAACATTTTCAGTCATACAAAATTTGTCCTAACAATTACAACAAAAAAGGAAACAAAGCAGTTGTTCTGACAACATGCTTATATATATCGGTAAATGAGTTTTAATTATTAAGAGAAATTTAACTAGTTATCTCTATAGTTTTAAAAGTTGAAACTAATTCTTAAAACGCAGAGGCAAATGAGAATAATCATTAACAGTAAATATTTAGAACATACCGTATAAGAAAAACATACGATATTTAAGAAGCTTGCGTCGACAATGAAAAATTTAAATCGTCATCTCTCTGTTTTGGCTTAGAATATCTAATTGTTAACCTCATGATTGACTCTGCCACGTATTTATATCTTGTCATCGCCAGTTATTACACAGTATTACTCACTCCTAGCTGGTATGTTTTGATAACTCATCGTTATACATACCATCTGTGAGCAATTATTCGTAGGAACAAATTTAGTGTGGGCTTGTTAGGCCAGATAGTTAGGTTGGGTGTGATCACCAAAACTTAAATGTTTAACGAAAAGCTAAACAAAATTTATTAAAGGGCAGTAATTTACAATGTTAATTAAATTCAGCATATTCAAAATGCACACCTATTTGGATATGCTTTCAAAATATGCATAGGTATCTTTAAGAGATGACGCATTTATGAAACTGTTGGATAATCATTTCATATTATATTTATAACAAAGTTCTCTGCCACGACTGTCTATCTGTTTGCAATAAACTCACAAACTAACGGATTTTCATGCGGTTTTCACCATTAAAGTGATTCATGCAAAAGGTTTAGGTATATAATTTGTCGATTGTTTTTATTTTCAGGGCGGGAAATCGTCCGCTGGGCCTGCTAGTCTAAATTATTCTAAGGTTTATTATTTTTGCTTGGTGGTAGGAATAAATCAACTAATTAAATTGAAGAACGAAAGATAAGGATGCATTCATAATTAATTGCAACTATTTAGGATATAAAGGATATAAAAAAGTGTGTGATATATATTATTTATACTTTAACAAGCAATTAAGACATTTACAAAAAATAATTGTTAAGTGTGTGCTCCTTTACTTATTATATTTGCAGGGAACCCTAATTAAGTATTTTATTTCAAATAAACATATCCTTATACCTTATAACGTCAGACACCTGCTTATCTGAAAGTCCCGTTAAAATGTTTCCAACTGTTTCAAACCATAGATGGAACAAACAGTCAAGTAGACAGACAGGCAAAAACTATCTGTTTAATAAAAAACTGTTATTTTGACATGAAAAACAAACACTGTAATTTTGTTTACTTATACACATTGTATAGAGATATCTTATAGCTGTGATGTATGTTGCAACAATGAAATGCTAAAATTCTTAAATCTTAAAGTGATAAATAGCAATGGAAGTTCCTAACCACCTGCATAATCTTTGTTATATTCTTTTCATATTTGGGGCTAAATCCACAAATAAGATGTGGGTTTAGCCCCAACTATGTTGTTTGAAATGTTACCGTAACATATATGAAAGATCAATCTGGTAAAGTGTATCAACACTTGTTATTGATCTTGTTTACAACCATCTTTTTGGGACAGTACTTATACTCATAAAGAACAGAACAAGCATCCGACCTATTATTCAGGTCACTTTTGACACAAACTTGTATAATTCTGGCCATATCTGGTTAATAATAAATTGCAATATAGGTATAACATTCAATGTACAGATTGCAATAAATATCAGAAAAATAATACTAAACAAGTTGAATTAAGCACAGTTCTGTGGTAAACAGTTTAAATGTTATAATTTTTTACTGTTCAGAAAGAAAGATAAATGACCTTGAAACAGCACTCTTGCAATTGTTAACTACCCACCTCCGGTACCGCTCGTCATATTCAAGACACCGAGATACTAGCGCCACATATTAGAGATACGCATTGATACTAGCGCCAAACGCCAACATATAAGAGAGACACATTAACATTAGGGCCATTTTATTAAAGATACATAAATGAGAATTATTATAATGATATAGATTTCAATGAGACATAAATAGGAACTGATATTATTCATTTATTACTTGCATAACATTAGTTTTATGATAATAGTAGTAATTGCTATGACTGCCATAGTTTGACCTCTAAAGGGCTAGATGTCAGTTTGACCTCTAAAGGGCTAGATGTCGCTACTCTACACACATAATTGTATGTCTAAACATATTTCAGATACATAAATAACAATGATTTTATATAGAATTGATGTACGTAAATAATATTAATTTGTTCGTCAATGATCATCTTTGTGTTACTTAAAACATATAGCGGAATTATAAGTAAATGGTAATTGCTTTGATTTCTATAGTATGTCTTATATATTATATAGTTCAGCCTATAAAAGGCAAGATGTCGGTGTTATATATCCTTTGTGAATAGTACTGTAAGCCGTAACTCTGGGCAAATAAAGAGTAAAAGTAACTACTCGGTATTTATTGGCATCCTGACTGCATCGACTATGTCCTATATACCTGCTAACACAATACATTCTAGAATTTGGATATGTCCCACTATAAAAATAGGTTTATATATCATTTTAAATTGTTGTTTGTCACCTACTTTTTAAATTGTAATATATTAGATGATGTTTCCAACGATATCTTCTAAATTAATGAATTGAATAATCAAGAGACAGCCAAAACGATTATGATGTATTTAAATTAATATTCAACAAACAAGTACATGAAAATCAATTTGTAAGAAGTTGATACTACATTATAAAATTGCATGACCAAAGTCCAATTACATATGACTAATGTCATGTAAACAAGGAAATGAATATTTTACAGGGACTTTATCCCCATAATTGTTCATATGGGTATTGTATGTAATACAAATTCAAGGTTACCAATAACTATAATTTATTAAACTGGTATTTATAGCAGATTATATCATGTAGGTATTATTTATTAAAACATTTTAAAAATAATATAGTAATTTCATTTAATAGGCACTTTTTGATATTTTGATTAGTAATGCTATCTGTAATAATAATAATATGTGATTATGTAACAATTGATTTATTTAATTTTTATCATGATAAATTTAGATTTGTCAAAGACATATATTTAAAAAAATCATTTGTCTTGTTTATTATGCTATTATAATATTTTTAATCTATATTTATAAGGTATAACATTTATTAAAATGAGATTATATATTGGTAGTAATGTATTTGGATTTATATCTATGAAGCTGGAGTATATTATACAAAAGGCCAATATAGATTTTGAAATAATTATTCATTTCAAATAAATAACTTTAAAATAAAGTAATTAAGTAAGAAATATAAGACAACATATTATAAAGCAAAAGATATCATATGGGAAGAAGCCTAATAGTCTAATTATATTATGTATGTAGTATAAAATTTCACTTTATTATGTGTTTAAAGCTTTTTATAGGCCAAATCATTATCAATTAAGAATATAAGCCCTAGCTATTTAAATAGTAAGTAGTAGTTTTCTGTAGATTATTAAAGATAACAATAATAAATATTTCTGCTACAATGTGTTTATTTTTATTGTACACTTTCTCTAATACTACAATAATGAAATTTACAAAATAATCAATATCAATTTAGATCAAACTGTGACACTAATTAGGTAACCAATAATTAAATCACTTGATTTATCTATATTTATCTACAGTTATCATTTGCCAATAACTGACCTATTTTTCTAGGACATAAAAGTTTGTAGAAACGTGATTAGAATAATTTTAGCACATACCTTCCGTACATGATCGACTAACGGCCATACGGTATCTATGTGGTCAATCAGTGTCATGAAACCCTGGTATAATCTTTGGCCATTTTCACTATCATCTGGCTGAAAATATGTCGCGTTATTCTGGCAGGAGTCCTTGAGCGCTTCATACATAGCGTACGTAGGAGGAGCTCCTTCCTTCATCTCTTCGCAACAAAGCGATGCCTTAGCTGGTGGATCCGCAAACGACATCATTTTCGACAAAGTCCCTGGAGCGTACCGAAAACTGCGGCTAATAATTTTAAGCCTCATCTGTAAAAAAAATTAGTGTAAACATTTCGCGCTGCTGTCTTAACACCGATAAATTTACACCAATCGAAAATATAATTACAAAATACTTCGCGGATAAATTTCATTATCATTGTACCATTATAATAGTAGTTCATTTATATGCCAGTTCGCATTGAACTGTAACATTTTTAGATCAAGATTATCGATATATTTATTTTTTTCTTTTCGCCGTTTAGACGAAATCGACCGAGACACTGAATAACGTCAACGACAGAAAATTTATGAAATGACATATGATTCTGACAGCTGTTCTTATTGCGATTTTCACTTATCCACTTTTTTATATAGTCTATGATGTAATTATTATTATTTTTCTTCTTACTAATATAAAATTAAATATTTCGCTTAATAATAATTTAATATTTTGTAGTAGTTAGTGTATACCTTGGTATACTTTTTCATCTTAAAATAATATTTCTCAATTAACGTTTTACGCGTCTTACAACTGCGCGTTCTACTGTAAAACTAAAAATTTGCCTTGGTAATTGTGCCGGTCTAAATGATTTGCGTCTGAAATCTTTTTATTACATTTTGTCAAGACTTTTATTTTAATTTAATTTAAAAATTTGTGTCTTGACTTTGCGTACTCGATTAAATGTAAATACATGCATGAAAATAAGTTTATTAACCATTAATATGAGCTATGTAGTTAGTTATTGTTTTATTATAATTAAAAGCCACAATATGCACATGAAGAAACCATTTATTTTAAAACTTGACATGAGAATGACAATCAGTACCATAGACATTATATTATAAAATAGTTTAACATAGAACACCTTCCCCTCTAGACAATTACAATAAAAAAAACAAACGACATAAATGAAATGAAACAACTATAAATCTAAAATTATACGCGGCTTTACTAATCTACCACTTCTTGTGATTATTTTACCAACAGGCTCACTTACTACATTCAGGTCTTTATTATGTGTGGGAGAGTTTGTAGAATTTTTATTGTTGTATTCATAAATATTATCAAAGTTTGGAACTCTATATTTTCCTTTAGTATAAGACTTCTTTAAATGTTTAATATTTCTTCTAATCCTACCTTCTCCTTCCCTTCCTATCCAAAAAGATCTTGGTTGTTTACATTTAGCAATTATTTTTCCTTTTCTCCAATATTTATCTTTATTTGTTTTATGAACAATTTCATCTCCTACTTTAAACTTAACTTCCTTTTTTCTTCTTATATCTTTCAAACTCTTATTTAATGATTGTCTTAGAATTAATAAATTGTAAATGTTACTCTCAACTTTGGGCATTAATAAAATATCTTTTGTAGGTATAAGAGTTCTAACTCGTCTGCTATTTAAAATTTGTGAGGGAGAAACTTCTAAACCAGTTAAAGGAGTATTATTATAACTTAATAAATAATCTCTGTAATCCACCCTATCCTCTCTAGCTTTCTGTAATATATTTTTACTTATATGAACAGCCTTTTCAGCCATCCCATTACTTCTAGGATAATGAGGACTACTTGTTGTTAACACAATATCTTTAGACTTATAATATTCATGACATTCGAAAGAATTAAAAGGATTATTATCTGCTATTATCTCTTCAGGAAAACCAAATCTTGTGAATGCTTCCTGAAAAGCATTGATAACAGACCTAGAGGTTTTGTCATACAATGGCAATATTTCTAACCAGTGTGAAAAATAGTCAATAATTACTATGAAATACTTACTATTAAATTCTAAAATATCTGTACCTACTTTTGCATATCTACGAGGTGGTATTTTATGTGGTAACAACTTATCATGTGAATTAGCCGGTCTAAACTTCTCACACGTACGGCATTCAAGAACAAACTTATGTATCTCATTTGAAATTCCAGGCCAATAAAACAATTGTTTTGCCTTAGTAATCGATTTAGAAATTCCCGGATGACCTTCATGAACTAAATTTAAAACATATGATCTAAGAGACTTAGGAACGATTATCTTATTTTGAAAAAATGCTAAACCACATTCAAAATATATATCATCTTTGATTTTATAATATTCTTTGCACTCCTTAGAAATTTTAATTTCATCAGGCCAACCATTTAAATAATAATTATGTAATAAACTTAAAGCGGGATCAGAACTAGTGTCATTTTCAAACTTAGTTTTTCTTTCAGTTGACATAGGCAAATGTGCGGTAACTGAATGAACTATATATGACATTTCATTATCTGTCTCAGTGTATTTAAGACTGTTTCTAGACAACATGTCAGCAAAATATAATAATTTTCCTGGCACATAATAAACATTTAGATTGTACAATAATAATTTCAACCTTAACCTCTTTAACCGAGGTGATCCAATTTTACAAATGGGTTTTAACATTATTGACACAATAGGTTTATGGTCAGTTTGCACATCTACATTACATCCATATATAAATCTATGAAATTTCTTAACAGCATAACAAATAGACAATAATTCTTTTTCAGTTTGGCTATAATTAAGTTCAGTATCATTCATGGTTCTTGATGTACAAGCAACCAATCTTAAAATATTTTGATCATCTTGCTGAAATAAACAACATCCTATACCACTCTTAGATGCATCACATTGTAGAATTATTTTTTTTTTAGAATTAAATGGGGTAAGAGCTGGAGCCATACATACTTTTCTTTTAAGTTCAGAAAATGCTAATCTATGAGCAGGTGACCAAATAAATTCAGTGTCTTTCTTTAATAACTTAAAAAGAGGTGACATTAAATTTGCCATATCAGGAACATATCTACATACATAATTGAATGAACCTAATATTTGTCTCAGCTCATCTCTATTTATAGGCTCTTTCAAACTTAAAAGTGACTCAATTCTTTCCCTATCTAAAGACATGCCTTGTTCGTTGAAAACTTGCCCTACATACTTTACTTCTTTCTGCTTATATTGAAACTTATTCTTATTAAATTTAATACCTAATATTTTTGCCTTTTTCACTACTTGTAGCAACGCTTTATCATGTTCTTCCTCTGTATTACCCATGACTAAAATATCATCAGCCCAAATTACAACATTGGGTAACTCTGCAAAATGATTTTCAAGTACATCCTGAAATAATTCAGGAGCATTCATTAACCCGTATGGTAATACTAGATACCTATATACTCCAAGTGGAGTTGCAAAGCAACATTTCCATGATGCTGATTCTGAAAGGATCAGATGATGAAAACCTTCAGATAAATCTAAAACAGAAAAAAATCTTTTGCCTTTTAATTTAAAACTTAAATCTTCGAGTGTGGGTAAAACTTTGGGTTTTTTAACAACTATTTTATTTAAATCAGAGGGATCCAAACATAATCTTATACTTCCATTTGGCTTTTCTACAATTACTATTCTGTTGACACAACTATTTTCATTAATTTTATCAACTTTCACTATAGCTTTTCTACTTTCTAACCTTTCTAACTCTATTTTTAATGGTTCAAGTAAACATGACGGTAACCTAGATGAAGGGTGGCAAATTTGTTCCCTTGTAAACTTAGTAGGAATGTCCACACTTCCTGGCATTCGACCTATACCTTCAAAAACACTTATATGTTGTTTTATAAATTTCTCTTTGTCATAATTCACTTCTAACGAATGAACACGTTTAACTAAATTTAATGATACACAAGCCGGTACAGTATCCTAACAACATAGTCTTACAATTGACAACTACAAAATTTTCATAACATTCATAATCTTTAAATTTACACTTTAAGTTTACAATTCCAATCGGTTTCACTTTATCTCCTACAAACGATTCAATTTTTAATTCAGTGTTATACAATGTATATTTTAAATCTTTCTGTATTTTATCAAAAATTACTTTAGGCATAATGCTCACATCGGCACCTGTATCTAACTTACACTCTATAGTTTGATCTTCTATCATTATATTTTCAGTCCACTCAGACTTTTCTAAACTTGAGATATTTTGTACTGCACCACAATATAAACTTTCATTAGAGTCCATTACATTTGATAACTCTAAAGATCTAACTTCACCAACTCTTTTCACTCTACAACTAACCGCAAAATGATTTAAAATACCACACTTAGTACACTTTTTACCATATGCTGGACATTCTCGGGGACCATGTACTTGTTGACATCGCTTACACTTAAATGTCGTACTGGCTTTGTTCTCAAGCTTCCTCTTACTAAATTTGTTATAACTTTGACTTTTAGAATTGTCCTTTCTATAATTCACTGTATCTATTTCTAATGTTGGATTCATTTCCCTGACCTGAGACCTGCCAACTTCACTTGCTCTACAGATGTTAGCCACTTTGTCAAGTGTTAAGCCTTCCATTCTCAATAAACTTTCTTGTAGAGATTTGTCTAACAACCCTTGCACAAGTCGATCGCGAAGCAACTGATCTTCCAATGTTTCGATTTTCGTTGTTCCATAATTACATGTTGTTATTAGTTGTCTCAAAGATGTGTAAAAATTTTCAAAATTTTCTCCAGCTTGCTGCTTTCTTTCATTAAATTTGTATCTCTCGAATACTTCGTTATATTTGGGGTTTACATACGCATTTATAGCTTCTATTACCCTCTCGTAATTTTGACTTTCTTCCTTCTTTAATTTGAAACTCATTATAACTTTGGTTGATTCAGGGCCCATCATATTTCGTAGTAACGAAAGTTTAATTTTGTCTTCGGCGTCATCCTTCCTAATACTCACGAGATAGTCGTCGAAAACACATTTCCAAAATCTCCATTCGGTAGCGGCAGATTGAGATCGTATGTCGAAATTCGGTGGTAACTTTACAGTATTTTCCATATTGCAAGTATAAACTTACTTGTAATGCTTTAAATTTAGCTAATACATCGACTGCGCCATGTTTTATTATAATTAAAAGCCACAATATGCACATGAAGAAACCATTTATTTTAAAACTTGACATGAGAATGACAATCAGTACCATAGACATTATATTATAAAATAGTTTAACATAGAACAGTTATTATGTCTTAGTTAAGGTTAAGACTATCTTAAAAAATTATAAATATTTTAACCAACATTTAAATATTGGACTAGTACTAGACTAGTAATATTTTAAAATTTTCAAATAAGTGATATTCAAAACTAACCAGAACTATAAGAGAACATTTGATCGATATTCATAATTCACAATTTTCTGATTTTTATAAAGAGCAAGGGGATTTTTTTTCTTTTAATTTACCCATGAATGTTATTCTAAAAGAGTCAGTTGTATAATATTGTAACGATAAAAAATAAAAATACTAGTATAAGAGATACTGCATCATTTGCCACTTTGTTACGAGTGATAGTAAATCACAATAATGTCGTAGTGAGTATCCGTAGAATTAAATTTATAAAAGCGTTTTATATTGAATACTCTTTATTATTTGTTCAAATATTCGCTTTAAATTCATGGAATATTAAAAAATATACATTTAACTATTAATCAGGCTACCGATTGACCACTCTTCCCATCAAAATGATCAAAGCTGTGTGCTAACAAGTAAAATTAAGATGTAAATTATATAACTAATAATAAATAGTACCTGGGCGACCGAGCCTAGCTCGGTTCTTTAAAAAACATTTTTGATTGAAATCTTAGTAAAAAAAAGTTTTCTATGAATTAAATCTAGCTAGATCAATTTATCGTCCCCGAAACTACCTACATACTAAATTTCACGGAAATAGATGACGCCATTTCCGAGATCATGAATATATACAAATATAAAAATATACAAGAATTGCTCGTTTAAAGGTATTAGAATATTGTCAGAATATTCTCATGATCAGCATCGGTCGGCCGCTTAAAGAACAGTAATATTATTTATATCATCAATTATTAGTGAGTGACACTAGTAAATGCTTCCAAGTTTTAAGAATTTTCAATGTCAAAATTGGTTCTTTGCACAATTGTTACCGATTCAAATTAGAATAAAAAGGAACTATTTTGATTTGAAACACCGATAGGCGACTTAAAACACGAATTTGCACTATTAATCAAATACTCAAAAACATTTGAAACCCTATTGATATAAGAATAACATTCAAATTGTATATATATGATATTATGTATCGATGTTTTAAAACATCAATCTACAGTTCCACCCCTAAACAATACCAATTGCTACTTAGTACTCTATACCCCTGGGTAATATGTGTGGTATTTTGGGAGTTGTTGTTAGAATTTTAATCTGTCATGTACTTGATTTTATATTTTATTAATAATGTTGTGTTACTTGACACTACATTGTGTAAAATTGGTGGTGTTTTATGTAATATGGTTCGTTTATTGTGCATAAAAGAATTAAATGGAAAGTAATATCACGGAGCATGAATCCTGAGATGCCACAATGATTCCCTGGAAATGTTTAACAAGGGAGCCATCATCTTGTTGGAACATTGAAATAATCGCACGACACTTTACCTAAATATCGATGTCTTAACTTGTCCTGATCATTTTAAATCTATCTTTGACTTTATCAACTCAACGCTTGGAAGTATTTAAACAATTATTTTGTTTTAAGATTACTCAAAGATAAATAAGTTAAAAAAGATGAATTAAAATTGTACAAAATATTATATAGAAGATTTGGCGTTTATACCTTTACATTCATTTTTTTTTATATCATAGCAGGCAAACGGACAGATGGGTCACCTGATGTTAAGTGATTACCACCGTCCATAGACAATTGCAACACCAGGAGAGTCGCAAGTGCGTTGCTAACTTGTGTTGGAAAGGGGGGTATAGGGAAGGGGTAGTAGGGGAGAGGAGAGGGAGGAGGGAGAGATTTTCTTCCGGCGCTCTCACTGACCAAACGAAACGCAACAATGCAAGCACTGTTACTTCACGTCGGTTTTTATGGACATAGAAGAATAATGGCTAAAGAATACATAAGAAATACCTATATTGACAAATTCAGAATAGGCAAGAGCAAACACTCCAAGATTAAGATGATAAATAAGATGGTTAAAAATGTACGAAATATTATATAGAAGATTTCGCGTTTATGTCTTTAGAATGACATAAACATAGAAGAAAACTGGCTAAAAATACTTATAAGAAAAATAGGAATAATATTATAGGAACTACCTATATTGACAACTTCTGAATTGGCAGTATGGAATAATTTCTTCGCCTGTCCAATTGCACAAATATTATTACCACAGAATACCTTATATAAAATGACTACTACTATTATTTTTCTGTGGTACTAATTAGGATCACTGTTACCGTTTTAGCGACTTTGTAGCTAGATCTAGTGGATTTTGGACATGTTTAGCGACATTTTTTGAAATCTAGCGACTTAAAAAAAATTAGCGACTTCTAGCGACTAATTGAATATTAAAAATATTTCAGTATTTTGTTACTAATTTAATTGTAATTACTGGTAACAACATGAATTGCTAATATTGTTTTTTGGAATTTCCCTACCAGAGTGGCGTTCTATCTCGGGGTCGACCAGAATGAAATCAGCAAGAAGAGTTATAACGTGACTAAACGTTGTTATATCCAATCCAACTAAAGCCTTTTGTTCGTTTTCTAGTGAAATATTCGCAATATCGTATTTTTATCGTATTTTTTACCATGAAATATTTAGCGACTTCTGGCCGATTTTTTAATTATGTATTTCTCAAAATATAGCGACTTTTTAAATGACGTCTAGAGACATTTTTTTTTCTTAAACGGCAACACTGATTCCGATTATTTAGAATTGTCTTATGTCGGATATGTGATATATATTTTGAATATATTTTAATAATAGCGTAATATAAGACATATAATGTGTTAACATGGACGTGTTAACAACGGACACTAGTACAATAAACACGGGTTATCAAGATCACCTTACAATAGCAGCTGATCTAACAACAGGAACAGAATGTCCATCTTCAGCAAACGAAGACCTATCTCAATATCCTTCGTTGTTTACGAGTAGGACTTTATTAGAACTATCAAATTCAACTTGGTCGCGATCAAAGAACGCTAGTAATGAAATTCAGCCGTATCTGCGGGGCTGTAAATGGTCGCCGGATGGTACATGTTGTCTCTCTGTGGTAAATAATGATGGAGTTCATGTCACAGAACTTTCAAGAGATCTTTACACGGGATTTGTAGCTGGTGATAGAACTATCGATATATTAGATTCAGTGATACATGTTAAAGAAGCCGGCTTAGTGTACGATTTTTCCTGGTATCCAGGAATGAACAGTGCATTGCCGGAAACATGTTGGTTAGTGTGTTTTGGTACTTGTCTACTAAATGCACTTTTTTCTTTCATCCTTTTTCGCAGTCTAACCTTTTTAGAAAATCCTCATAAACTGTCAGGCTTCCCCCCGGGAGTTAGCTACGTGATAGTCACGGAACGGGGAGGCCTTTAACCGGCCAAAACTCCACGACAACTAAGCTGCATTATGAAGGTGTCATGGGGTTGCGCGAGGTCTAACCTAACCAAACCGACCTAACGAAACTGTTTTGTTTCAGCTTAAAAATCATTAAGTTGATAATATATAAATTACCAATGATTGTTCGGAGGTGACACATAACCTCAAAACTTTCATCATTAATATCTCAGTAACTATGATTTTCCGTAGGGAGAAGAATCTTTCGCCAGCAGCTTCCACTCCCTTAACCTTTATATCAAGATGCGAATTGCAAATGCAGCCCCTCAGAACACTGCTTGCTTTAATATTCCGGTTTGGTTAGGTTAGCTTACACTATGAAAATAGCAAATGTGAAACGGGTGCAGTAGTGGTCGGCGAACGCAGTGCATTTAATGTAGAAGTACCTGAGTTTTTTCTATATTGTGATAACTTATGAGTTGTAATGCCAATCTTTGCCAAAACACTAAATACTACCTTTAAAAGAAGTAGACAGAAATCAGAGGACTCGTATTGCATATAATAAGTGCAGATAAAGCAATTCTGTACCTTCATCTTGTCTCGAGTTTGTAATTGCAATAATTTCCTTTATTTTTTATTGTGAAGTTGTAGTATCATCATCATCATATCATCAGTAGATGAGCTTTAGTATTATCCATAGAAATACTTGTGGACAGTTCATTACCCATACTGTCAACAAGTCAAATCCTTCATTTATGTTCCTATTAGTCAAAATATACAATCTCTAATAACACCTAATAGCACAATAAATATTTGTACTATACTAATAAAAATATATATAAATAATATTTATTTCTAGTAATAATTACTAAATTAGTAATAGGTTAGCATGGGTGTGTTACGAGAAGAGATGAAGACGGTGTAACTAGAAAAGAGTATGATCAGTATAGGAGTAGAGAAAGACCGAAAAAGGTATGGATAGATTGTTTGAAAAATGATGTGTGTAAAAGGTGTGAATATTGAGATGACATTTGATAGGTGAGAGTGAAGAAGGAAAACACGATTTGCCGACCCTACTTAAGAGAGATTAGGGTAAGAAGATGATGATGCTAATCATTTCTAAATATTAACACTAGAAGGAATTTCAACATTGGACAGGACTAGTCTTAATCAGTACTGTTTAACTACATCCCTGTTGAATGTATTCAGTAAATCACACAAATTTTCAATTTTCAGCTGGTTGACTACTAGGCAGAATGCACCTGTACAAATGTGGGATGCATTTGATGGTTCACTGAGATGCTCTTATAGAGGTTTTAATTCAGTGGATGAGATGGAGCCAGCTCTATCAGTTACATTTACAGTTGATGGAAGCAAAATTATTGCTGGGTACAAGAAAACACTGAGAACCTTTGATGTGGAAAGGTGAGTTGTTTTTTGACCTCATAGAAAAAGAGGATCATGTTTAACCAATCTCAATTAACAAAAAGAAATCGAATGATAACTAATGTAGTGATGTGGCTGAAGCTGTTCTTTGTGGTGATGTAGACTCATGTATTTAGCAGTGTGGTGAGAGTTGCATGTGTTGTTTATGGCAGTTATAGATAAATGGCCAGGACAGTTTCTTGTAGATTGTAGAGTCATGCTGAAGCTATTACTGGTTTTAGCATGAATGGGTTGGCTCATCCAGGGTAGTACCACTCTCTCACAGAAAACCGACATGAAGTAACAATGCTTGCATTGTTGCGTTTCATTTGGTCAGTGACCGGATGCCCATCTTCCCTCTCCTCTCCTTACACCCCTCTCCTTGTCTCTGCAGTCCCCCAAACACAGGCTGGTAACGAACTTGCGACTCCCCTAGTGTTGCTCACTTAACATCAGGTGACCCATCTGTTCGTTTGCCTGCTATGACATAAAAAAAATAGGTGCCTTATGTTCCCTGACCCTTGTTTACTGCTCGCCTGCTCTCCTCTGAAACTTAAGATTGGCCGCAGCTCCTCACAATACTCCCCAATACTGATGTATTGCTACCTTGTCACATTAGTATGTTTATATGTGTATAAATATCGCAAAGTCTAAATGAACAATTGTCATAACACTTCAATAGGGGTAATTTAAGGAGTTCTTAGTATAGAAAATATTAAAATATAGCATGTATTCCTACTAATGTACAAATAATAATAAAACAATAATAATTATATTCAATATTGATTATAGACAAGGTTTGTTTTATATTTTAACATCTGTTAATTCATTTTAATGTAAAAAATATAGATATGCACACAAAGGAAGCCATCAAGAGCTATATTCATTAAAATATATAATTAATGTATTTGGATATAAAGATTTAGGGTGATTATATGTGTTATATTTCAAAATGAACAAAATCCAATTATAGCAGTTTCAAATATTATATTATTTGTCAGGATCTTAAAATTTTGTACATGTAAAATTTGATGATCTCATAAAAAACTAAAAACCTTATAGATGGCAAAATATGCACTTTGTTTTCAGTGTATCTGTATAACTGGAAATATGAAAAAAAATAGTTTGGTGAAGCTGTGAAGGCCAGTAAGGCCAATAGCGTAGTCAGTTCAACGAAAAAAAAAAAGAAATAAACATGTTATATTAACAGTTGAAAATGGACCTAGTTCATTTTTAAATGTAAGGACATATATAATCTCTCTTTCTTATTAATTTGTACTATTTTATTCTTAATATTTTTTTCATTGCCTATTGGCATGTAAAGTAAGAAGTCAAATCAAATAATTTCATTTAATATTTTAAGCAAAATGTTGTTTATTAAAATTTACATGTTCTATATAGAAAATAGTAATTTTTACTTATTTATTGATGTCATTAAAAATATTACAAAATTTTACTTGCTGTATTGTCTATAGTGTATATATCCAGTGTTAATAGGATATTGTCCCTTAAAAAATTGCTGTGAGATTGATTTGAAATTTATTTTCAACTAGCTGTACCCGCAGCTCCGCACGCGTTTTTTTTTAAATTGTATTAAAGAATTATTAAATGATGAAACTATGTACAATTATAGAAATGTTCTTTAAAAACTATTGTAGGTATGATACACAAGTTACTGAGAGTAGCATGTAATGTATACAGTAAATATATAAATACTAAAAATGTACCTAGTGAGATTTACCATCAGCAATATATTTGGGATTTTAACCCACCATATAACTATCTTAGTGCTTACTTACATAAATAACTTAAATAATAACTTAAAATATTATCATAAAGATTTACATTACTTTGTCATTCTAATTACGATTTTGTGTCTATACAAAAAATAAACGGTTGTTTAAATAGAAATTGTATTATGGACCTCTTTACGTAGTACGTTTATAATCTAAAATCTTATTAGGAAGACCTCTTTTATCTTCAAAGTTATTAATAATTATAATATCGAATTATAAACGATTAGTTGAAAATTATCTCTATAATTAAAAATAAAGAATGAGTTGAAATCTTGCTAAATTTCATACAGACAAAGTCGCGGGTAACAGCTAGTCTAAAATATAATAATCTCAATTACTTTTTATAAGGTAAGGTGAAAGTCACCGGAAAATCGGTCTAACCTTTTGGGGAAAGTACTGTCGGCAAAGCCACGGTTAACAGCTAGTATAAACTAAAATTGCCTGAATTACTTTTTATGAGGTCAGCTATCTGCCAGTGAAAATCTCGTGAAGACTGGTCGAACCGTTTTGGAGATAGCATTGCGGGCAAAGCCATGTTTAACAGCTAGTCTAAATAAAAAAAAAACTGAATTACTTGTTATGATATCCACTATCTGTTGGTGAAAGTTTCGTGAAAATTAGTCCAAACGTTTTCGAGATAGCATTGCAGACGAAGCCGCGGTTAACACTTAGTCTAATTTAGAGTATTTTATGTCACCCGTAGTAATTTCAGCTATCTGCCAGTGAAATTCCCGTCAAAATCGGTTGAGCCGTTTCGGAGATTACCTGGAACAAACAGACAGACCGTTAAAAATTTTAAAGATTGCATTTTTGTTATCAGAAGCGTTTATACTTTCGTACCTAATCAGTGAATTTTTTTTATTTTGCTGTTACATACAGACACTTCATTTTTATTATATGTATAGATTAGCATTCAAGAATATGATGATTTTATATGATTTGAATAAGTATCTTACAACATTCAGTTTTAGGAAAACAAACTAATAATGGTATATACACATTTTTTCAGACCTGGTAGAGATTTTATTGAGCACAAGATAATGAGTCCTGCATCATGTTTTGCAACAAACGGCAATATGTTGGCAGTTGGTTCGTGGAATACTACCATTAGCTTATACAATGTAAGTGAGACTGGTACATATAAAAGTATAGGGAAATTACATGGTCATGGGGGTGAGTATGTTCTGGATAATTAGACTTTAATCCAATTAATTTTTAAATCAGGGCAATCTTTTTTTTATATCATAGGAGGCAAAAAAAACAGGTGTCTCACCTGATGTTAAGTGATCACAGTGGAGTTGCAAGTGCTTTGCCAGTTTGTGTTCGGGGGAGGGAGTAATAGGGAAGGAGGCGTAAGAGATGCGGGAGAAGAGAGTGAGGAGGGGGAGGGAGTAATAGGGAAGGAGGCGTAAGAGATGCGGGAGAAAAGAGTGAGGAGGGGGAGGGAAGGCGGTCTTCCGGCACTCTCACTGATCAAACGAAACGCAACAATGCAAGCACTGTTACTTCACGTCGGTTTTCTGTGAGAGGATGGTACTATCCCGAATAAGCTGAACCATTAATGCTGTAACCAGTAGTAGCCTTTTTTTTTAAACTAGTGGTCTGGTTAAACAATAAATTTTTGAAGTTTAATTATAAAGGAAAAAATGAACTAAATCGAACTATTTTTTAAGAAAAAACTAAAGCTCTTCAAAATCTACTAAAGAAAAAAAGAATGGTTGTGAGGCAGAGGAGGAAAACGTACTTAACTATCTTCATATTCTTTAATTTATGGCGCCGTGTGTAAACAATATACAATTCCGCGTACTTAACTATTTTATCTCTGCCTATTTACATATAAATTTAGGTTAGGTATCTTGTATATGTAGTGGATAAAAAAAATAAGGCTCTGAGATTCATTAATGTATGACTTAATTGTACTACTAAGAAGTATATATGTGAACATATAATTTTCTTCTTGTTGGTGTTTCAAGTCATGAGTTTTATGAAATAGTTGTACAGTGAAAGCTCATTATAATGAAAAACTTTCTATAAAGTGGAAATTACTTTAATTTTATTGGTTTACCACATAATCATTTACTTATTCTGTTCCTTTCATATAAAGTAAAATTTGAAAATTAATTAAAAGAAATGCTAGGTCCCTTGAAATACGTTATAAAAAGTATACACTGTATTTGAAATTCGGATTTTTTTTTTTTCGACTAGGAAAAAAATACTTCAAAACTTCAAATTGTTTTATGTGTAGCTCTAAACCTAGGCATAAAACGAAAGTCGTATCGATGAAAAATTGAAATGTAGGAGTGCCAGACCCAGAACATTCAAAGCGGATTTTTTTTATACAAGAATATGGTTAAAAGTAATCTAGCCTAAAATGCAAGTTACAACAGTTCCGCTTTCGCCCGTCGTTATGTACTAGTGTCGCAGTATTCATTTTATAATTAGATGTGAAACATCTAATAATTTTTTCTATTTATCTACCTACATTTAGTAATTGACCTGTGGATTCATTTGGCATACGAAAAAAAAAATGAAGTATATTTTTCTATGAATATCTTTTCTAAATATACAGAAATATAGTATAGATAATAATGTTTATAAATAATATTTTAGGTGGTGTTACCCATATGAAGTTCAGTCCGGATGGTTTACGTCTTATATCAGGTGCTCGTAAAGACCACAGGCTGTTGGTTTGGGATATCAGATATTATCGTAGGCCACTGAACATCTTAACAAGAGTCGTGGACACAAATCAAAGAGTTTACTTTGATATATCTCCCTGTGGAAGATACATCGTCTCTGGTGGTACAGATGGTGTTATAAAAGTGTGGGACGCTACGAAAGAAGACTGGTCATTTAGTTTAGATGTAACAGATATTGACCGTGAATGTGAGACTTTAAAGGTAAATAAACATAATTGTTTTAATTGTTTGCTGGTTTATAATTAAACATAGTTTAGTTAATTTAAACCGGGATACGGTATTCATGCTGTTATTGTTTATATTTACAATTTTGAATAAAGCCGGCAAGAAAATCCAGTGAAGCTGTGAAGGCCTTGCAAGGCCAATATCATAGTCAGTTAGAAAAAAAAAATTACCCCTAAGAGGATATTTTTTTGGATGAAAGGCTAACTTTATCCTTTTCTGTACCTCTAAAAATTTGGATGGATATTATTATAATAGTTGGTTGAGTAGTGAAGGTGTGTAAGCATAACAATGAAACTGAAATTTACATTTATAATGTTAATCAGAATATTTCTTCTGTTTTTTTTGTTAATAATACAGTTCAAAAATACAGTGCAATAAAGAAGACATGTTACATAGAAAAAGAAGTAAATTATTGAATACGTTTTTCCTGTAATTACCTAGAAAATTAAATTGAAAGTTTGATTCTAATTATTGAGATTATTTGGAACTAGCAGGCCCGGCTGAGGTTGTCCCGTCCTGTTAATAAAAAAAAACCTTGACATACTATATACCTAAACCTTTCTCGTTAATCACCTTATTTGAAAACCACACGAAAGTCAGTTTAGTAATTTGTTGAGTTTATTGGGAACAGACCTAACAGAGAAATGTGGCAGAGGACTTTGTTTCATACTATGTAATGATATTGTTTGTTTTAAAAAGGCAGATATTGTCATATTGATTATAGCTATAAATAGTATTTATTATTTTGACATAATTTAATATTGATATTAATGTTATAACAATTACAATTTCTTTGCAGTTTCCATTACACAAGGACTGCTGTAATAGTGTATCCATACATCCTTGTAGACCTATACTAGCTACAGGGTCCGGACAATACCACTTCACAGACCCTATAAGGACTATTGATGAGAATTCACCAAAGTCACCTTGCGATTTAAATGAAGATTTATCACTTTCAAATGAAATTAAATATTCTAATAAAACTGAAAATTGTTTAGTGTTTTGGTGGATTGGAGAATTGATTGGTATAACGTAGAAAAAGAATTGTTTTGTTATTTTAATAGACATTTAAATTGATATATGTGTTTTATTTATTAACTTCTATATTTATAATGTATGATGCATAGATTGTGTGAATACTGAGATGACATCTGACAGGGGAGAGTGGAAAAGAAAAAAATGTGCTGATGGTCAGGTCACCTAGGTGGGATAAGATACTGTATATTTGAATTATTTTTTAAATTTCCTAACACGAGAATTGACGGGTAGGATTATGTTTAAGGCGTAAATTCGTATTGCAGTCGTAGATAGATATTAATTTATGACATGCTTTTATTACTTGTATTTGTATCTATATACATAGTATATATTTATCTGTGTGTGTAACGAAATATTTGAACGTGATTTTACACCCATATTAAACATTAAATTTAAGTTGAGCACACTTATCAAGGATCGAAGAATTTAAATTCATTTAAAACTTACTAATTAGGTTAATATATTTATGAAATAGTAGATTATGAAATAATACACAATACATCCTAATAATCTATTCTTACATATTGTGTACCAAAGTTTTAAAGTAACCATGACATTAAAATTTGTTTAAAGGCATAAAAAAGCAAAAATAAATAATACAATAGTTTAGATGTTAGTAACAAGCACCCCACACTTTTTTGACGATCAATTGTCCCATTTTGAATTTTTTTATTTATCACGAACCAGTGAACTTTACATTTCTACAAAATAAACAATCTATATTTTGAAATTGTTTTCCACCTTTCAGTTCGTTTCTTTGTAAAACGTGTGTTTAGGGATATTTATAAAACTCTTATTTTAACGCAAAACCATTGAATCGAGTCCGTATATATGATTGCGTCGTTTATTGGGAGGTTGGTGTTTATTCTTTATGTGACTTTACCAGTATTCCCGAAAACTCGTTCGCAAATAATAAAATATTACTCTGTTAAGCCATGTATTTATGTGAAATCATGTTTTGTTACTAAGTCAGGAATGGGTTAAATTTAATTGTTCCCATCGCGCGTACCTGTGTGCTGTGACTGACTCAAGACAAAAATAGAGGTTATCGAAGATGGAAAAAAAAACTAATTATCCCTGATTTATGAATAAATTTTAAATGCATGATGTAGGAAAGGTCATTTTGAAATTGGCATTTTTTTAATTTTTTTTTTTCGAAATGACCACGCTATTGACTCAGCAAGGTCTTAACAGCTTCACCGGACCACTATTTTTTTTTAAATTATAGATTTTGACCACTTTTGACCATCACATTTGACCACTATCGTATACTTTATTAAATGATGATAGGTTAGAGGTGTTAAAATGCTAATCCTAGAGATGAATAATTCTTAAGCACAGTTATCGTAACTATAGATTTAATACATGAATACTAGCGGGCCTTTTTTTACATGGGGAGATGCCTAACAGATATCCATCCAGTCGGGCAGCATCAAAAGTGGTCCAACCGTTTAGAAGGAGTTCAGCCATGTACACACTTACAGAAGAATAATATATATGTATAGATAGATAGGCAGAGACAAAACAGAGCTATTGACGTTATCGGTAATTTTTTGGACGATGTACATGCTTTTTCTTAATATTGAACCTTAAAAATTACTAGATTACGGTCGAATATGGACCACTGGACTACCACTCGAATTACTAAATTTATGGTCGTAGAACACCTACAAGTGCTTGATTATTGACTACAAATATATTCAATTTGATATTCACATAATCTTATCACCATGATAAGGCCTCATCGCGGTGCTATATTTCACCTAAAGAATAGCCTCATTGTATGAAATCGAAATTACGTTGACTGACGCGGTTTCTGGTTGGTCTGTATATATCACTATAATCATAGATCGTCACTTAACGCCTGATTTGTATGCATTCAAACTTAATTTTAAACTTTATACGTGTTATTACAAAAATGTTAAATAGGTTTTGAATAATTGCTTTAAAAAAGTTTGGGTACTTATGTATTAAATGCAACGCGCTCGCCGACCATTCCAAGCTGGTGTTATCCTTTTTCGCAATTCTAATCTAACCTAACCAAAGGGAGATAAAAGAGCAAGACGTCGAATGTTCCGTGAGCGCGGTACATTTAATACGTAAGTATCGAAGTATTCAATACGTATTCAACTCTTTTGCAATAATAGATTCTAGCATTGGATCACAATGTCATCTCATATTAAATTATATTGTGATCTAAGATGATCAACTCTCTAAATCTAGCCTGGCTCACAAATACAGTTGTGAGTGTGAGTGAGTGACTCAGTCGCGAGTGTTTGAAATAACGTCGATGGACGCGGTATCCAAACACACTATCAACTAAGCCAACATCGCCTATAATAATCTTCAACTTGATAATAAAATGTATATACATGAATCAAAAACTATCCAGTGTATTTTGACAAGTATTTTCTATGAATTGGATAGGCCTGAGCTTCATGAGATTATATTTTATTATCGTCATGTAAATGCTCCTAAAATGTATATAGTGTATTTCTTCACAATACTATGATCTTTATACTTTTTACTTTCTTTGATGGTACGAACAACTAATATCCTTCAGGCTGCTCATCGTCATGGGAGAGGTCAATCGATTCGTCGACAGTTGCCGGACGAGCGCGTTTGTAAAGCGACCTTGTTTTACGGCTTTGTGCGTATTCGCCCACTCTCGGCAGACATAAATCTTTATTAAAGCGGTTTATGACGAATGTTCATTCATTTCCACTGTATGACTTATGGTGGGAAAAAAGTCGTTCAGTCGCCTACGAGTAATTTAGGCCTGATTTAAAATTGAGTTAAATGTTTTTAGAGGTTAGGTTTGAGTTAAGGAAGCAATATTGAATTACAACGAACATTTAAGTAATTAAATTTCCGTGAGATGTTTTTTGTTTTTTTCTTTAACTATAAAGTTGCTGCTCGACGTGATGTCTTAGCAATGAATGAAGGTACATGCACAAAAAATCATGACTCATTGTCACGTTCTGCATAAGCCGAACATGCAAATGAGAGCGGAACAAACGATAGAGAGGCACGATCGTCCTACGCGTTCGGCGGATTCAATTCTTTAAAGTATGCAATTTTTCATCGATGTTTTATTATTGTGTTATCACGTGAAATTATCGTCTGTAAATTGATTTTACAAACAACCATTTTTTTCATCTCCGCACCTTGTTTTCAAGCTCAGAGTCACAAAGACAATTGTTGTATCAAATGTGTTGTGCTTGTTACAAATAACAAACAATAACAATATGTCGTCTCAATTGAAACAATATTCTATTAGCTCAAAATATTGCAAATGGAATACAAATTGGAACCCTTTCAATTATTTCTATAAAATGTCTGATTCAGCTATGATGGCTGTACAAAGGTGTCTCTAACGTCAACTTTGATAACAGAAGAATAAGAGAGGTCACGCTTCATTAAAATAAAAGACGGCCATTACTCAGTTCTATCAAAAAGTGAATTTTGTTCTGAGAAATCAATTCAAGCATCGTTTAGGTATTTTGTTTAAGTCTTTGTAACTCAGATTCTTTTAAATGTTTGACTCTTTGATTTATAATTGCTTGATTATATATATGTGAGGATAATTGTTGTAAGTACATTAAAAATTTAAATTGTTATGACAGTTTAGAATTCTTTAAAAATCACTACTATAACTAGTAAAGACTACTAGTATATATATATATATATATATATATATATAATCTTAGTAATCTTAATCGAAGACTAAAACCTACCTATATATTTGTTTATTAATTAATATAGAAACGAATTGTATTTTAAATTATGGAATGGAAAATTATTTATGGAAATTTTAATGGAAACGAAATTGCTTTTCTAATGTAGATTATCGTTTACGCTACTAGGGATCGATTATCATTATAGGTTGGTTTTTCAAAAATAGTAAATCACGTATTAATACTGAGAATTTTATAATTAATTTTAAGATCTAAAACTCCCAATGTAAATAGAAATATTTTTTTTGTACATACTTAATTGTCAACTAACGTTTATATAGGCAATTTAATAGCTCAATTTTTAAATGTAAATTCTTCTTTTTCTTGTTTTGGCTCCGCAGAAGCACTTGCCAGTGTCAATGTTTTGTTTCAATGGATGTTACAATACAATAATATTACAAGCGTTGTGTGATTACTTTAACATTCTAACAAGATGCTGGATCCCTTGTTAGAACCTCCCCGGGAGTTTTTGTGGCATCTCAGAATTTCATGCTTCGTGGTATTATTTTGCAATCACTTCACTTATGTATACACAATAAACTAACTATATTGCATAAAACACCACCAAATTTACAAAATGTAGTCAATTAATACGAGATTACGAATAAACTATAAAATCCACTACATGACTGCCTAAGATCCCGCCAAAAACTCCAAAATACAAATTTAAAATATTATATAATTATGTAATTGAAAACAAAAGAGTTTTTAATGTGCCAACCATCCAGTTAATTGGACATCCAATACTAAAATGTTGCTATTACTTATTATGTTAAAATATTCCAGTTATCACAAAATTTTACCATACATATAGGTACGATATATAAATATAACTAATGGTTTATTTCCATATCTTTATTCGCAAAGTTTTCTGTTTGATACAGTTTTATTTGAGTTCGTTCGAAGTCAAGTTGTTACGGTACGATGCTCAAAGCTTTTATAAATAAAATATTGTATGATACATTTACAAAGTTTCAATTAAAACACTATTTATGTATCCGACAATATATTGGATTGTAATTTAACTGCTATATTAAAAAATATATTTTTTATTCAAAAATAACAGTAGGTATCTACATGAGGCAGTGAGATAATATCTATTATTTGCTATTGTTTTATGAACATGTATTTTTATTATAAAATAAAGCAGTCGAGTTGGCTTGATTTATCTGCCATAGTGTGGTTAAATACCAGTAACGTATTTAAAATCATTAATGCGATGAATAAAAAACGATGAACAAAATATCATCATATCGTGTTGTGTAATCAACAAGTAATGTAAAAAAATGAGCCATCACGGGACGCCTGTTCGATGTGAAACATCGAAATTGTTCGAATCGAACGATTCTGAAATTCTCGAATTCTCAAAACATACTATAGGTATTCGAACAAAGTGCGGCAAGAGAGATTACGCACAGTTGCTTGCGCATAGACATCGTAGCGTCGTCGCCACGCCAACAATCAGGTTTACCCGCGTCTATAAATGTTTCACGTAAAAACAGTTCCTAATAAATTCATCTGAATGTGTCATGAAGTAAGTCCATTTATCTACTTTTCTCTCGTGCTTCAGTCGCGTCGTCATTAAAATTACAATAAATTTTCATAGAGTGAGCTGATTTTAATTAAACCAAGACTAAATGTTAATCCAGGATATGATTTTATCGTACGCAGTGCTCTAGCAGTGATGCGTGTTTAAACAAACGGACAGACAGACATTTCTAAAAATGATTGAAATGTATTTTATTACATAATCCAATTTTTTTTTAAATCTAAAAAGTACTGACCCGTTTCATTTACATTCTAATATCTTCTATACGTATAGAAGAGACTAGTTATTAAATTAGATTAGATATATTGTACATAAAGAATATTTACATTTATATATATAAACTAGCTTTATTGTTTTTAGTTACTTTGAGTCAGTTCTTTTATTGTTAATTTGTACTGTTGCTTGATGACGTTTATAAATGAATAGCAACTGGAACTGCATTCATTCCTTTCTGAAAGATAATTTTATAAAATGCAACGAGAAACTTTATTACGAGCAAACTACGCAGTGACTCGGAGATATTTCGTCGACATAACTGAAAAATGGGTAGGTATTCTAATAAACATTATGTTCACAACAGTGGAAAATATTGCTATTGTTTACAGTTTGTTTTGACATAATATTGTTTTTATGGAAAACCTCAACAAAATATCGGCTTATCAAAAGTTGTATAGCGAAGTTTATTCAAAGCTACGTTATAAGATAGCTTGTCGTAGGCGTTAAAATATAATGTATCAAAATAAATATTATAGAAAACGTAGAGAAAAAAAAAACAGCTAACCATGATATTCCGGTGAAGCTGTTAGGTCGAGACCAGTTTGAGAAAAAAAAAGATCATCAAAATCGGTCCAACCGTTTACAAGGATCAGTCATATACACATACAGACAGAAGAATTACATATATAAATATAAAGACAAGAATATGCATGAAACGCTTTATGTAACTAACGTATTTAAGTCGATAAGTATTAATACTGTATCAGTTATAACAATTACTAAATAGTTTCGGAATTGTAGGTCACCAATTTTTAGAAGATATAATGAGTATAGTAGGCTATCCTTAAAAGATAGATATATGCCGTCACAGAATTCCTTGTAGATGTATAAATGAGGAATATCCCACCATGCATTGTTTTGTTAAATCTCAAAGGGATTCGGTAACGTTTTCGAAGAAAACTGCCAAGCGGCTTGGCTTTTTCCGACAATTCCAACAATTATTCTTATGTCTGACAGACAGACGTGGCAGAGGATCTTGTTTTACAATATGTAATGATATCACAAGACATGTGCGGTGTTATTACAAAAAAGTTAAATACGTATTAAATACTTGCTTTAAAAAAGTTTCATACAAAATGCATCGCGCTCGCCCGAGGCAAGTTCGCGTTATCCTTTTTTCGCAAGCCTAACCTAACTTAATCAAAGCGAGACAAAAAAGCAAGATGGCGAACATTCAGCGAGCGCGGTGCATTTAAAACGTAACCTTTTAAAGCAAGTATTCAATACGTATTTAACCTTTTTACCATAATACAGGTGATGTACAAACTTTGTGTTAGTTAATAATGATGCTTATGTTATGGTTATTGAACGAACTAAGTATATTAAATGTTTATGGCAATGAATAAATTAATAATGTACAAAGATTTATTTTATAGAAGTAATTTGTAGCCAAGCGTACTTTATTACCTTTTATATGAAGCTTCGAAGTGTATTTATTCCTATCAATTCAATTTTATTACATTCGGTATGAAATCTTGTATAACCACTTATACGTATGTACTTTATTTATATATTTATATGATTACATACATCAAATTTAATTTATTCTTACTGTTTGTTATGAAAAATTACCTTAATTTTTACATCGATACTACTATTAGAAATAGACAAGTAAGTTTGTTTGTTACGATTTCACGTCGTAACTGCTCCATCGATCATTATTTTCTATACACGTCAGCAGTTATACATAAAAGAACATGCAACTATAGGGACTTCCATTAAGCGCTTCCTAACTTTAAATTGAAATAAAACAAAGTGTCTGCAAGATATAATTGAAATTTTGTATTCGTTTGAAAGACATATCGATGCCATTTTGTATGGTATATAACATAGTGCAAATTGTCATTCGCATGTTTGCCGGGTAGCGTGTATCCGAAATGTCCAATTTTCTATGACTCTGGCGCATAAATAAGGCTCAATTTGATCAATGGCATGGATTATGTTGGTTTTGAGGGCTGCTATTGTTTGTGGCTTATTCGTATAGACTTGTGACTTATGAGAATCCTAAAAGAAAAAGTGTAACGGGGTCATATTGTACAATATTGTATGGCCAGTTCATATCAATTTTACGTGAGATGATCATGCCCAACACAATGACATGAGCTATGTGCCACGAAGCCGTCCTGTTGAAAGCGCATGTCGTTGGTGTCCATATTATCCAATTCAAGCCATAAGAAGTTGGTAATCATCAATGTATAGGCACTCGCTGTTGGCGGTGATTACCTGGCTAACGTTGTTCTCTAAGAAATATAGAACGATGTCGCCACCAGTCCAAAATTGAACATGTTGTTGAATGCTATATTCGTTCATGTTGATTTGGCAAAACAGGCTGAATAAATTACAACCATTTCGACAGATGTAGCGTTAAAAATATGGCCGCTATCAACAGTCAAAGTTCGGAAGTCCCTATTATGGAAGACCCTATATAATTCACTATAATGTTGACTATCCTGTTCATTACAATGTTTAAGTATCATCACACGTGTTTGCTAACTCTTGTACATTTATGTCTATAAAATTAAAAACCCTTCGCTTTTGAATAATGAAATTAATTAATCAAAGAAATATTTATGAATACTTTGAATATGACTTTTTTGGAAAATTTCAATCTAAATATAGGATAGTTGCATTGATTGTTGGACATTGAAATGTGTTTAATGATATCAAATCCTATAATTTTATTAGATGTGTATAGAAATGGTTTACGATCTCACTAAATGTGTTGTGATTTCAATTTGATCCCGTTAAATACAATAGTATTATTAGTTTTGCAATCTAAATTGAAGATTTAATTTAATTGGCCCTACGCAGCGTTCCGTTCGGTAGGGTGTATATGCTCCAGCAATCTCATTATTGTAATGAATTAGTTTATGCTTCACAGAACTGGATCCGGGCCTTGGCGGTAGAACTGTGGGCTCGGTATTACCTATTCAGAGGGACATATTTGTGTGTTTACGATTGTGGCTTTTAATTTATCTGTACATTTCTTTGCTGTAATAGATGTCTGCGTTCGAAAAGGGTTAGTAATGAGAACAAACAATAAATACTTATAATTATTTCTGTTGTATGTATTACACTATTTTTATATTCTAGATTTATAGCGTTTGATCACAATTTCAGTAGATATCATTACATATTATAAATATATTCCTCTACCACGTATGTCTGTCTGTTCGCGATAAACTCAAAAACTACTGAACGGATTTTCATGTGGCTTGGCCAGTAAATGAAATCATTCATGAGGAAGGTTTGGTATATAACTCGTCAAGGTTTTATTTTATTATGAAGGAGGAATAACGTCCGGAGGATCCGTTTGTTAATTATATTGAAACCAAAGGTAGTAAATAGCTAAGATTATTATAGCTGCCTGTAAGATGCTCGGTAACATATTTCATATATATGTAGTTACATTAAAAGTTTAGTTTAATTTGCCGATTGGAAAACATCTTCATCAACTTGTAAGAAACCCACTGTATGGTATCCTTTGTGTTCTCTTTACACGGGTTGGACAATCCTCACATATTAGTAATTATAGCACAATAGTCTTCACGCGCCCACGGCTCTCATGACAAGGACATTTGCTGTTTGCATACCAACACCTGAAACCAAGAGACTGCGTATGTATGCTTTACCACATACACTACACCCACTACATGAACACTGAAGGAAGTATAGTCACAAATGTCATAATCACCTTACCTTTTCACAGCGTCTTGGTTAGTTCAAACTTTGGGATATCCACAATTTTATGTTTACCAACTTATAAACACATAAAAACTTTTCTCGGGTACAGGTTTCCTCACGATGCTATCTTGATTTTTAGCCGATGGTGTTACAAATTTAAATAAGTAAATATATGCGAATTCCACAAAAATCGTCGGTACATAACTGAGTTCGAACCTGCGGATGTCAAATTTATATTCCACCGGTCAGAGCCCGAGACCATCACGACTTAGCAAAAAACAAAAACAAAATAAATTATAAATGTATACATTTTTGCTTATTTAAAATTACACTTTTCTAAATGAAAACAAAATCATATTTTCTAAATAATATAATTTTTTGGAAACATGGAAGTTTTGAATTTATAAGACCACCCAGAAAGGAAACGTACATTAATAGATCAAATTTTAAAATTACAAAAAAGTGTATGTCTTTCTTTTTAAAACTTCTGCGGGCCTTAACATGCTCATTATGGTGTTAATTGTATAGGAATCTGTGATAGTCTTTGTCTTTCGTCGACTATTATGATTCGTATTTCACCTAAATTGGTTGTTGCTGGTATTCTGGATTTTATTCTTTGCTTGAGTATTTGCAATATATTTAATTAGAGATTAATTATTCGTTATTTTCTAATTTAATTCAATTTTTGAGACTTTTATTGCGCCGAACATATCTGCCTCATTGTTCCTCATGCTTTATAGGTCTACCAGCAGAGATGTTGACGAAGTATCATACCAATTTAAACAACACCTTCACTCCACCTGAACAGGGTTCAACATATGTCCTGGCGACTACTTCTCATATCTCTATTTCGATGCTATTCTTGGCACACTCCATCATCAAGTAATGCAAATCCTCAATTTTTCTAAATCTATTATATTTCATCTCAAATGTGCTGCCACTACCAATCGAGAATAATGAAGTACATGACTTTTTTATATCACTACATTTCTATCCAAAACTATAACATAACAAAGAGTTTATTCGAAATGATTCAAATATAAACGAAATGAAAACAGTTACATAAAAGGCAACGTTAAATTCCTTTCTGAATTTGAAATACATAATTAGTTTTTAATTAAAGGGAAACAAAAACCAGCCAAACAGAAAAAATGCGACGTAACGTAAAGTATGCACGTACATATCGTACTAACGAAGTAACATCTACTCGAATGCTTGATGTATTTTCAAAAAGTAACGCCGCCATCAATCAAAATACTTTTTTAGTATTTATACCGCCATTGGAGTCTGTATCATTAGTTAAAAACTGCGATACATTGATACTAATGAGTTTGGTATAAATATCTATGATACAAACGAATAAATACTAAGAAATGAATATTCTAATAAATTTTGGTTCCTTACCCAGTCGTATGCAAAATTTTGGCGAGCCGCATGTTTAGATTTGAGAATGACTAAGTCAGAATAATTTAAGCCTTAGTATTACAAACCAACTGTTTACTTACAAATACAAGAGCGCAGAGGATTGGTTGGATAGAAGCCCATGTTGATTATAGAAAACATTGTTGGTTTGACCCTACATTAGAATAAAGCAGAGAAATGAAATTTATAATTTTGTATACAAATAATATATATGCTTACTTGTACATTTCTCTTTTCTTCATTTAATCCCAAGATTACTCACTACACATTTATCAAAGACTAGTCTATGCCCGCGAATTCGTTCGCGTGGAATAGTTACTTTTGGCTAACGCTTAGCACGCAACGGAACCTCTCAATAGGAAAAAAAAGTCCGATTTTGAAATGTTCTTTATTAGTACTCCGTTCCTGTTGGCTTTAGTATGGCTATTACTTTCCTCGGTAAATGAGCTGTAAAAGAAAAAATATAAGCAACAAGCCGCTTGTTACAAATGTCTATGGTATGAAAACACATTGCTACGCGCGTAGTATTTATAAAAAAGATAGTTTTGTAGCGATTCACATGATAACAAAAAAAAGTTATTGTTTGTACTACAAGACTACATGAGCACAATATATATAGAAGAGACAGTATGGAAACTGATTATAAAGGCTCGATCCGGTACACTCACACAACTCATACAACTCACACGGCACACCTCGGCTTGGCTGTTACCTGTTGCATGCAAAATCGCGACCTATCTTAGCTAACCTAGCTAACTATTCATATATGTATGAGTTGTTGAAACGTATATGTGTACCAAACATATACGTCTCAAAAACTCCTCCATATGTTTCAAATGAATTGATGATGAAAAAAATGAAAATTTCCAAGGGCTCCCTACCGAGGGATCGAACTTAGGCTTGAGCCGCTGCCGTGGGAGGCCTAATCGGGTGTGCGGGAGCGAAATTAACACCCGGACCACGGCGGCGTGATCTGTGGTTACACGGGCGTGGGCGTGAACACGCACTGTTTCGAGGGACAGACTGGTACTGATCGTTCGCTGACGTGATTAAATCAGGAGGATCGGTAAAAATGTGTCGCGAACGTCTATTATAATGGGTAACGTTGATGATTCGCGGCTTTCTCGAAATAGCTACTCGTGAGTGATTTTATATACGCCCAGATGGATGGCATCTCCAGGTCCCTGTGGAGATCCACATTTCGGACGTACCATGGGGCACCGGTGATTTTACGCAGAACACAGTTCTGGAGAATCTGTAACTTTATTAATTTCTTTATTTGCGCGTGTGCAAAGACCGGACAACTATACGTCATAATCGGACGGATAGAGTAAGTACCTTTTAAAATCTCTTATCAATGCGGATTCTTGTGTGAGTGTATCATTTTCGAACGTTTGTAGGTAGTTTCCTTACTGTCTCTCATATTTATACTGTGACATGATTTCCCGAAAAGCATTCAAATTCAAAGCATTCTGTAAAAGCGCGCGGCGACACAACACAACCATTTATATTGGTTATTTGTGGTAGTTCCGTTGACGCTAATGTTTCTTAAAAGTTTACATTGTATGAAGCTGGATTTCGAATTTTTAGAAAACAATCAAGTATCTAATAGAAATAATGTGTTCGAAATCTAACTAGTAATTTTTAAGTGAACCGCGCACGCTGTTGGTTTTGGTGCGCGACCGAACTGAAAAAAATGTGATAGTAAAACCGTAACGAAGAGTGCGTGGAATAAAACCGTTAAATGAGACGTGCGCAGGCTCGACAGTCGTATACACAAGCGAGTAGTGTATAATACTTTTCTCTTTTTCCTTCTTTCTTTTCGTGTGTGTACGTGTGTGTGCGTGTGTGTGAATATTTTTTTTGAAAAGTTAATCCTCTAAACTAATGAAAATATTTAAAGAGTTTATTCATTATTTTTTTAAATAATTAAAAAAAATTCTCCCTTCAATTCCAAACATTCGAATACATATATAATTTCATAATTCTATTTTTATTAATTATCCGAAGGAACTTCGTTCCTACCTGGTGTCCCACGAGACCACATTTCTTTTTTATATACAAACTAGTCTCTGCCTGCGACTTTGTTCGCGTGGAATAAAGATATCGTTTATTTCTAACATGCAGCGGAAGCTCTCAAGAGGAAAAGGAACCCGATTTTAAAACATTTTTCATTGGTGCTCCGCTTCTATTGGTCTTACCGTGATGATATATAACCTATAACCATTCTCGATGAATGAGCTATATAACATTGAAAGATTTTTTCAAATCGGACCAGTAGTCCCTGAGATTACCTCCTTCAACGTCACAAACTCACAAACTTTACACCCGATTAGGCCTCCCACGGCAGCGGCTCAAACCTAGGTTCGATCCCTCGGTAGGGAGCCCTTGAGTGCGTTGCTTGCGCGATACGGTGACACACCCATACATCACTGCTACAACACTACACGATCACCTCCACACACGTGCACGCCTACACGCTACACATCTTGGTGGAAGGGTTATTTTTGTTAAATTTTTTTCCCTTATCGAACTGAAAAACTCTCAATTTTTCCGACAAAAATATATGGAGGAGTTGTTGAGGCGGATATGCTTGGTACTCATATATGTCTCAACAATTCAAACATATATGAATAGTTAGCTAGGTTAGCTAAGATAAGTCGCGATTTTGTATGCAACGGGCAACAGCCAAGCCGAGGTGTGCCGTGCCAATATAAAATCGCTCGCCTTAGTAGTCTGGTGAAGCTGTTAAGACCTTGCTAGGTCAATAGCGTAGTCAGTTCGAGAAAAAAAAAACACAAACTTTACATCTTTATAATATTAGTATAGATAAGAAAATTCATCCTATTTAAACGTAAGTTTTTGGATCAAAATGAACTTCTTTTATACCCTCCATATTTATTTTTTGTCTCCACTGGGACTTGATTACGTGACATTTAGAAATTGAATTTCAGAACTATTGTCTTATTCGTCTGGTTGGAGAATAGATTAGGTTCGTTTACGTGGAAACAATTTGTTTCTTTTTGGTATATTTTTTTAATCAACTTTGTTAATCAACTTTCTTGTAAGTTAATTTTGAAGTTATACTTCTTTTGCCGCGTTAGGGAAAAATGATAAGATTAAATTTTAGGATGCGCGTGCACACCGTCACGAAAAACAGACATCCTGAAGTTAGCTACACTTAATATTTTGCTTCTTTGTATTTGTTGTTTGTATTTCTTTGTATTAAAAGTTTCAATGTATTAAATACCTTTTTTCTATTGTTACTGTCGTTTCTTCTACAAACATAGAATAAGGCAGAAATAAAATTTTTGAAAAGATTTTTATCTTGTTACGCCAAAGAAGTATAACTTCTAACGCGTGTACATAAGTACACACATATTTTTTATTAATACTTTTTAACTTACCTGCGCTACTTCGAAAATGTTTTATCTTTCCCTTTAGACGGGAAAACATGAAAAACTTAATTTTTGTACGAAAATACCTTGTGCTTTTTAATTATTTATAACAATGTCATATTATACCTAAAGTGTAATACTTTGTATGGCTGATGGTTTTATATGAAAATTGAAGTTTGCTTGTTCTATGTTTAACTTATACTTTAGGAATATGGTTTTATTTAGCATGATGTTTCATATAACTTTTTTCTTGCACCCGAGGTTCAAGAAGGCTTTTTTCTTGTGAGAAAAATGGTTTGTGTGAATATAGCTTCCAAATATGTTTTTGTAATTTGTTAGTCCTACGCGCCGGGACTTCATGCGCATTATTTACAATATAGACATTACTAAGAATATATTAAAATCTATTTCACTAAATGGTAGTTTGCTAATAGTGAAAGCATATTTAGAATCAGTCAAGTAGTTCCAGAGACAAACTCCTAAAAACAAACTGTACTTACTTATACAAATGATATAGAAGTATAAATTAGTTTTTTTTTTCTCGAAATGATTACGCTATTGATCTAGTAAGGTTTTAACAGCTTCACCGGACTACAGTATAAATTAGTCTTATATAAGATCCGATTAGTTGGCAATATACTGGCAGCGCATGGAGTCATTCCTATGAAGCTCTCAGTCCTCAGTACTAACAACCTTTCTTGAGAGCCCTCGTACTGCGGTCCTTTGAAGTTGGGTTACACATAGTTATGAGCTTACTGACTACCGCTTATAAAGATTTAGACTTAGAAGCTTTCGATGTAATTATCACTAGATGAATAATAATGATAATAATGGAAGTAAGAATTTCTTTCTTTTTTTTAAATGATGTTATAGGGTTCTTTTACTAAGTACAGATATTCTACTAATATTTTAATGGAATACTGTAAACAATTTGTTACAGTTTTTCTCTTATTTCATACCTAAATGTGAAAAAGTTTAAAATTTACAATCCAAAATAGAATTAAGAAATTGAATTACGAATGAATTTCACACAAAACTGTGTTGACCAGAAATAATACAGCTGGAATAGGAACGAGCACATAAACAACGTAGCGGTTTTGATAAAACTTTTATTTTCATCCAAAAACTCAGGACTAACGCTGAATATGAAACTTTCTGTTGTGAAAATATCATTAATATTTATTACAGTATTGAAACGTGTTACGGACCGTGCCGGCCTTAAATTTTACCAAATAAACAAAAAACCGTTCCTGCGTAACCAATATTTTACCTTTAAAAAATAAACTTTCTTTTTTTCGAAATGACTACGCTATTCACATTGCAAGGTCTTAACAGCTTCACCGGACTATTAAAGCTGGCGCTTGCGGCACTCAGTGGATTCTATCTGGGCTACTAGCTCAAAGGTGCACGGCGCACCTCGGCTTGGGCTGATGCCTGATACATGCAATTCGCGATTTATCTTAAATCCCTTATGGATACCCCCTCCCTGGGGAGAGGGTGGGTTATGTCCGACTCGCACGGACTAAAACCCCACGGTGTACGTCTTCCGCTGTTGTTGGGGCGGCACGAGATCTCTATAGGCTTCATCGTGCCGCCCCAGCGGTGTGGCCCAACGGCAGAAGTGCCACCGCCGGGCCTCGTCTTGTAAGGAGACAGCCGGGTACATACCGGCCGTCTCCTTCTCGTCTGCCGGACCTGTACAATGGGAAGGTGGCGCCCCAGCCCCACCCGTCCCTAGGTCCGGCTACGGTGGCGGGAGGAGGCGGTCAAACTGCCGCCTCCTCCTGCCTATCCTCCTTTGGCGGAGACGGCCGCTTCGTGGATCGTTCTCGCGGACCCTCTCCGCCGCCTCCTTCTGCGAGACGACTTCGTCGCAGAAGGAGGCAACTGCGTTCCAGACATCCTCCCTACCGAGCATGGCCGCGACCACGCTCGGCAGCGAGAGGTTCCCTCCTAACGCCGCTGCCAGAATGCGGCGTTGCTCCTCCCACGCAGCACACTCAGACAGTGTGTGCTGCGCGGTGTCCGGGTCAACGCCGCACTCATGGCATACGGCGGTTGGCTCCCTGCGCGCTATTCGGTGCAGGTACCAACCGAAGCATCCGTGCCCGGTCAGCACCTGCACCAGACGGAACGTCAAGGAGCCCCATCGACGGTTACACCATTCTAGCAGGACCGGGCAGACGGCGTCGATAGTGTATCTACCGTACTGCGCGTCCGCCAGGTCCTGCTTCCACCTCTCCACCATTTGGCGCCTCTCTACCTTCCTCCTCTCCTCTATTGCCCTGGGAGCCGGAGGCTCCCCTGACCGCTTTTTGGCCGCCGTATATTCGTAAACGCGAACCACGAAGGCGACCTCTCTTCCGTCGAGGTACGCCTCCAACAACCGCCGCAGATATGGGGGCACTCCGAAGAAGTGGAGTGCCTCCCGTATGATACTGTGCAGCAGGCTGTTGAAGGCGTTGGCGATATCCAAGGACACCGCCAATAACCTATCGCCCTCAGAGGTCGCCTCCGTGGAGACCCTCTTCAGGAGGGTCAGGCGTCCAACGTGGAACGCCCCGACCGGAAGCCGAACTGCGCGTCCGACAGGTTCGGCCCCACTTCCTCTAGGTGCCGGACGACCCGGGAGGCAACGATCCTTTCGAGCGCCTTCACGGTGTCGTCCAGCAATACGAGGGGCCGGTACGCGGACGCGCAGTCCGGAGGGCGGCCTTCCTTTGCCATTAGGCAAAGCCGCCCCGTCTTCCAGGGCCTCGGGAACTGCCCGACCGCAAGACAGCGGTCAAACAGCTCCCGAAGCCACCCCCCGAGATGGTCCAGCGCAAGGGCAAGCACCCGACCCGGGACCCCGTCAGATTCGCGATCTATCTGAGCTAACCTAAGCTAAGCTACATATTCATACTTATATGAATTATTGAATCATATATGTGTACCAAGCATACATATCTCAACAACTCATATATATTTCGTGTCGCATAATTTTCTAAACTTTTCTAGTTTGATAAGGGAAAGAAATAAGACTCTTGCACTATCATGTGTAAGCGTGTATGTGTGCACGTGTGTGAAGGTGATATGTGTAATGTTGTTGCAGTGTTGTGAGATTTTGTATCAATGTATCGCGCGAGTAGCGTACTCAAGGGCTCAACGCCGAGGGAACGGACTTAGGCTTGCGCCGCTGCCGAGGAGGACCTAGTCTGGTGCGTGGGAGTGAAATGTACCCCCAGACTACGGCGGCGTGATATGTGAAAAAATAAACTCGAATAACGTAGCGTTCACATACAAAGTGAATGCTTTTAGGTACTAAATCTAAGATTTAAGATCTACTGGTTGTGTTTAATAGATAAACATGTTGATCAATTAAATGGTTTAAGGCTATAGAGACGCTTGAACCTCTGCTTTTTTCGCACCCCAATAGTCTCAACGTATTTTGTCTGTAGTCAAAATAGGTTGTTGCTAAGCCAGAGGACTAATTTAGTGCGCCATTTAGTAATTATAGCTGAGTAGTAGCGCATTTCGACACAACACGACCGACGTACGTTTGAATACCTACTATAACACTACAATGCCCCCCACGATGTACCGACCGAACATTTAGTTGAGCAGCATTGGACTCAGCAGTTAGCTCGGTGGAAGGTGGCCATCCTTACAATGCCAAGTCCAGCTCAGTTTAGTACAGACTAGCCCAGTTCACTGCAGTCCACTTCATCTATCCACTGTTTTTGCCTTTATGTTGGAATTGGTATGGCATGGCATAGAATATGTATGGGAGTGATGAAAGCTTTATGAAAGCAAATTGAAATTCTATACATGCAATTCTAGTCTAATAATATTGTCAGTATAAAATATAATTAGATTAATCACATTTCATATTCAACATAAGTAATATCTAAATATGCTTAACGTATCTCTAGATATTCTCCTAACCATTTATCAGTGGAAGATATTTGAATATTGGGATGAGATACGAGAGCTTCCCTCGAGACTCCGAAGCCGTACGAATATCTCAACGGTATTCTGGGATCGAGACAAAGACGTTGAAATTCATATCCTAAGTAGTTCATACCTACTAGGTATTTCGTTCGTTTGAAGGACATTGGTTATATTAAGTTATATTTATCATACACATACATTTACATACACGACTGTTGCATGTTTGTGATTTGAAACATTACATTGTATTTTATGTTACAATAGACTTTATATGATGGACCTTAATGCAATTATTCTGTTGTTATGGCAAGCCGTTCGTAAAATGTGTTCGGTTTTGCTTACTGTGATGCAAATGTATGTATGTAAGTAGTTCAAGGAAGTCTAAAGAAATGTGACATTGACAGCTGATGAACAATTTTGCTAATTTTTTTCTCGTTTATCTTTAATTTTATTACTTTTCCTACGAAGTCATTGATTTCATATTCGTAAATGTCAAAATATTTTTACATATATATATTTGTACATATACCGGAGGATCTATCATTCGTGATTCAGTATTGACAGGAAGGGGGGTTGCAGAAAATGTAACATAGCGTGACGAAAGAGGAAGGAAGCGATCTAAAAAGCTAAAATATTGCGTGACATATTTTAAAAAACAGCCCCTTAAAGTTTAAACTAACATATAATAAACTACTTCTAGGAAAATAAGTTAATATAAAAATTTATCAGGATTAAATTACAAACGTGTAATAAATTATTGATATATTAAGTTAAAGGAATTTCTTGTTAAAACATGAAAATTTCTAGAAGTACAAGTTCGACTTGAAAAAAACATTTTACTTTTTATAGCTTATTTTTACAGGAAAGTAAATTTTGACCTATCTTAGTGATACATTTCTGAGGAACAGAGTTGATCTGAGCGTGAATGAAGTGATTGTGCCGGAGGGCCGTGTAGCTCGGCATGGAACATCGGGGACAATCTCTACCTATTACCATCTATTACACTATACTTTCATACTAATATAAAGAAAGAAAGATAGCTGATTTCTTTCGTTAAGTAAAGATATACGTCCAAAGAGACGCGAGGGTATGAGTTTCATAAATTGGTCACCTTAATTGGATGATCATATATTGCCGGCTATTTACCTCTGTTACCTCCAACCTCTTCCATTTCTTATTCCTTTAACAACGATTCTCGTGCGCGCACTTACGCGATTGTTGCCATCTGCGATAATTTCAATAAAACTTAGAAAATGTGAACCTGTAGTGAACGAGTGTGTATGTATGTATACTCTAGGCCGTTTTCGGCCACAGCGACTGCTTCAACTCCGGCGCTCGTGTGCTTTCATGTGGCTAATATAGCCAATTTTCTTACGAAAGGTGCGTGCACATTGTACACAAGTGAGAACACCATTCTCGTAGGTGTAATTGATTACCGCGTGGTCGGGCTTTCAATTTATCTCGTCTACTATCAACTGCAGCACGTCAATATTCTTCATAAGTCTGGATTTTAGTTACCACGTTAGTATGGAGTGTACATGTGTGTTTAATATTGGATTCGTTTATATGAAGCTTAAACTCCGGAACCACTGGACAGATTTAATAAATTCTTTAACTATTTGAAAGGTGCATTCATCCAAATCAAGATAGGCTGTCTGTTATGTAAATATATGGTCATCATATAAAGCTATAATGAAATATATCAGCTAAGTCGAACAAAGTACCTGTTTAAAGCTTTTAGGGCGTGTGCTGTATTTTAATTTAATCCTAAATAACTATATGATTGAATTGTATATTAAATTGTAATCAATAATATTTCCGCGACAGCATTTACCAAGTATTACAAAACAAAGTAACGACAGCTATCTAAGAAATATTGATTGAACTGTTTTAATTGATTTGATCTTAATATATATTTAATCAAAAAACCCTTTATCACCTAGAATATTTAATGTACAACATATTAATTATATAACTTATTGTATAACCTCCGATTTTCGATTATCACTTTATCTATGTAGTTCTTGACTATTGTATTGTATTCGAGACATAAGTGAATTCATATCGCAAGTCTTCCTAGACTTATACTATTATAATCTAGATTACTACTAGTCGATTATAGGTTGTATTAAACTAAATAGTCTGTATATTGTTGTAGCACGCAAGATAGACAACATGATTCGTAGCGACTACTAAACTATATAGAGGGATAAAGATGCGGGAACTGTACGTTGATTGATTTTTCCACGCTAAAGTATGTTATGCGGAATACAAAGATTCCATGGAAAAGGTTTCCGGCAATTTTAATATATACTTGCAATCTGTATTATTAAATTATTTTGGCTGTTAGATACTTCCATTATCATAAACTACCTTTTAGAATAGCGCAAAAATGTAATGAAAATAACCTATTTCTGTACTTCATACTTTAATCAGTTATCAGCATTTAACAAATGAATTATAATATACATTTTTGGGTTATATTCGGTTCATGTGTGAGATAAAACTACATTATATAAATATGTATTATATATAAAATTGGCTCATTTGATATCTATTAATAACATATTACAAGTTAAAAATACAGTGTTAAGAGGTTTTACGGTCATGAGTAACAAAGTATGAATAAAGAAAAAAAACAAGAATAATAAAACATAAGTATTGCAGTGTAACCATTAAGTTATCAGGGAGAGTGGTCCGTTCCAAGATTTACGATAGCCCAATTGTCGGCTAATGTCTTTAACTTCTATATACTTCCACTAAAGGAGCGGATACCGAGGAATTCTTGAGAACAAATAAATAACACTCTATCCCGCCTGTGGTTCTTGAGTTCTTGCTAACTTCTTTTCGTTGTACCTACTTTAAACAGTATTTCACTTATATCACTTACAAGTGAACAAAAATTTGTGGAAATCGTCGATCTTTTTGGCCCTAATGGAGACGGAGTCGGCTTTCTAATCATTTGATAATTTTAACAAGCATGTGAAAATTCATCTCAAGGCATTTAACGGACTTATACTTTTCATCCTTACTAATATATACTAATAGCGACGCATAAAACACCGCGCTCACTCGCCCGCTCGAACGGAAGAATCAACATCCATCTGATGATGATCCGTGACGGAGCGAAACACGTGTAATCGATTGTCGAGATTACACGTCAATCTACAACATATTTTAATTTATTTATTAATAATTATTATATTTATACTAATTATATTATGTATAATTAATATATACAAAATAGGATATATTAATTGATTTTCTTTTTGTTGTAGTTAGACGTAGTAGTGGTCAATCAGTTCCAAACAGAAGTGCAAAGTAGCATCCACCTTAGTATTCAATGATGGATTTCCGCAAAGTAACGTTTTCTTCAATCAAACAAAAAAATCTATAACCATTTTTAGTCAACTCATTGACTAAGTTGCAATACCTGTCCAGCTTCATCTCATGGTCTTTAGGAATATTAGTTTCCCATTGAACGGTATGCTTGACAAGTTTTTTTTTTATTTTTTTTTCGAGATGTCTCTGCGCTGTTGACCCAGCAAGGTCTTAACAGCTTCACCGGACTACTAAGGCGAGCGCTTAAGGCACTCAGCCGATTTTATTTTGGCAACCAGCTCAAGGGTGCACGGCACACCTCGGCTTGGCTGTTGCCTGTTGCATGCAAAATCGCGACCTATCTTAGCTAACCTAGCTAACTATTCATATATGTATGAGTTGTTGAAACGTGTATGTGTACCAAGCATACACGCCTCAGCAACTCCTCCATATATTTATTATCGGAAAATTGAGAGTTTTTCAGTTCGACGAGGGAAATAAGTAAACCCTTCCACTTTCATGTGTAAGCGTGTAGAGGCGTGCACGTGAGTGGGGGTGATCGTGTAGTGTTGTAGCAGTGATGTATATTTGTGTGTCACCGTATCGCGCAAGCAACGCACTCAAGGGCTCCCTGCCGAGGGATCGAACCTAGGCTTGAGCCGCTGCCGTGGGAGGCCTAATCGGGTGCGCGGGAGCGAATTTAACCCCCAGACCACGGCGGCGTGATCTGTGGTTACGCGGGCGTGGGCGTGAGCACGCTCTGTTTCGAGGGACAGGCTGGTACTGATCTTTCGCTGACGTGATTAAATCAGGAGGGTCGGTAAAAATGCATCGCGGACGTCTTTTATAACGCGCAGCGTTAGGTACGGGTTCATAGTTTGCGGCGGATACCACTAAGGGATTGGGATGATTCGCAGCTTTTTCAAAATAACTAATCGTAAGTGATTTTACGTACGCCCAGATAGAAGGAATCTCTAGGTCTCTATGGAGATCGACTCTCCGAATGTACCACGGAGCACCGGTCACTTTACGTAAAACACGATTATGGAGAACCTGCAGCTTATAAAAGTTATCTTTGGACATATGCGCAAAAACGGGGCAGCTATATGTCATCACGGGACGGATACACGTCTTATACAAAGTGAGCTTGTGTCTGAGGGACATCTTACTCTTATGACAAAGCAACGGATGGAGGCGACCCAAGACCATAGCGGCTTTGTTTCGCACTCTGTCTGTATGTGAATTAAACATTAAATGTTTATCTAATGTGACACCGAGATATTTGACCTCTTCGACCCAAGGAATATCGATTCCGTATAGCCTGATGGGCTCAAATTTATTAGCGCGTTTCGTGGGATTGAAGAGTATTGTGGCACTCTTATCGGGATTAACTTCTATGCGCCATCGACGAAACCATTCACCGAGAGTATGAACGGCTTTTTCGATGCGCTTCCTAAGAAAGTCCGACCGCCAGCCGGAAGTGTAAATAACGGTATCGTCAGCGTAACAACCTATCTCGACCCCCCGAGACCGAGGTAGGTCACTGATGAACAGATTGAAGAGCGTGGGCGCGAGTATGGAGCCCTGTGGCACACCTGAGCGTATCGGGTGGGGCAGCGACAGTTCACCATCCACTCTGAAACGGAATGTTCTATCAGTGAGATAATCGCGGATAATATGAATTAACCTATCGGGTACGCGAGATTTACATAATTTATGGATGAGCCCTCCGTGCCAGACCTTATCGAAGGCCTTGGCGATATCGAAGAAGACTGCAATTGTGCGTTTCGGTTTACGTTTCGGATCGGCGTTAAATTTAGAGAAAATGTACTCCGTGAGGCGGTGTACTTGATTCGTGCAAGAGTGTTCGGCGCGAAATCCGAACTGCTCAGGTGGTATTAATTTTAAATCTGTAATCGAGAACTGAAGACGGTTCAGAAGGAGCCGCTCGTAAAATTTTCCTAAGGTATCTAACAGACTAATGGGGCGATAGCTAACGGGAAGCGTAGCTTTCTTGCCGGGCTTGTGAATAACTATCACTACGGCCTTTTTCCAGACGGCTGGAAAGTGACCCTGGGACATGGCCGCATTGAAGACGCAGACCAATAGAGCTATGATGCGATCAGGAAGGTGTTTCAGAACCTCGTTCCTGATCCCATTGGGACCTGGGGACTTCCTAGGCTTGAGACGCTTGATGGCGGCCGAAACTTCGTCAAACGTTATCCGGGTTGCTTGACAAGTACTACACGCTTTGTATATCTAGAATAGAGAAATATGTCCGGTCTGAATGTATAGTAAGTTATATGAAGATATACATACGTTAATTTGAGAAACTTCTACATTACATTAAAGCAATGACTAATTAATCATTAAACGTTTATTCTTCGGAGAAGTAACACCGCTGCAGCACTGTTTGTTTAAATTTTATGTTAATATTTGGTATTATGCTTAAAAATAGATGTGGAACGATCACCACAGTAACTGATACATTGTTTTTTCTATTATAAATCTAATGTCATATATCAGGTAACTATAATTTACTCTAGCTCAAGAAATTCATAACAAGATTGCTTAATCAAGCACAAATGGAAGGTACAAGTATTTTAGTATTAATAAGTATTTCAGCAAATATTATTCTTCTGACTTGTATTAATATTTTATATCTTAAGGCTGTTTAATAACTTCTTATAGAGACGATGATATGAAAACTATCGAACGTTTTGTACTTAAGTTATATTTTTCGTGAAAAGCTATATGTTTTATTGAAGTGAAATTTCTAACGCGACTGCCAACAAGGTTGCGTAAAACGTTTAACGCTACCATGGAGGGGATATGAAAGCACTGTTGCATTGGATTGATGCAGTTTTTGCAAGATATATTGAAAAAATAGAACTCGAACATTTCGTATCTTACTTTAGTTATCACAATCCCATCGTAAATGTTATAGATTTGGATATTTCTCCACTCGAAAATGATAATTAAACGATGCGATCAATTGTTAATTGTAAGCAATGTTAATAAAGTTTGTCTTAAAGAAACAATATGATTTCACTAAAAATCAATTTCTACCCCTTCCTATTTTCATTTTTAAATTTTCACTTCTTCCGCGTGGAGGGACTCCACGCACTAAAGTTTTTCTTTTGAGTTTGTATACGTAAGATTCATCTCATCGGTTTTGATACATGTAGATTTAGCGATAAGCGCGAACTCCTTGTATTTAAGAAAGAATATTGTGACAGAAAATAATTTATAAACTTGGAAATGTTGATAATTTTTTTTCACACGCTAATGGTTGGTGGAGCTAGCCTTAAGTTTGGTGATCCTAAACTCACCTTGAAATTCAAATAGCCGTTCCTTTTTAATCTATGTTTACAGTTGTGGCATATTTCTCTAATACAAGCTCTCTGAAGGTAAACATTATATAAGACGCCCCTGGCTAGTTAAAACAATATTTGCGAAGAGGGTTCATATTCGTACAATTTTGGGCGTTTAAAGTCAAACACCCTTGTATAATATTTACTGTACGTTAAAATGAATGTTATTATGTGAATATAATGTATACACTTCTTGCTAATGATTTAACTCATCACTATAAACGGGAAACAATCAATATGATTTAAAACAAAAGAATAGAGTACAGCCAAATAAGGCCATAATTGCTGAATGATAGTGACGCGTAATGTATCGTTAATACAACTTAACACAATATTTTACTACAAAAATACCATTTAAAAAGTAAAAAAATTACCCTACTACTTCTAACTAATCGTACTATTCTAACGTAACTTCTAGTTTTTTTAAGCGGGCCCGCTATCGTGGTCTCGTCCTGATAATAAAAAAAAATCTTGACGAATTATGTATCCAAAACACTCGTCATGAATCACTTTATTTCCTAGTGTAATTCGTTTAGAAGTTTTTGAGTTTATCGCGAACAGACAGACGTGGTAGAGGACTTTATTTATAATATTATAGATAATAAGCGGTATATCGCAAGTTTCTCCTATCAGTCCAATTCCTGTAATATACTCTTTGTATTTAAGTATTATTTTGTGTAAATTCTCCTCTAAACGCACGCGTTATCTAGTATGAGGAAACCCCTTTTTATATTTTGTGGAAGAAACGCAGAGCTATTGTGAAGCTACGCGTGATGTGGCGCCTGATATGGGATATTTTGTAAAATACAAAAATTAATTAAACCAGGTCACGCGTGACGTGTCGCTAAATCCTTTGTTTGTTTTATATATGACTTTATACAAACGTCAGAACTGAATACGTACTTGTTGTATGATGTGTGAAATTTCCTCGTATAGATTAATGAAGTATTATTCCTATGAATGATGAATTATTCTATATTTTATATTACGAATATTTATGTTATAGGAGACAAACGAACAGACGGGTTACCTGATGTTAAGTGATCACCGCCGTCCATAGACACTCGCAACACCAGTGGAGCAAGTGCGTTGCCGTCCTGTGTTTGAGGGAAAGGGTAGAGAAAGAGGAAGGGGAGGTGGGCTTCCAGCGTTATCACTGACCGAACGAAATGCAACAATGCAAGCACTGTTACTTCACGTTGGTTTTCTGTGAGAGGGTGGTACTACCCCGGGTGAGCCGACTATTCATGCTGAAACCAGCAATAGCTTCAACCTGGCTCTACCACCTACATATTGATAGATATATATGTATATCTACATACCATAGATATACATGTATATGAAAGGGATATATATGTAAAACATATACCCTACATGTTATACCGGTATATAATCAAATACCATACCAAATTTCGTAAAAATCCGTCCAGTAGTTTTTGCGTGAATCCCGTACAAACGACAGACAACAAACTTAAAAACTATGGAAATGTATGCTATTATTGTTTCTAACCTAGAGAGTATTTTTTCTTTAGAATATATAATGTACAACTTTCGTTTACAATTAAAAAAAAAAACAAAAACAGTCAGTTTTACGTGTTACGCATACAACGGCTGACCTTTATCAGTTTATGTACTTAGATTAGAAATATCCAAATATTTCTATAGTTAAAATATCATAACATTCGTAAATATTTGGTACTAAAATTGTCTTTCAATGTTCGTTATACACGGCATTTGAAAGATTCCTATTTTGAAAAGCAATTTCCATGTCTATTGTTGGCTCGTGTCGTATTCAGAACTCTGTAATTGAAATACAGCCAATACGAGGTCCAAGTTCACTGACACCTGTAACTTATTGATATTAAGGGGAATCCTTAGAGTGATTTATATAAAACTGGTTATTTATTCTGCCCTTCAAATTTGAACAAAACAAAGTTTGGTTAAGTAATTTCGTTATAAATGTATTCTCATATAATACATACACGTTATAAATGCATTATAAATAATATATACAAGCGAAGAATTGGGTTCATTCTCTTGGTTGAAAAACATGTTTAGAACCACGATCTACAATTGACAATTATATTCATTATGCTGGGGCTACATTAGCGGGATATGGCGACTATTCGTGTTAACACGATTAGTGTGGCTGGGTGGATCGTTGCAACACATAGTATTCGGGCGAAGACGGTGTACTATCGGGGCACTGTCAGTGAACTGATGTGCATCAAAGAGATTTGTCACGACAATATTCGCTTGGGTGGTTACACCTACGTCACTTCAGTGTCTTCCAGACCACGCTATTTTCAAAGCGAATAACGAAAAAAAGGTGAGCTTCTGAAATTCGTTCATATTCAGTCTAAATGAACTACTAGTAGATGTGAATCTGAATGCATTTTTTTTTCTTTCTATCACGTGTATTTGTCAAGTTATGGGCTTCTAAAGAACTGAAATTCAGATTTTTTTGAAGTAGATTTTCGTATTGAACATATTTACAATAAAATATTAAACGCAGCGATTTGTATAGAAGAATAATTGCTCTTTTTTATAAATAAAATAAGATTTCAAAAAAACTTTTTTTTTAATGTTCAAAACCGGAAGTAAATTTTTCAAAACAGAAGCCCATAATTTGACAAATTAATGTGGTAAAAAAAAATTATGCATTTACATTCATACCTACTAGAAGTACAATTAGTCTGCATAGGAACGACTTTCAGAAACTCACTTTTTTTTCGTTGTCCGCTTCACGTGAAATGCCCCATTTATGACATCTTTGGTTTTTTTTTTTTAATTGATCGGGATCTGAAACCAAAAATAACTTCAGCGGGGCTCTACTTTATTTATTAAATTCAATATTTTCATTTTTACTATAATATCTTCTTTAAATTTTGGATTACTATTGGTTTTTTTTATTTGTTATTTTTGTTTTTTTTCCTACTACTTTTTTCTTATGTGCCTTTCATTTCCTCTTCTACTTATAGCTTATTTTGGGTAGTTCCGACGTTTTTTACTGTCAGCTTAGTTCAGTTGCTGTCTTTTGTTTTGACCAAGATGTCCTATTTGTGTTTGCATATAATACTATAACATCTATCAAATATTTGTTTTCCTTTACTTCGTTTATGTATCTGTTACGTAAAAGTGCTTCGTTAAAATTTTTTGCCTCCCGCAAACCATTTTGTCTACCTCCAGATCTACTTATGAACATTGACTCCTGCGTATATTTGGATTTTGATTTACCTATCGGTGAGTATATTCATTACAAATAAAAATAATCTAAAGCTTGTATACGATTTACGCGATACCGCTTCATGCATACATACATAGCTATAAATGTATATCTTTAATCAACAAGTATTAGTTCGAAAACTTTAATATAGAGGCGCTGATTAGGAAGAACGTGTGCGACCTATATTTACATAAAGTATTCTGTGGTCTAGACTTTGTAGCGGGACGAACAGACACAACAAAATCTGGCACGATGAAGTTTTGGCCGCTTCAAGAACATCGCGTAAACCCAAACACGATGCTGTAGCACGCTAACGCGACACGAATGTTCGCTCGCTAATATAGCCCCAGCATTATACGAATGTCAGCCCTGTGTTGAGATTAAACCTACAACCTCTCCATTCTATAGCAGATTTACTATCACCGAGTTACGATACCTGAAGAAAAATTAAAGGAACTTATATTATTATAAAAAATAAAAACACTAGAAAATAAAATCTCGCTTTCAATTAATATTCCGCTTAAAGACACAGTAAGTTACTTATAACCAGAGTTTAAGGTTTTAATATATGGAATTTCTCAAATGATTTCCTTTATTGTATTCTAATTTTGCTCGTAGGGGAGAGTGAGGAAATTGGGAACACTTAACTTCAAATGCTAAAAAATAATAGAAAAAAGTTATAAACTAAATCAAATCTTATTGTTACATGCTACATGAACTTTAGTCATCTTAAAACGTTATTTTAAATTTACGTTTTAATAAAAATATAAACTAAAACAAAAAGCAATGCCGTTCCTCTTTACCCGATACCCTATGGGGTAATTGAGATCATCCCGTGGGGGAAATGGAAATGGTATGAAGCAATTAAGAAAGACGTTTGATCGATCTTTCTTACGTAATTACGAGGCATATGAAATAATTTGTAAAGTTTAAATATTTTTACACAATCAACCAGCAGTACTATGTGTAATTAGGAGGGTAAGGGGTAATTGGGAACGTTCCAAATTACTCACCTAATGCCGTTCCCAATTACCCGAATCAGACAATATACATAAAAATTGCCGCCACTCTCAAGAGCATTTTTTATTACTTTCAATCTATGTTGCATTTGAAAACAGATACTGTGTGTATGATATGAGCAAAAACACAATACCTTTGAACTAAAAAATATGATACATGTGTAATAACTAATGACAAAAATTATACCAAAAATACAAAAATTATTGTTTGACTTACCGTGACAAAACTAATGCGTTCTTTCAATCCCACTTTCGCATATGCAATGAATGGCTCTGCATTCAGCCATAGAATAGGTTTGCGATAGTGTAGTACGGGAGATGTACTATGTATCTAACTGTTCCCAATTACCCGCCGTTCTCAATTACCCTACTCTCCCCTATATTTTAATCTAGATTTAACTTATCCCTTGGTGTTTTGTTCGAAGGCCGCGTAAAGCCTTTACAGAGCAGTGGTTGGCAAACTCGTTATTCAAAAGAACCGAATATCAACAATACAACATTGAACTATATTCAAAAAGCCTTTTTTAAGCTTGGTTTAAGTAGACACAATTTTATGGTAATAATCAATATTAAAAGTATAATCTCGAGCTTGCCTTTATTAAATAATTGTCGTTTTTTGTGAGCGACTTGTCGCTTTCTAAAAACGTGCCTCTTCTCTGTGAGCTTGCGTTTTAAAAATGTTTACTTGTCTCTTACAAAGCAAGCTGTTAGATATTATTCTGTGTCTGCACTAAACACTTTGTGGGAGAACCATAACTAAGGAATGAACGAGCCACAGATTGTCGAATAGGGGAATAAAACAAAAACTGTAATGAATCGTATGGCGTGTAATATATGTACCTATATAAGCATTGACTAGTATAGTTGCCTTTAAAGTACGTAACAGTTTGAAATTTTCTCGATCAGAAATCACTCACAATGCAGTGCCGTTAGTTTCCGTGTACAGTCCCTTCTGAATGAAACACTTATTTTAAACCTTTTCTGAACCTGTGATAATTTGTATGATCGATTGAGTGTTAAAAGCGTGAAAGTGTAATAAACAAAAAAAAAAAACTGATTCCCATATATAATATTAGGGAGAATGTTATAATATTTCGAATAAATTACTAGCTTTACCCGTAATTTCAGCCTTTTATCTATATACAATTTACGTGCTATATCAGGTCCCAGAGCATTTCTATGCTAAATTTCATAGGTTCAGAGGTATAGTCGTGAAATGGCAACAGACGTACATAAGACTTTCAACTTACATAAACATTAAATTCCCGGAGTTGGACGAAGTTAACATAAAACAACATCAACTCTATTTTGAATTTTTCATTGTTGTCAGCTTGGTTTTTAATTGAATATGTTTCTATGAGATTTTTGTTATAATATTCATTTCTCTTTAGCTTCTGCTCGTGGCGTCACCTGCGTCAACATAATTGTAATCTATCCTTTAGGAACAATACACTGCCGGGATGATTTGATGTATGATATAGATATGTATGATATATATATATGTATGATATAGATGTGTCTCTGACAACTTGTTTTCGAAATTATATGCTGATAGGGTGATTAATTAAGCTCTAAAAGCGTAACATACAAACTCACTTTTCAATTTCTAATATTAGTTAGGTTTGGGATGAAAACTATGGATAAAATATTAAAGCAATTCATATAAAAGATGTTTGCAGTTTAATACAGACTTAAAATAGTATTTTAAGCATTATACTGGTATTTAATAGAGCATTATGGAGCGCCATATCTTTATGACTAGACAAGCTGACGTAGAAAGAATGAGCGTTTAAAGGCCTTTAAGAAGGAATATAAAGACTGTATCTTAAGTTTATATCTAACTTATGACTACCTTTATTAAAAACTAGCGACCCACCCAATATGGGTCAACATAAGTGTATGAACAATTTAATTTTTTTTTCAACGCTATGGTATTTAAAATCATCAAATTTATAATGGTTACTAAAGAACCAATGATCAATTTCAATTAAATTCAATAGGATTAAACGTTTCATTCATGATTAAGGAAAAAATATCTTCATTGAACCGAAAAGTAATTGAAATCCCCATTTGTAAATTTAAAACTTGGTTAATAACATTATATAACATATAGATTGTAGTAAAAGTAGAAATATAAAACAATAAATCCTGATCGTTTCATTAATAGATATCGAAAGGTTTGGTTAATTTTTAATTAAAAGTATCTTGAATTTTCGTTGTAAAAAGTTTGATGAAAAAATGATGAGTTTTAAAAACATTATCCCTATTGATAATTTCATAATAAATTTTATTTAAATTCAATACCCAAGTGGGTAATGAGAGTCCAATTGACGTGCTCTTACCTACATACAAAATTAAGCTAGTAGTTACTAAGGAAGAATCATTGAAAATCAAATTATGTAAGAGACCCGATTAGGCCTCCCACGGCAGCGGCTCAAGCCTAGGTTCGATCCCTCGGTAGGGAGCCCTTGAGTGCGTTGCTTGCGCGATACGCTGACACACAAATATACATCACCGCTACAACACTACACGATCACCCCACACACGTGCACGCCTACACTACACGCTTACACGTGAAAGTGAAAGGGTTTACTTTTTTTTCCCTTCTCGAACTGAAAAACTCTCAATTTTCCGATAATAAATATATGGAGGAGTTGTTGAGGCGTGTATGCTTGGTAAACATATAGAGGAGAGTTGGGGAATTGGGAACACTTAACTTTAAACGCTAAAAAATAATAGGAAAAGTTAGTTAGTTATAAATTAAATCAAATTTTATTGCTACAAGAACTTTAGTTATCTATGTACTTAGTAGTCATAAAACGTTGTTTAAATTTACGTTATAATAAAAATATAAACTAAAACAAAAAACATTGCCGTTCCTCTTTACCCGATACCCTATGGGGTAATTGAGATCATCCCGTGGGGGAAATGGAAATGGTATGAGGTAATTAAGAAAGACGTTTGATCATCGTAATTACGAGGCATCTGAAATAATTTGTAAAGTTTAAATATTTTACACAATCAAGCAGCAGTACTATGGGTAATTAGGAGGGTAAGGGGTAATTAGGAACGTTCCAAATTACTCACCTAATGCCGTTCCCAATTACCCGAATCAGTCAATATACATAAAAATTGCCGCCACTCTCAAAAACATTTTTTATTACCTTCAATCTATGGTTGCATTTGAAAACAGATACTGTGTGTATGATATGAGCAAAAATACAATACCTTTGAACTCAAAAATGTGATACTTACATGTGTTATAACTGATGACAGAAATTATATCAAAAATACTAAAATAATTGTTCGACTTACCATGACAAAACTAGTGCGTAGTTTCAATCCCACTTTCGCATACGCAATGAATGGCTCTGTATTCAGCCATAGAATAGGTTCGCGACAGTGTAGTACGGAGAGATGTAGTTTTTTCTAACTGTTCTCATTTACCCTACGTTCGCAATTACCCTACTCTCCCCTACGTTTCAACAACTCATACATATATGAATAGTTAGCTAGGTTAGCTAAGATAGGTCGCGATTTTGCAAGTAGTTTTTTTGCAGCATGTTGTTCATATAGAAATAAGCACATGTTTGTGTCACGGCTGACTGTTGTTTTTGTACCACGTTATATCTCGAGAGTCACATATAATACATTCAAATGATTTTAATAATCACTGTTTTATAGATTAGGTTCTACGCGGACGAAGTCACGGGTACGGCTAGTATTAGTAATCAACATTTACGCGTGAATGAAACCACTCTACTGATATCTAATTAAGTTTATAGTCGTTTACGATAATTGATTGAAAAAGGTCGAGTCTTTTTTTGTTCAAATTCTTTGGGAATTAATTCAAAATAGTAATTGCTAAATATTGTTTTATTTAATTATTACATTATATAATTAATCTTCATGTTTTGAACAAGCTAGACCTATGTTCTCTCGATCTCGAGGCCCGATCTTGTACCTTTTGATATAAAAGTCGGTGAAGAGGCAAATGAAGAGGGTTAGATTTGAAATGCCCATCCAATAAGAGCCTGCGTGCATCGGACACGACGAGATGTAGGTCTGGACCACTACGTGGGCTATTACTAAGACGAACTGAACCTGCGGAGAAATATAAAATTACAACACCCATTTATATAATTTGACATTTACTTTATTAGCTGCGAACTATCTGATCGGCTATTTTATTATTAAATACAGTAATTATTTGTACATAAGTTGTAGAGTGTGAACACCTTGTGTTAAATGATGAAGCCCAAAATGACAACACTCTAACGATCAACACTTAGATGGATCATTGTATTTTTTTCCGTTATGACTACGCTATTGACCTAGCAAGGTCTTATCAGTTTCACCGGACTAATGGGAGCGCTTAAGGCACTCAGGCGATTTTATTTTGACAACTAGCTCAAGGGTGCCCGGCACACCTCGGCTAGGTGTATTGCCTGATTCAATTTGCGACCTATCTGAGCTAACCTAAGCTAAGCTACATATTCATACTTATATGAGTTATTATAACATGTATGTGTACCAAGCATACATACCTCGACAACTCCTATATGTATTTTGTGTCGGATATTTTCTGTAAACTATTTTATTTCGATATGGAAAAAAGCAAAATCCCTCCAACTTTCATGTATAAGCATGTGTGCGTGCACGTGTGTGTAGGTGATATGTGTAATGTTATTTCAGTATTGTAAGATTGTGTCACTGTATCGCGCGGCCAGCATACTCAAGGACTCCACGCTGAGGGAACGGACCTAGGCTTGAGCCGCTGCCGAGGGGGGGGGGGGATCATTTTGTGTATAGTCCGCGTCATACTTTTTGGCCACTCTGAATATAGCTATAAGTTCGGTCTTATTACTACAGTCAAAAGGTTAAAGATCCATTCCATCAGGCCAGTATGACGGCGATGAATGCCTATAGAATTGAATTTATTAAACGCGGTCGCCGTTGTTTCTACAGTACACCGAATTTAGCAATGGGTGGTGTGCAGTAATTTTGCCGAAATGTTGATTACAGAGGTACAACGAAGTGTGGCATTGCTCGAGAAACATGAAAGCCTGGGAATGTTCTCTCGGTGCGAAGCGACAGTAATGGATTTATTTTACTGTGTAATAACGTTAAGCTACATACGATCTATTAAAACTTTCCAACGTTACACTTAACAGTCTCCTACAACGTGAAAAATTTCTATTTCCTTCATGATTACACATAAAAAAGATATCAAATTTATGGATTAATTTAAAATTGACGAACTCTAATTCACTTTTATTTTTTATAGAATAAAAAGATATTATTAATAAAGGTATCATTAATACAATTTCAATTACGCTAATTTCTGAAAAATGGTTAGAAAATGGTGTCTGTCGTTGACAGTTATTTTTAAGCAAGCTTAGAAAAAATGTAATGTTGGCTGAGGTAATTCATTTGGTTACCAATTCTGAGGAATGAACGGAGATGTGAAGGGAAACATCGTGACGAATTGTAGCATGGTTTTTTCTAAAGCCACCTGGCAAGCTACTATCGTCAAGTTAAAAATCTATCACCGAGCACAAACCAAGGGGACTACATGAACCAAATGGTCATTTAACATTATGCGACATTGCGGTGAATAGCTAAAACCTATATAGAATTAAAAAATCCAGAGTGTAATGTTTACCATATACTTTGGACTGGAATAATGCTGTTTTGGCTCTTGAACCGTAAATGAACTTTGCAACTGTACTAATACTCTATGTCCACTTTCATATAGTATAGTAACCTGAATGACCGAGCCCAGCCCGGTTCTTTTAAAAACATTGTTAAATCAAATTAACTGTTAGGTTTGCCTCATCAAATAAACATTTTTCTACACAAACAACCGATTTCCATCTGAGCTATTTTTGTTTTGACAACGGTAGTAAAATTTAACTTTATATTCTAGCTATATTTTTTCATTGCCTAAAAACTCAGTTAAAAAACGTTTTCTATGAATAAAATCTAGGTACATCGATTTATCGTTCCCGAAACCACCTTCATACTAAGTTTCACGGAATTAGATGACGCCGCTTTCTGAAGAGAGTTCCTCAATATATACAAATATAAAAATACACAAGAATTGCTCGTTTAAAGGTATTAGATAGATTTATATATACACAGAGTAATAAACTCACCAACTGCATTATTGTTAAATACTTTTTCCACCATAAATACTCCGCAAACCGTGGCCCCAGCGCCGCTATGCCGTAATAGATATACATAATAACGTGTATGGAACAATTCATCACAGCCATGAAAGCCCAGTGATCCGAAGGATCGTATTTCAAGCACGACCACGTGATCACAACCATAAATACGTGATGATAAACATGTAGAAATGTTACTTGGTTATATTTCTTTCGAATCACGAAGAATATGGTGTCGAATAAATCGAGGACCTTCGTGGCCATATATTTCCAGTATAGAACTGCGATCGTCTGGAAATAATATCGGTATTTTACGGGGCGAATGGCGAAAGAGAAATATTTAATAATGACACGTACGTAAAGAGTATTATCGTCGTATTCGCACGTCCTTCGGAATAAACCTTTATCAATAATGTAAGCGAAGAACTGAAAAGAAATGAATTTTATATGTATTAATGGATATTTCGGATCAACTATTATTTTATCACATTAAATATATTTATTGAGTTTTTAGAGTGATAAATCATCTAGTGGATTTTATTCATAATCTTGTGATATTTGGCTCTATATTTTGTAATATTAGTTGTGTTTTACGTACTATAGTTTGATTATTGTGGACAAGTGAAGTGGATAGAAAAAAATAGCACGAAACATGAATTCTGACTTGCCACAAAAACTCCCGGGAAAGTTCTAATAAGATGGCCACTATCTTGTCAGTTCATAAAAATGATCACAAGAAACTTGTAATATCGTTACCTAATCGACAATGTCAGCAATAAGTTACTAGAAGATTGGTTGCTAACAAAAAAAAACCATGATTTGTTATTATTTTGTTTTTAGTATTGTGATAATTATCAAATTTCAAGTATACATTATAGGTATTATTTCAATATACATTCTTCAATTATAATAATTTTCATAGTGCTTTACTTTTAATACAGTTTAATACTTTTAAATAATTTATTCGATATAATGTATACTAAGAAAAATCAATTTTCGAAATTATTCGATGTTTCATATCTACTAGGCGTCTCGCAACGGCTTACAATTTTTTTTCTACGTTTAAACATACCTCGTAATAATGAATGTCTCAGTCTACTTGTAATTTGTTCTTATTACAAATCTTACAATTATTTCATTAGTATTTTTTTATATTTAAACTATATTCCAATCATGAATAGTGGTCTACATAATATCAGTGTATTTGATATATAACTGTTCTGTTGAATTTTTAAAACAAAAACCACTTACTTTATAAGCTAAGATACTGGAATTGACAACTTTGATTACGTTGTAGACTAGAAGGAGCGTCTTCATTTGAAAAGGGTTCCGATGCTTCATAATTAAAGGGCCAACTTTAAGAACAAATATTAAATAAGTCGCTAAAATGAAAGCCACGTCGTTCACGTTCATCAGCGGCCATTTTTCTACGAAGCTTACTGAAACAGAAATAAATCTTTTGATGCCTAGAAAATCATATTAAAACGTAAGCACGGCCTAATTGATTTCGTTTTATTACCAACGTTATGAGAACTAATATTTTAATAAGATCGTCTAGAAGAAAAAACAATTGTTATTGGAAATATTTAATAACGAACCATTTATCATAAAATTGTTTATTCGATTCTGATTACATTATTAAAATATTGTTCACTCAGAAACACAGCAAATTTCATTTGTAATTTAATATGACTTCAAATTAAAATTAACGTTCATAAAATAATAGAATAATAATAAATTCAAAACCAATTTACAATATCCTTTCGGCATTCCGAAGTTTAGAGAGTAGCACCATGTCATTATGGATAACAAATTGTCTTTAAACTTATAAAAACTATTATATAATAGTGTAATATTTTACGTATAAGTCAAATCTATGACACTTCAGTGCCTTTTTTTTTAAATGCATCACCAAAACAAAAGATCGTACGAAAAAGGTTTAATAAAATTTGCAGCGTATGATTGTTTTTCATTGTAGCATTGGTTACTGGCACATTAGTTGATTCCGATTTTCGCTACAAAGCGTGTTAGTCTGATGAGCAGTTGTGACAGACACAATTGGCATAATTATTAAACTAGACCAAATCACGAAATTAAAAGAGACTGGTGTTTACATTGTATGAAAATTTGGGATATATAAAGTGTTGACTGGAATCTCATTTGGTGTTAAATGACGCCATAATCTAAGATGGTAAGCAGTCTAAAGTAAAAAAAAAAAAATCATAAAAACTATATTCAGTTTAGGCCATAATAAGGCACTTATGAACGTCAAAAACCACCATTGGTTTGGAAAAACAACCCAGCCATCGAGAAGAACCGACAAGAAACTCTATCGGGTACATTTTTTTAACATATATTTCCAATACGTCATACAATAGCTTTTGGTGGATGCACAGAGAAGAGTCAATTCCAGACATCACTATCGTTCTCATACTAATTCACCCTATAATATCCTTTTGACACTAAAACCCGTTTGACGTGGCGCTTAAATTTACATTCCGACAAATCGGTAACATGCTTTGGAAATTTATTATAGAATCTAACACTGTTACCTAAAAAACTATTACTGGTTTTGCTAAGTCTGAAACATGGGACGACCACTTTATTACAGTTTCTAGTATTTGATTATGCCGGTCTTTTACTAAATTCAGTTTTTCAAAGTTTTTACGGACATACATTAAATTATCAAGAAGGTGTAGCGTACTGGCCATAGAAAATTGTCTCTGGCCTTTTTCAAAAACAACGACATATTCGTTGTCACTAATAAGATACAAAATTTTCCTCGACAAAAGTGGACATTAAAAGTTTCGGTTGCAAAGTCTGTGTATGATTTTATTTGTAATTTCACATCGAACACGCCCCCAAATTGGTGACCTCCGACGCATGTGATTGACGCTCAAACATTATTGAGCAATCACAATATTCACAACCAAACGGCGAGGCCCTATACAACGGTGACTTCTACACTGCACCGACAAATTTCACGACGGCCAACTACGCAGAGGAAAGGACCCCTGCATGACCCGTGACTTATCCACTTCAAACACAACGGTGAGATCTTTCCTTTACTGAACGTGCAGTAAACACGTTAACTCACAACAACTCAACAAGGAAACGAACGAGGACTGTATCTCAGTTGGAATCATCAACCGTCTACAATATGGACTCGCCAGCAATGCAATTGGCTTCGCTTAAAGAGATGGTGCAGCAACTTACTCATGAAATAGCATCACTAAAAAGCCAACAGCACCGTGTATCCAATAGCCGCTCTGTTTCGACCAGCAGAAGACGACACCATTCACCTGCGCTACGATGTTGGTATCACACGAAATTTGGTAGGCAAGCCAAGAAATGTACTCCTCCTTGTAATTGGAGTGAGCAAAAACTCAAGCAGCAATCAGTAACGACGGGCACTGATTGCTGTTTATTAGAAAATAATAACCGTCGCTTATTTGTTACTGACAGGATCACGAAGCACCGGTTCCTAGTCGACACGGGGTCTGACCTATGCTGTTTCCCATATAGCTGGTTAAGAGAAAAAAGATACCCCTCTAACTGGGAGCTCAGTGCCGCTAACGGCAGCTCAATTAAAACTTTTGGCACCGTCACTCTCCGACTCGACTTGGGACTACGCCGTGACTTCAGTTGGGAATTTGTAGTCGCAGATGTCAGTACTGCCATTATTGGCGCAGATTTTTTAGCACACTACCATCTTTTGCCAAACTGTCACAACGAGAGGATAGAGGATGGTAAGACTGGTCTGTCAGCAAACGCTTCCACAGCTGTGATTGAACATTCTAGCGTTAAGGCAATAGGTCCCTCGGATTCTGCATTTGCACAAGTGCTTGCAGAATTTTCAGACATTTTCCGACCTCCCGGTTTTCCTCGCTTTCATAAGCACAACACAGTCCACCATATCCGGACTACAGATGGCCCTCCGGTATCATGTCGACCTCGTCGGTTAGCTCCTCAGAAACTTACTGCTGCCAAGAGCGAATTTGAAAGCATGGTACGGAACGGCATTGCCCGCCCGTCTCAAAGTGCTTGGTCCTCTCCGCTTCACATGACGGTCAAGAAAGACCTTTCTTGGCGTCCTTGCGGTGATTATCGCGCTTTAAACGCGTGAACCATACCTGACCGTTATCCCGTCCGACATATGAACGATTTCAACCACAATCTAGCAGGTTCGAAAATTTTCAGTACTATCGACCTGGTAAAGGCGTACCATCAGATTCAGGTATATCATGAGGATATCCCGAAGACCGCCATCGTTACACCATTTGGCCTCTTCGAATTCCCTTATATGACCTTTGGTTTACGCAACGCTGGACAAACGTTCCAAAGATTCATTGATGAGGTCACACAGGGATTGGATTTCGTTTTCCCTTACGTGGATGATATCCTCGTATTTTCTAAGAACGAATCTCTGCACAAAGACCATCTCAGAATCTTGTTCAAACGCCTACAAGATTATGGCGTCATAGTGAACGCATCAAAGTGTGTGTTTGGTGCCCCAGAAGTAGTTTTTCTGGGTTACACTATTAACTCAGAAGGAACTCGCCCTCCTCAGGATCGATTACAAGCTTTACTAAATTATTCACCTCCTAAAACTATTAGTGGAATCCGACGTTTTCTCGGTATGTTAAATTTTTATCGTCGCTTCATACCTCATGCTGCATAGTTTCAAGCACCACTCATTGACGCAGTAGTCGCCACCAACAGTAAAGGCGCAAAACCATTTTTATGGACGCCCAAGCTGTTGGAGCATTTTGAAGCCTGTAAAACTAGTTTATCAAATGCAACTTTACTTCAACATCCAATTAACGATGCACCTCTCGGTCTGTTCACAGATGCTTCCAGCATTCACGTGGGATCGTGTTTGCAGCAACAAGTCAATGGTCAATGGCATCCTTTAGCTTTTTTCAGTAAAAAATTGACTTCCAAACAATCACAGTGGCCTGCTTATTACCGAGAGCTATTAGCAATATACGAAAGTGTACAACACTTTCGTTATATTTTAGAAGTTAGCAATGCTACCATTTTCACTGACCACAAACCTTTGTTATACGCTTTTGTACAAAGACGAGAGAAGCTTCCTCCTTCACAACTGAACCAACTATCTTTCATCAGTCATTTCACAACTGACATTCAGTACATTAAAGGTTCTGAAAACCTTATTGCTGATGCCATGTCTCGAATTGAGGCAATTTCATTAGAGCAAGAGTATGAAACCTTAGCACGTTCTCAAGGCACTGATGAAGAACTTCAAAATTTGTTGAAAAACGGTTCAAGCCTTAAACTTACCAAAATTAATATTCCTGGTACTGGCGTTTCTCTATTTTGTGATGTTTCCAAAGATAGGCCACGTCCGTATGTGACTCCAGAACTGCGGCGGGTTATCTTCAATAAGCTGCATAATTTGAGCCATCCCGGCGCACGAGCTACCACCCGCCTTGTCACCGAGCGGTATGTTTGGCCATCCGTTAATAAGGAATGTCGTGAGTGGTCGCGAGCGTGTCCTGCCTGCCAACGCAGTAAAGTCTCCAGGCATAATACCGCTCCCCTAAGTAATTTTAAAACCCCATCTGGTCGATTCCTCCATGTCCATTTGGACATCATAGGACCATTACCTGTTTGTGATGGTTATCGCTATTGCTTAACAGCAATAGACAGGGTAACGAGGTGGCCAGAAGTATGGCCAATGCGTTCTATAACCGCAGAAGAAGTGGTAGAGACTTTTACTAGAGAATGGATCTCTAGATTTGGCATACCACTCTGTATCACGACCGACCAGGGTACTCAATTTGAGTCTGATTTATTCCGCAGACTCCTCATCACTTTTGCCACTAAACGACAAAGGACAACCGCATATCACCCACAGGCAAATGGTATGATAGAGCGCGTACATAGGCAACTTAAGGCCTCTTTAATGTGTCATGAACAGTCCTGGTTGAACGCTCTACCGTTTGTACTTTTAGGCATGCGCTCCGCTTTTAAAGAGGACCTCAAATGTACAGCCGCCGAGCTCTTGTACGGTGAAACATTGAGACTCCCTGGAGAACTACTTGTTGCATCACAGAACCCTAGTATTGGTGAAGATCCAGCTGATTTAGTCGTTAGGATGCGTCAACATATGTCGAACATTCGACCAGTACCGGCATCTCGCCATGGTAATCAAAAGTCTTTCTTATTCAAGGACATATCAACAGCTACGCATGTATACTTGCGTGATGACGCTGTTCGACGCCCTCTTCAGCCGCCTTATACTGGACCTTATCAGGTTCTTGAACGGTCAAGTGACGGCAAAACGCTCACTTTGGACATCAAGGGTAAGAAAGTGGTAGTCAGTATCGATCGCGTCAAACCTGCTTTCTTCTCGGAAGTTACTCCTCAACCCTTAGTTCCACCATCTTCACCAGTCACATCCGTTCCTCCTATCCTCAAGCCACCTATAGACAATCTATTACCATCACCCTACGTTACTCGATCTGGACGTCGTGTTAAATTTAAACCGACGCTAGATTTGTAAAGAACTTTTCTGTATATAGTTGTATTATTGTCATTGTAAATAATTTAGGTGTATTATAATATTATTAAGACTGTTGTAACTTGATTTTTTTTTTATATCAATTCTTTATAACTTTGTCTTTATTTCTGTATGCTTTACTTTTTATACTTAATGTAAATATGTGTATAATGTTCTGCTTTGTAAATGTTTTTTATACTGGGTTTTCTTTACTCCGTAGGGGGGTGGTGTAGCGTACTGGCCATAGAAAATTGTCTCTGGCCTTTGTCAAAAACAACGACATATTCGTTGTCACTAATAAGATACAAAATTTTCCTCGACAAAAGTGGACATTAAAAGTTTCGGTTGCAAAGTCTGTGTATGATTTTATTTGTAATTTCACATCGAACATGCCCCAAAAATGTATTGAGAGGGTAAAGTTAATAAAGTCTAAACCTAAGTCTACCTGACTTGTTGTAAAGTGTAGCATGCAGCAATCATCAAGGTAGTCAGTTACTCAATTGTAAAGAAATCAAAATCCGGTAGAATACTACCGGATGTGTAGAATCGAGTGTTTGATTTTACGCCACACTTGATTTTATTTCAAACCTCTCACGGTAACGACTCTCCAAAAAAAGAAGTCGACTACGTTCGTATAGGTAAATAAGGAATGAACCTTTACCGTCGATCTGAACTTATTTCGGAGCACAAACATTGCGGACGCGTTGTGTGTGAAATTTGTTTACCGTTTAGTAATGGCATTTCATTCCATTTAGGCGTATTTCGTGTGTCATCGTCGTGTGTGACATCAGAGGATTTGTGGGTCGTATAAATGTTTGAATTTTTCTATCTTGACTGATTGAGTTCGCGTGTCGTCGTGGGCGTTGACATATTTATTATGTTAAAGGCTAAACACCTACGAAATCTTCATGTTTTTTTGCTATATCTATTCCAGAGCATAATGAAGTTGATATTAGCTCACCTTCAAACATGTTTAAAAAACAATAGAATTACTTTATATTATAGTAGCTGACCCGGCCACACGTTGCTGTGGCTCAATTATTATATTATTAAATTACATATTGAAAAGAATTCATAATTGTCGTCGATATGACCAATAAACATCACGTTATGCGTTAAGCATTAACACGTAGCGGACGCTCTCAAAAGGCAAAAAAATCCCGATTTCGAAACATTCTTTATTGGTTTTCCGCTCCTATTGGTTTTAGCGTAATCATATATAGCTTTACTCAAATGAGCTATATAACATTAAAAGTTTTTTTTTTAATCCGACTAGTAAGTAGTTCCTAAGATTACTTTTTTCAACTTCACAAGCTTACAAACTTTACCTCTTTGTAATCTTAATATATATATTTCTTGTGTGCGTGTGTATGTGACTGAACTCCTCCTAAACGGCTGGACCGATTTTGAAGAAATTTCGTGTGCGTGTGACAGTGGATCCGAGAAGGGTTTAGATTCACATTTGGACCCGGTAGGTGGCGCTGCGGTTGAATTTTAGGGATTTTTTAATTATTAAAGCAGGACAACGTCCGCAGGGACCGCTAGTATTAGTATAGATTAAGATGGTCAACATCGATTTATGTTCCCACTATTTTAAACGAACGGCAGCCTATTTTTTTTTTCGAAATGACTACGCTATTGACCCAGCAAGGTCTTAACAGCTTCACCGGACTACTAACGAACGGCAGCCATTTTGCGACGACTTCACTTTTATTGGTCCGTGAGTTATCTGTTATTATAATAACAACTTTTTAATGAAAATGTAATTAAAATAAACCGTTGTTTATTATAAATTTATGGCCGTTTAGCGATTGTCCAATCGGTCATGTCTTATTGACATTTGTTTTATTTAATATTAGCTGTGCCCGCGACTCCGTTTGCTTGCAACCTAATGTAAAAATTCAGTGGCTAATAAATTGATCTGAATGTATTAAGTCCATTTACCGTGGATTTTCTCTCGTATGGTTTTATTATTAACACAGTACTTTATCAGTCATGCGTGTTTTTTTCTATATCATAGACGGCAATCAAACAGGTGGGTCATCTGATGGTAAGTGATCACCACCGTTCATAGACTCTTGCAACACCAGGGGAGCCACAAGTGCGTTGTCAGCCTGTGTTTGGGGTGGGAGGGGGAAGAAGGGAAAGAGGAGAGGGGGAAGGTGAGGAGAGGTGGGCCACCGGCGCTCTCCCTGACCAAACGAAACGCAACAATACAAGCACTGTTACTTCAAGTCAATTTTCTGTGAGAGGGTGGTACTACCCCGGACGAGCCGACCCATTCATGCTGAAGCCAGTAATAGCATCAGCGTGGCTCAACCACCTACTAAAAATTCTCATACAAACAGACAGACATTTCTAAAAGTAATTGAAATGTATTTTAATACTTATTCCAAGATACCTACAACATTTATTTTCAAAAAAATTTAAAAAGTACAAACTCGTAAATTTATATTTGCAGTACCTTGACGACCGAGCCTAGCTCGGTTCATCAAAAAACATTTTTAAATTAAAAGAAAAACTATGATTATAAGAATAAACAACCTTTTTCTATAGTTATTCTAATGAATGAAATATTCAATTGGATATTAGTAACAAACGTAATTTAATCCTTTTTCTCTTTTATTAATTTCTAAACTTTGTGCTTGTAAATAACAGTACCTGGGCGATCGAGCCCAAACACATTTTAAAAAACATTTTAAAATTAAAATAAAATGTAAGGTTTGCTTCATAAAATTAGCATTTTTCACCAAAAAAATAAATAAAAAAGGTATCTGTTTTGATATCACTCGTATTCGAACTGGGGTTAGACGGATTTTCGAAGCAACCGATTTCCATCTGAGCTATTTTTGTTTTAACAGCGGCGGTGAAATTTACCTTTATATTATATTATTTTATAGCTATATTTTTTCATTGCCTGAAGACTCAGATAAAAAAGTTTTCTATTAATGAATTTAAAATTTAGATAATAAAGTTTTCCATGCATGAAATCACAACTTAGATAAAAAAAGTTTTCTATGAATTAAATCAAAACCTAGATAACAAAAGTTTTCCATGAATGAAATCAAAACTCAGATAAAAAAAGTTTTCTATGAATGAAATCAAAACTTAGATAAAAAGTTTTC
>JACEII010000027.1:2807343-2837360 GCA_014332785.1 Antheraea mylitta | reverse complement strand
TTATCTAAGTTTTGATTTCATTCTAGCTAGATCGATTTATCGTCCCCGAAACCACCTACACAATAAGTGTAACGAATATCGTAGATGCCGTTTCCGAGATAGTGAATATATAACAATATAAAAATATACAAGAATTGCTTGTTTAAAGGTATTAGATTCTATGTATAGGTTCGAAACTAATATTACAATTCGTATTTAAATTGTTATTATTGTTTACTAACGTTCATAGCTAACTTATATTAAGTTTCGTGATCCTTATGCGCGCTCCATAAATCTCTCCAGTAAATATTTATAAATTAAACTCATAAACCTCGTTCGTGCCATCTGAGATAATGAAAAATATAAAATGAGCGTATCGTTTAATAGTCAATACGGTTTGAATATGTGCAGTGTTTTAGCTCTGTTTTGAATATGGGTCGCTCATATGGTTGCCATAATTTTTTATCCGTGCTGATCTCCATAATTTGATTTTTGTGACTTATAAAAAAAAGATTACATTATTTACACATTTTATGATACTAGCTGTGCACGTGCCTTCGTCTGCGTGGAACCTAATTAAAACCTTGCTGTAGTGGTAGAGTTACGCTGAAGCTATTACTGATTTCAGCATGAATGGGTCAGCTCGTCCGGGGTAGTACCATCCTCTGGCAGAAAACCGACATGGAGTAAAAGTGCTTGCATTGTTGCGTTTCGTTCGGTTAGTGAGAGCGCCGGAGGTCCACTTCTCCTCACCTTCTCCGTCTCCTTTGCAATTTCTCCCCCCACTCCACTCTCTCCCAGCACAGGTTGGCAAAGCACTTGCGATTCCTCTGGTGTTGCAAGTGTCTATGGACTGTGGTGATCACTTAACGTCAGGTTACCCACCCGTTCGTTTGCCTCACAGCGACTAATAACATCATCTGAATATATTTAAGTCCTCTGGTTACATTCATTATTACGCTGATGACGGTACGGTTCATGGTGGATTTTGTAGTGGGTCCACGGGTAGTTGTAGTGAAACTAAGAAAATGCGGGCTGATCGCTAGGGCGCTGGTCACTAGAATATCAAATCAATTTTATTCACAAAGAGATTAAAAAATAAATTAACGTGTATTTCAAAAACTACAAACAAACTTAATATTATTTGCTGACTGGTTTTTGAATGAATATGCATATTCTCCATCTTAAAAGTAAATTGATCGTATAAAAAAGTGTATATGAAGAATTGCTATATAAAGTACATTATGAGATTGGTAACCCTAGTCATAGGGAATTGAGCGTCCCATCGTTGCGTCGTAGCGAAATTTCATTACTAGGATTGTCAATAGAAAAGTTCGGGATTTCGGTGCCGCAGGACACGTTCTGTCGGAAATCGATGCGGTTAAGTTTTGTGGTCTGTTTAGATCATCCTGGTGGATCACGTACTAAGCAAACGTACTGGGATTTTAAATAAAAAAATATTTCTGCTAACTTTTTTGCTTATCTTTTGAACGCCTAATGGGTTTGTAGTTCACTATTGAAGTTATATAACCGGCAGTGTATTATACTCGCTGCTCGAATACAATATATTCGTATACAATAGAAATAAACACAGAGAGAAACAAGCAGTCGCATGAAGTACGCATAATGTTTTCTGATTACGTGAAAAATGCTCTTTATTTTTTGAAATAAGTCGGTTATGAAAACGCAGTAGACATTAGAAAAGATTGCGAACGGTAAAAAGCTTTATATAAAATTAATGCGTTGCTAAATAATCACAACAGTTTTTGACGGGATCTGTCATGTAGTGGATTTTATATTTTACTCATAATCTTGTGTTACTTGACTATATATTATGTAAATTTGGTGGTGTTTTACGTAATATAGTTAGTTTATTGTGCTTAAGTGAAGTGAAAAAATAATACCACGGAGCATGAAATTCTGAGGTGCGACAAAAACTCCCTGGAAGGTTCTAACAAGGGATCCACTATCTTGTTAGAATATTGAAACGTTCACACGACGCTTATAATATACTCGTAACGTCTATTGAAGGAAAACATTGACACTGACAAGTGTGTCAGCGGAGCCAAAACAAAAAGAAGAAGAAAATAATCACCAATTTATGTCTTTTACAAGGCTATCTATCACAGCTTCACCGCATTTAGTAAATAATTTGGAAGGTATTATGGTGTTCGTTACGTTTTGTTTGCTTATCTGCCTCGTACAGACTAATTTGCTAATATTCTATATATATAAAATGATAAAAACCATCCGTAGCGCATCGTTTCAATATCGCTATTGTCATTTTTTTATTTATAACCAAGCCATTACTTTCAATTTAATAAATCAGTAGGTATAAAAATTGCGTTTAAGGTATGTTTTCCGAAAGCCATAAACCTGTACACACGTTCGTATTTATATTGTCCCAATAAATATCTCAAGTAACATTTAGAACTGGCGTACACTCGTCTATTCATAAATCTTCGCTATCCCGTTTCCTTTGTATAAATCTAATCTTATAGTGTACAAGATTGCTCCTAAATTTCGTACAAATGGCGTACCGGAAGTGTTTCTATCTGTCCGTCCCTAACTTGATTTGAAACAGGAAAGTCCCCGAAATGAGCGAAAGATTATCAGATAATGTAACGGTGTTAGATCTTTGGGTTTTCAATATTTTGTGAGATTTTTTTCTCGAACTGACTATGTTATTGAGACTTACCTAGTAAGGTCTTAATAACTTCACCGGACTACATTTTGTAAGTTCAATTCTTTTTTATCTATACTATATATAATATAATATATATTATAAAGTGGTAAAGTTTGTGAGTTTGTGACGTTGTAGACGTAGTGGATTAACATTCGGCAATTGATTTTTATTTTTATAAATTATGATTGTATGCATTTTATTAAAAGTTTCAGTATTTCTGGTTCTCGTGTCGTAGAAACAACAAACCTTTATTAATTACACTAATGATTGTTCTAGAATAATAATTGTAACGTCCCGTAGAGTTAGCTAAATGAGTTAGTGAGTTTAACAAAGTTTATCAGACTCTCCGTTTCCAAAGACTTGTTTTTGTCATAAAATAATAAAAACAAGGCTACAGACTAGACTATAATAGACTTTATCTCTAAAATTGCTAAGGTAATTAGCAAATTAAATAACAAGTTTAAATACGGGATTTCCAATAAATAACACTAAGATAAAGACTCATTTACTTTGATCCGATTACAGATAGTGCAATTTGACCGTCTAGATTGGAAAATTTGTTTATTATATTATTATCGAGTTAGAATCTCTCGCAGATTAGTAAGCGATTGCTTATTTGATTACGGTCCGTTGTATTTCCATCCTGATGATCAGTTTATAAATAATACTCTAAAAATCTAACTTAAATATATAAAAATCCAGTCTCATAATGTTTGTCCACGATTAACTTTGAAACTACTCAAACGATCTACATGAATTATTTTTGTTAATAATTGTTATCTATCTATACTATAATATTATAAAGAGGTAAAGTTTGTGAGTTTGTGACGTTGTGATGTTGTGACGTTGTAGGGGGTAATCTCAGGAACTACTGGTCCGATTTCAATTCTTTCAACATTATATAGTTCATTTATCGAGGATGGTTATAGGATATATATCATCACGCTATGACCAATATGGCCGGAGTACCAATGAAAAATGTTTAAAAATCGGGGGTTTTTTCCTCTTAGAGCTTCCGCTGCGTGCGTTTCTCCAAAGTATCTATTCCACGCGAACTAAATCGCGGGCAGATGTGTATAATTTGGTTCAACTTGACGGTTAGAATAATGTATAATTCGATGAATGACCTCAGCATTTTTTAATTACAAATTAAATGATTGTCAATGTTGATTGTAGAAATTAATTGTAAGTTTCATCAGACTCGAATAGAAGACGCTTTAAATTAGTTTGTTGATAAAAAACTAACGGTATAGGTATCTCAGAGAAGGCGCATTGTGTTAATTTTAAATTTATTTTTCAATTCGAGTTTATTTCTCACTCTCACGTCGCTTCTTTTGTATAACGTTCCACAGCAAAGCGTGGCCGGGTAAGCTAGTAGAATTATATTTATGAAAACGATAAAGAAGGTAAATTATTTGATCACTTACATGGCTGTCCATTTCTCCTTTTAACGCGTGCAATCAAGACAAAAATAAGACAAAATCTTTGTTTTTATATTACCACGTGTTGAAATAGTAAACGAAACGTCAGATACTTGTGATAAAATGTGATTACGTATAAACCTTCTCCAACTCATTTTACCTTAAACTAGCCTCTGCCCGCAACTTCGTTCGCATGCAATAGTTACTTTAGGCTAAAGCTAACAGGCAGCGGAAGCTCTCAAAGAAGAAAAAAAGATTTTGAATCATTCTTCATTGGTCCTCCGCTCCTATTGGTCCTAGTGTGATGATATATTTATAACCATTCTCGATAAATGAGCTATATAATATTGAAAGATTTTTTTAATCGGACCAGTCGTTCCTGAGATTACCTCCTACAACGTCACAAACTCACAAACTTTACCGCTTTATAATATTGGTATAGAGTATAGATTTGCTGTCACACCTATCACACACCTGTCAAGCTCTCTATTATTTCCCTTCACACGAAATAATGAAATGACTTATTGTTGCATATAGTATTTGCTTTTTGCAAGTCACCGTACCCACAAATTATCGATTATCGATAATTATGGTAATCATTCGCAATAGTCCATAGGGGCTTATGGATTGTATGTACTATGGAATATTAAAACGTTTTTATTTTAAATAATTGTCTATAAAAATATTTATAATCATTTTTTTTAAATTAATTTCATATCAAAATATTTTACATTGAATAAATAAAATCTTTAAAATCTTTAACAATTTATATCGATAATCGAAACGACAATCGGTATGATACAATACGGATATCACCACTAAGCTAAATTATCATCGGATAAATAATAGTATAGTTAAAGGGTGTATTTAATTAGAGTAATTTATTTATGTTAAATAAATTCTATGCTATCCATACTTATTATTTCCTAAGATATTAAAATACTGTTGAATAGCTTTATAGACAATATAAATCATGTAAATAAAAAACAATATTCGGAACAAACAAACCAGTGTTTGTACGATATTTATTGGAGAGATCGTGAGGTATTACGCATTATACTATGTAAACCGGGGGCTTGTTTTCCAATTTTCTTTTGGAATATCCGTCCTAGGTAGTTATCCAATCACGTTCTGAGGGGCAATGGCAAAATATAATGGAAATAAAATTTAAGTAAAATGGAGTTCGGTTGTTGTACCTGAACAAATACATTTTTATAGACCTTGGAGTGTTAATTTTCAACTTCAACTTACAACGCTAGTTTTAATATGAATTATATCGATAGATGAAGATATTAAATTGTAAATATACGTGTAAATATTAATAAAATTTCCAAATTCTAAAATATCGTTGTTAACGATCTTTTTAGTTTTGGGTTAACATTTGATTTTTAAACACTTTTATGTGACTTCATAAAGCTGTTAGATTTAATTATTTAATCGAAGCAAATGTTTTCCTCCAGACTATTCTAATCCAAAATATTATCCAAATTATTATAATAGATATGAATGCGAATTTGTTTGTTATTCTTTCGCGTCTTAACCAAGATTTGAAAACACATTGTAAGTAGCACAGAAAAATACATAATAATAATGCAAGCGAAGCCCTAGGCAAAATGTAGTCTATAATAAATAACTCGGATGATGCTGTTATATCGTCATGACGTCTAAATCAGACACACAAACCGCTAGTAACGTAGTATGGTGTGACGCAAGCAATTACTACAAGATACCACCGTGAAAACTGTTTTAGTGAAAACCTTCATAGCTCGCCTTGGATGTTAATTCCTACTCATATAACTATTAGTTGACATTTTGATCGGTAGTTTACTCTCTTAGTTACGGTCTTATGATATGGATCGCCAATAACAAATATCCTGACTCAAAGAATTAATTATTATCATCGTAAAAATCGCTTCTGACGCTGAATCCAATTTGGCCTTCCTTTGGATGCTAATTCCTACTCGTGTTACTATCAGCTCACATTCTGATCTGTAGTCAGCTCTCTTAGGTAAAGTATAATTAATGATTGTTCAATCACACTGATCGGTGCTTAAACTAACTTGGTTAGATCTTACGTTAGACTTAGCTGTAACTATAATACGATCATACCTCGATCGTTAGTCAAATCTTATAAATTAATTTTAATTGTAGCTTCATGCTTCGATTAGTAGAACCTCATTTGCAGTTAAATTAATAACTATTGTAGGCGGGAGAGCCAAGCTGAAGCTATTACTGGCTTCAGCATGAATGCGTCGGCTTACCCGGGGTAGTACCACCCTCTCACAGAAACACCGACGTGAAGTAACAGTGTTTGCATTGTTGCGTTTCGTTCGGTCACTGAGAGCGCTGGAGACGCACTTCACCTCGTCTTCCCCTTCTCCTCTTCCCTTCCTCTCCTCTCCCCTTCCCTAACGCAGGCTGACAACGCACTTGAAAAAAAAAGAGTGCAGTATCACTTAACATCAGGTGACCCACATGTTTGTTTGCCTCCTATGACATAAATTGAAAAAAAAAACAAGTTTTTTTAATAACAGATCTATAACCTATAAACAACAATAAACTATAAACAACAATAACTATATCGTTGAATGAAATAATAATGAATTTTTGTTCACAACCAGATATTAAATTTTCGAATCGACGTTGATACAATTTACGGCATCTCTTTATTTTTATACAATGAAAATCGTTATACACAATGCATTATAGAGGTTTTATATGAAAAATAAATGGCTTTATGAGTGTGAAAAATGGTGTTTACGTGACTTAGGTGCCGGTTTTGAGGATATAGAGGATCTCTAAATGAAAGGACGTCTGAAAAATGTCTTAGATGACGGTTTTATAAGAAAAATGTTTCAGTAGTTTATTGTGGAAGATTTACGAATAATCGGTTTTCTTAAGCGCATCTGTTGCACATCTGTAGAATTAAATAAAAATGATTATTACTGGGTGAGTATAAATTTTCTTCATTATGCATTAGGTGCCCGTTGTGTGTATTAATGAAGCGAGTGTTCATGAGTGTAGTAATGAAGAAAATGGTATCGAATTTTGGCTTTACACTATGACCGTAGTGTTACAGACTGACACGTATTAAAAGTAATATAATAAAATGGTAACTAAAAACCATAATGTCAATAATTTTGTACATCTCCCTATTGTATTTTGCCTCACGCATTCATTGCTTTCCGGCGCTCTCACTGACCAAACAAAACGCAACAATGCAATCGCTGTTACTTCACGTCGGTGTTTCTGTGAGAGGGTGATACTATCACAAGTGAGCCGACCCATTCATGCTGAAACCAATAATAGCTTCAGCGTGGCTCTATCGCCTACGATTGATCCTTAGATCATTTCTCTCCTCCTGAAGCGTTATTTATAGTTCTCATGTGTAGGTATACAAATATAAACAAGAAAGTTATTATCGATTGGCTATAACTTATATTCAATAAGTACATTAGGGAGTTTTTGGCGGGATTTTATTTTGTCATGTAGTGTTTTATGTTTTATTCGTATTCTTATGTTATTTGACTCTATATTTTGTGAATTTGGTGGTGTTTTACGTAATATAGTTTAATGAGCATAAGTGAAGTGTATGGAAAATAATACCACGGAGCATGAAATTCTGAGATGCCACAAAAACTCCCAGGAAGGTTCTAACAAGGGATCCACCAGCTTGTTAGAATATTGATTCACACGTCGCTTAATATTGAAATGATCGTACGTCGCTTGTAATATTATTGATTACGCAGCAATGGCAGTAATAATCTGAATGATTGATTGCCAAAAATAAAGTAAAAAAATAAATAAATAAGTACATTAATCTAGGTCCGAAGTCCGAGAGTGTAAAATTTCACTTACTAGTTCAACACACACAACACAGATCCCACGTACGTGCACATAACACAATGGTACACACATGGTGAAACAGGTTTTGTTTTTTTTCCTCTTCAACTTGAAAATGTATTATTATCTTGTCGAAATAACGAAACTTTTGTTTTCTGAATTGATAACTTGAACAAGTAAACAAATGGGTTTTATTAAAAAAGTTTCGTGTAAATTTTCGCCATTTGTGGCAGTTTGTAATTGCTCAGGTTTATTTATTTTATTTAGGGTTTCCAATTAAGTGTTATTTTCACTTTCAGGGTTACTTTTGCGTGTTACGATTTGTAAACAGTAAAATATGTCGGTGCGTCCCTGCGTACACGTTTTAGAACCAAACATCAAAAAGGTTAAATTTATAGGGTTCATAAAAATGTAATTTCTGTGGGATATTTAGAAACCCAATAATAAATGTTAACCTATATTCGGGGGTTTATTAGATTATTAAAACTACGTAATATGTACGTAATAAAGTGGTAACGAAAGTTAATCCTACCTTAATAAAATTATAAACGCGACAGTGAGTTTGTCTGTTTCCCGCTTTAACTAATCAACCAATCATTATTATTCGCGATTGCATACGCGTTGTAATGGGTATAGAAAAGAGACATCAAGGAATAGCATACTGAATTTTTGATGTAGTGTGGCTTGTACAGTACTATCCAAAACCAAGGACGGTTATGGAGAGATAACCTATCTACCCTATACCCAAGGGACTTAAGGTTCATAAGTGCCTTCAGAAGGCCACAATTGAATAAAGTTTTTTTTATTGTGTTACCGAAGAATAAATCAAATATACATGAACGCGAGCGAAGTCACGAGCACAATTAGTATTGTTTTTTTTGCCGCCTGTTGTTGTTGTAAAATAATATCACTAATTTATAAAACTTAATACATACGAAAATAACGCTGAGAGTTGATTTATTAGGATAGTGTGTGATATATTTCGTGTTATACAGAAAATCTCAAAATACGAATACCGACTTTTTAAATTTAAATTTATAAGACTTGTATGGTGCGCATATTGTTGGTTTATAATTTCTTTACAAAATCTATATAAAGCATGGGTAACTTGATTTCTAGTTCCTATTCGTTCAGTAGGAAATTATTGATGACTGATTATAAGGATTTTTGTATGTGATAGAGCCACGCTGAAGCTATTATTGGTTTCAGCATGGATAGGTCGGCTCACCTGGGATAGCACCGCCCTCTCACAGAATACCGACGTAAAGTAACAGTGCTTGCATTGTTGCGTTTCGTTCGGTCAGTGAGCGCGCCGGAGACCCATCTCCCCTCCTCTCTCCTCTCCCTTCCCCTCTCCTCTTTCTTTCCCTCTCCTCTAACCCCTCTCGCTTTTTCTCCGCTCCCCCAAACACAGGCTGGTAACGCACGTGCGACTCCTTTGGAGTTGCTAGTGTCTATAGACGGCGGTGATCGCTTAACAACAGGTGACCCGCTTGTTTGTTTGCATCCTATATGATATATAAAAAAAAAAATATAATGAATTTTGTGTTCACCAAGATATATTTGACTAGCTGACCGAGCTCACTTCGTTGGGCGGTAAACCTTATAGAAAACCACTTTTTGTGACTTTTTTATAAAAATAATTATGGTTTAATTATAAAGGTTAGACACATGCTGTCCATGACTTTTTTGTAAGCATTATCAAGTTCTACAGCATTTCTCTAGAATGAAATCATATATCTGTAATCGTTAAGGCAGCGTTCTTAAAAAACGTCTTCTTTATACCGTTCTTTCTCCGACTTTGCAAATCCGACTACCACCAAAGAGTCTTTTCATTTTTCGGGTTAATATACAGCCTATGACATTTAAAATAACGTGGCTTTTTATTGGTAAAGAATTTTCAAAATCGGTTTAGTAGCTCTCGATATTACCCCCTACAACGTCACAAACACACTCTTTACGTCTTTATAATATTAATATAGATAATAGTATCAGGATTTTTTTTGTAACTTCTAGCTGAAATATATTGTAATGTGTGTATTTGTTTATTAAATAATACTTAATTTATATTACGCTGTATACATAATTTCAATTACCACATGTTGTGCACAACTTGTGATTTGAGGTTTATTATTCTACTAAAGTTTTGTTATCTATACAATTGTTAATCTATTACACGTAACTATACCTTTTTGAATAGAATTATTAAATAAAAATCATAATTTAAACAAGTTAGGTACGCAGACTCGGCTCTTCGCTGTTTTACTAAGTTTGTATTCATATACAAACTTTGTTTGTTACAAATCACTTAAAGGTGTGAAAAACAATTATTTGGAGTACGTCAAGTATGTACACATTATTTTCAATGTCTTTCAGGTTGTTGAACAAAATATTACTCGAGCGCGAACTTTCCTAAGCTTTGAATTATTGCTTCTTAGTTCTGAAGTTCTATTTTACGTAGAAATTTAGCGCGGAGACAATAATTTTACTCTCGTTATACGCTTAGCTGAACGCCTTCAAAAGTTCGAAGTGTGTAAAAAAGTATTTCCTTGTACTGGTCTTTTTAACATTGTCTATTCTTGTTAACTCCTTAACCGTGTAATTGCCAATTTTTTTTAAATTAAATTTTTTATTCATTAAAATTATGTATTTAATTATTCAAAGTCCATAATTGTAGACTTGTTTTATGGTAAAGAGCAGCAAACAGGCAGACAAATGATGGTAATTGGTTACCAGGGGTTTCGCTGTTGCGCTGCCAGCCTTGTTTCCCTTTTTCAAGAGACCTTTATCATAACTCTGGAGGGATATTGTACCAGGTAACCCATTCCACAACGTCAGTGTACGCATAATGAAGGTTCTGGGGAATCTTAGGGTTGTGCTGATTTATTAGGTTTAAGTGTGTGTGGATGAGCCACCAGCCAGCGTCGGGAGGTACGAATTTGGAACTTCAATGAGGTCAACGTTTCAAAAAGTTTTTCAGAACATTCTCCGCTGTAGATGCAGTTTTGCTAATTTAATGGAATTTATTTATGACTTTGCTGTAGCAATGCTGGTGACGGGAATAAGTGAATCCTTTAAACAATACTGCAACATTAGATTTTAATTTGTTCCCATGTAAAAAGAATTACAAATATTTAAAGAAAATCAGTTTAAGTATCAGTTGAAGCAAGGTTTGCGGATTTAATTGCCGAATATATGTATCATTCCAGAACAGTTGTACGTACTTGGCAGGTTTTTTGTTGTGTTTTGTAATTATCACGACAGAGTTAATAATATGAAGTAAAATGTTTGAAAAAGCTGGCAAAAACATGTCAAAATTGGATAAAAAAAAAGTGAGCGAGTAAGTGGGACAGAAGACAGTATAGGCAGATAAAAAAACTACTTTTCTGTAAAGTTCGTTAATTTTACGTGATGGCGACTCGCACGTATCGGTCGATGGAGTGGGAGAGAGATAGATGCGTTACAAGACGAATGCTTAGGCCGATCGCACCTCAAAAAAAGATCCGCCTAAGCCACCAAATTAAGAAGTGCTCGAGACCTACTACGCTCTTTCGAATGCAGCAAAGTGAAAATTACCATTCGCCGAGCCGCATCGGCCAGAAATTTTCTCCTGCGGGATATTCGCGTGGTGAATAAAGCTACGCCGGTCTACACTGTGGCGAATCAACAAGAAGACTCCTGCCTGCTGCCATGGCGTCAAAACCTGGCAGTAGGGGGCTAAAAGGTCCTTCTCAGGGCCACCCAGACAACACAACCATAGCAACGACAACCCGGCAAATGCATCAGACTACCGAGCCAACCACAATGAAGACTCCCAGCAAGGTATAAGGACAACCGAGCATCGAGAGACGCCCACAACCAGCATCTCCCGACGGACACTCGTCGTTACCAGATGTGAGAACCCCCGCCGCCCCCGCAAGGAGCGCGGAAGCGGCCGACGAGGTGATTTCACCAAAGGAGTGCTACGAGAGGGATCTAGTTATGGTGGCGCAGCTACAACCACTGGAATTCTCTCAGAAAAATTAATCCGCTGGATGCCTCTATACTTACGGGTCCAGGAGGCGGAAATTGAAGGCAAAAAACCAACAGGAGGCGACCAAGAAGCCCTCATCTTAGCGGTGAAAGGCATACTCGCCTTACCGGACTACCCATGTGCGACCCACCCACGCAGCCCACTAGGCCGCGCAGACAGAAGAAAGCGCGAGGAAGACGACGCCAACAAGGAAGACGAGTAGCGCTACATTTCACGTCACTATTGTAATGTGTCGAAACGGCCATCATAGCGTGCCGCTATTATAATAATGCTAAGGTTGTAATTTGTTTATATATTTCTTCCATAAATCTCACTTTGTTTTCAAATAAAACTGAATTTCCACAATAGGACTATCCTATGGCGCTTTTATACACCTTATAAATCGGGAGGTGACAATCTCCAGAAAGCCGACTTCCTTAATCGAGGGAATCAGCAAGATTCGAGAAGTGCTGCTGTTGAAACCCCATTGTTTGCCTATAATAGACGGTGCGATAACGGACCAATGGATGTGTGTTCTTGTTTCCCACGCAATGATGATTCATCTATTTTTCGTTTGTAATAACGAGTTTTTAAACAGAGTGTAACAATATAATGTTTATACCTGAAGTCTATGAATAATGCTTGGTTATAGTTATTATTTGAATATATTGCACAATGTTGTGTACTTGACTAGCTAGTTGGCATAGTTGACTAGTGAATTACTGGTGAAGTTGTGAAGTTAGTCAGTAAGATAGTCAGTAGAGTAATAAGTTAAAAAAACTAGTAAATCATGTAAGCGTGGCGTTGGCCATCAGCCTGTAAGAGACCCACTGCAAGTGCTCTGGCTTTTTCTCGAAGGAAGGTATGGGCGTAATCACCACGCCAGACCACGACGTATTGACGATTTCAAACTCTGAGAAATCCACAGTTCTATTTTTTCCCACATACAGTAGTACTGCAAGAATATTTCTCAGGTTCAGGTTTCCTCACGATGTTTTCCTTCACCGTCAGCCGATAATGTTACCGATTTAAATTAGTAAATGTACGCGAATTCCGAAAAATTCGTAGGTACATACCGGGGTTCGAACCTGCGGACATCGAAATAATATACCACCGGTCAAACCACTAGGCCACCACAACTTATATATATCTCTACTTAGAATACATGATTACCCATAGTAGAATGATTAAGTAATGCCCCAAGTGAGAAGCAGTATGATAAGTTGAAGCTCTCGATAGTATCAAGCTTCAGACAGCTGGCGTCCTGCAATCATTAAAATAAAGTGTAATACATCTTATTCAAACATATTTAACATATTTTGTTGCTTATTTTGCATGTATTAACTCGAGTTTTTTTAAATAAAGAATATCATTATACGCAGAACAACGAAACTTTTATATTATTCATTGCAAAAAACGTATCTTACATGAATTAGTAACATTCTAGAAACGTCTGCTGTCCTTAGAAAGTTAACAATGTTTTTCAGTTTGAAGCATACTTATTATGATCTGATATTGTTATTTATTTTATAATTGTTTTTGTACGCGGCTTCACTTGCCATGATATAAATTTATGGTTGTTTTATGTTACTTCAAGTCGGTTTTCTGTGAGAGGGTGGTACTACTGTGGGCGAGCCGAACCATACATGCTAAAGCCAATAATAGCTTCAGCGTGGTTCTACTACCTATAAAGTATTATTAGTATTTATTCTGAAAGTATGTACCTAACCTGTAGCCCTGGCAATTTGTATGCAAAAGTCCATTATTATTGTTTTAGGGTAAAAAGGTAACAAACTCACTTGCACATTTATAGTATTAGAATAACTGAGTACTCTTCAATATATAATATACGTAAATTATTAATTTACTTATTTATGTTACAATGTTCTTTTAGTTCAGTTGAAGAATAGCTGAATTATAAACAAATGCAACATTGGCATGAAAAATATTAACAGTTCTTTAATATTTCGTGGACATCGAATTTCTATTTATCATTTTAATATTAGGCTCTAATAACTTGCCGAAAATGCCATGTTTGTTTAGTGACAGAAAATTTCAAAAAACTAATACCGAGGTGGTAGAGCCACGCTGAAAGTATGACTGGTTTCAGCATAGATGGGTCGGTTCGCCGGGGCTAGTAACTACCCTTTCACAGGAAATCGGCGTGAAGTAACAGTGCTTGCATTGTTGCGTTTCGTTCGGTCAGTGAGAGCGCCGGAGGACCACCTCCCCACCCCTCGCTTCTTCCTCGCTCCTTCCCTCAAAGACAGGCTGGCAACGCACTTGCGACTCCCCTGAGGTTGCAAGTGTCTATGGACGGCGGTGATCACTCAACATCAGGTGACCCGTCTGTTCGTTTGCCTCCAATGATATAAGAAAAAAAGACTACCGACTTTCTAGAAACAACATAATATTTTCTAATACTTCTATATTTGTATTGTCCGTTTTAATGCCGTGAATATATATTTTTTAATTTCTATTATAACTATGTGAATTCCCTGTATAAAAACCCATGGAATAATTTAAATATTAAAAACAACAATTTTCCTGTTTATTTTATTCTTGTACCATTTTCCACAACGTTGTACTCTGACGACAATTGCGGATATCTTTAAGTAAGTCGAGTGACGTAATAAATATATAATGACGCAGAAATAGTGTATTTAGAAGACACAGCATAGATCGACGTAAGTTCGAAATCCTTACTGAGTTGGATCTTTCGGTCGTTCTAAGAAAAACATAGTACATAAGTAGTAGGGCCTCTCTAAGCCCACGTCGCTAGGGTTTTTCTATGCCCACTCGGCTTCTTACCTCCCTCTAGTTGGAAACCGGTCCATATAAATATTAAACATCGTTTGTGTTTTAAATAAAATAGATTGCCTTGGCAATCACACTAAACAATCTTATTTAATACTAGCTTTGGGCCGCAACTTTGTTAGAAGAAAAAAAGACGATTTTGAAACATTCGCTCATTGGTGCTCCGCTCCTGTTGGTTCTAGCGTGATGATATATAACCTTAAAGCACCTTCTTCGATAAATGAGCTATCTAATGATAACAGATTTTTTTTTAATCGTACCAATAGTTCCTGAGATTAGCGCGTTCAACCTACTAAACAAGCAAACCCTGCAGCTTTATAATGTTAGTATAGATTACTATTCTTCTTTTGTACTAACTCCAGTCGTCATTCAAATTACAATAACTTTTGATAGAGTGGACCGATTTTAATGAAACAAATAAACAGTTACTCCTGAGGATATGCTTTATGATTTTATGTGGTTTTATTGTGAACTCAGTACTTTAGCAGTGATGCGTGGTCATACAAACACACAGACAGACATTTCTAAAAATGATTGAAACGTATTTTATTACTTATTTATAGACCTGTAACAATTTCTTTCGAAATCGAAAAAGTACAGACACGTTAGATTTAAATTCTTATTATATTTTGGGGTGTAAGGGGTGTCGAGTAACATCTTAAGACTTGAGACACCCAAGCCAACCTCACCTGCACGTGGTGCACCCTGCTGATCAACGAACGAGGCAATGGCGATAGCGGGGTGGTAGGGTTTTACAGCCAGACTGGGTCGCAACCACCATGTACATGGCGAAAAAGCCCGTCATAGTGACTCGCTTTTGCGCGTCGCGTTTCGGGATCAGCCTGTACATATCCAGTGACTTTCGTCATCTTGGCCGGCATGACAGCGGCGACTGACGATGGATAATCTGTCTCTCGGAGGTCGCCACTGTTTTTGGATTGTACTATGCTTACCATCAGGCATAGTGCAGTCACTTTGTCGTGCTTCAATAAAAAAAAATCTATTTATATAGAAGATAATATGTATCACATGTGAGATACATTATGTTTCCATGTGATGATCAAGTTAATATATCTTATTTTAAACGTAAAATATTTTTAATATTGATATGGTCACTAAACGGTGTTGTTCGGTTAGCTAATTACGTAATAACTTAAGACAGAATACCCCTTAAGTGGGGACCTTATAAAGTAACCGACTTAGTACTACATGGATCTCACAACTTTTTACGGTATAAGAACTGAGTGGCGAGATTTGTTTTCATTTACAAGTTTTGTTTTTGATGGCATAATACGTTCAATAAAAGGAAGACGTTTCTATAATGTGAAAAAAGATATAAAGTTATTTGAATTCATATTCCCAGATTGTGCAATTACAAAAAACAAAAAAATAATCTCGTCCAATTAAATGTGATAAAAAAAAGTTTAGTAGTCTAAAAGAATATAAAACCTTTGTAGTATTTGAATAGCGGACAGAACGTAGGACATCAATCATTCCTTTTAAATGCTTTTGTGGATGACGTAGATGGATTCCCTAAGGTTTTCTGTTTGTGATTGTTCCGAAAATCATTTATTTTATTTAACAACTAGTTGTGTCCGACACATCATCCGCATAGGTCTTCATGTAAAAACAGTAATTAATAAAGTTATCTTAATGTATTAAGTCCAATTACTTACCTACTATTCTCTCGTACTTACGCCGCATCGTCTTTAAAATTATAAGAACTTTTGATAGAGTGGACCGATATTAATGAAACAAAGGCTAAGTTATTTTTGAAGATATGCTTTATGATTTCCTTGGTGTAGTTTTACTGTGAACCCAGTATTTTAACAGTGGTGCGTGTTCATACAAACAGACAGACAGACAGACATTTCCAAAAATGATTGAAATGTATTTTATTACTTATTTCTGCAACATTTTTTTTTTCACGAAAAACCGAAAAAGTACAGACACGTTACATTCCCATTCTTATCATACTTAATGTATAGAAGAAGACTAGCTATCCCTTTTAGGTTCGCACAGCTATACTTACGAATAAAATGAGACTAAATACCTTTTTATGAAGGAAATATTTAGTAGTATATTTTTTCTTCAAAAATATTATCTGGGCTTAAGTTGAATAATGTATAATGTGTTCTAACATGAAACTTAAATTATAATCATTACTAATCTATACTAATATTATAAAGAGGTAAAGTTTGTGAGTTTGTGACGTTGTGATGTTGTGACGTTGTAGGGGGTAATCTCAGGAACTACTGGTCCGATTTGAATAATTCTTTCAGTGTTATATAGCTCATTCACAGAGAATGGTTATAGGCTATATATTATCACGCTAAGACCAATAGCAGCGGAGCGCTGATGAACAATATTTCAAAATCGGGATGCTTTTCTTTTTGAGAACTGCTGCGTGTTAGTGTATCTCTTCCACGCGAACGAAGTGTAAAATATAGTCCTATAATAAGCGGAAAAAGGAAACTTAAATAAAATGTTTTTCATTATAGTTATTTTTAAGTTAAAATCTCAATATTTGAAGATATCTGAAAATGTACACACTTCTATAAAACGTTATGAACCTTGACGGTTCGTGTGAAGAAGCTTTATAGGGATTCAAGGTCCGTTGACCGGCACTTGGCCGCACTTCGGCTTGAGAAATAATATGTTTTTTTTTCTTCTAAAATAACGGCGCCTTTCACGCAGTACTATCTGTAACGATGAGGCATTGTTATTACTATGAAAAATAAAATTATTTTACGTTGCCGGGCTGCCTCAGGAACCTGTTATCATAGGAAATAAATTTACGGTTTACGGTTTCGTACTCTTTTCTATAATCATTAAAATGGGAATTAATAAGGTAAAAATTGTTGAGAAAAATGATATTTAAAATAATGGGAATTTTGCTATTCAAACACACAGTTCCAAACTTAGGTAGAAAATAGTAAGGGTTAATAAATATGTCGGTACGTATTAACACAATGGCGCGCTCGTCAACCGATATCGCGGTTGGCTCGTGCTGTCTTTTTTTCACAAGTGTAACCTTAATTTTTATTGAAAGTAGAGAAAAGTCTCAGTGCTCTTTCTACAAGTCTAACTTAACTAAACCAAGAGAGAAAATTGAGAAATATAAATCGGACAGGTTAGGTTAGACTTACGAAATAAAGATAGCGCGAGCCGGACGCGCTAGCTGTTTTTTTTTTTTTGAACTCCTGCCTTGCTGCAAGGGTTCAATTCAAAGTCTCCTCTGACATGATCAGAGATCTTGTTTAGGTTGCTTTATTTAAAATTATATTTAGAACATTTTCTATATTTCGCGCTAGCTGTTGGCGAGCGCACTGCATTTTGTATATTAAAAACATCATCATTTTTGGATTAAAACAAAACAGTTTTGACTCGGTTTGGTTAGGTTAGAATTGCGAAAAAAGATAACACGACCCGGCCGCGGTAGCTGTCAGCAAGCGCGGTGGTGTTAAATCGTAAAATGTTATATGCCAATTTTACACCTATATCCATTAAATTATCTATATTTCTACGTGTACATTAAGCATATTTCATAAAAACTGTCAAGAAAAATGTCACATTGAAAATAAGAGCATATCCTATTACTCGCTTTTTTACCTAATGGCCACAGAAAAAGGATAATCTTTCTATATATAATTCTGTGAAAAGAGACATTGTTAGTTATTGGACGAGTTTACTTACATTACTCTATTCATTACGGTAAGAGCCTCTGTTATTGGTTTTGTTATGCGATCAAGCTTGGATTCTGATGTTTTGAAGAGGGTCCTATCTATTTAATTATGTTAGTAGTTATTTAATAAAGATTATTTTCATGCGACCTTTGATTAAAAGCTATGAATGCTTGATTTAAAAGCAATTTAATGGTTATAAAACCTTAATTCCCAATTGCTTTTTGTTATGTGTCTGAATGTAGGAAGGTTTTGAACATACTAGCTGGTAGGACTGGTTCAAGGCGGTTCTCAGGAGAGAGCCAGATCGGTCCCTGGCCGCTCCTAACATGCGACTTACCGCGACGGTACGCCGCGGGGTTTTAGTCCGTGCAAGTCGGAAATAACCCACCCTCTTTCCTGAGATATCCGCCAGGGATTTCCCCACGATAATAAAAAAAAAAACAAAAACGACTGGTTCAATTTATGTAAAATAAATTTGAACTTGCTATGGTTACTTCGGATCAACAATATAGTGTTTATATTTACACAACGGTCTTCGTTGTGATACTTAGAAATTAGCATGATAACTATGAAAGTCTTCTGTATATTTACTATCCGCTGTATTATTACCATTTTGTAGGCTTAAAATATTACTATAACACTGCTCTTTTGGCACAAAAAAATCTTCATATGGTACGAAAAAAATTTTTTCATATGAAATCATGGATCTATATAATGTCCAATTTCTATGTGATAACATGACTCCAAAGTGCCTGTTCACAGATGTTATACGTTTGTTATATACAAGATTGAGGTTATTTGCGTTTTGTATATAAGTATAATAGTTTCTTATGGAATATGACTTATTCAATTTGCAAAAGACAAGAAGTAAAAAAACGGTAATCATTGGAAACACTTGGGACTTCTAGCAGCTGGATATAAATACGGTGTCAAAAAATCTTAAGATAGAACACGTCTTTATTTAATACCTGTGAAATTGCTGTTTGACAAAATAGGTTAGTGTGGTTAAAACTCCATGTAAATAGTATTAAGTACATATATATGAACATAGTATTTTATTATATTAGCTATTGTTTGTTTTTAGCTGAAAGTCTGACCTAGCATGGTCTTAACAGCTTCACCGCACTACTAAGGCGAGCGCTTGCGGCATTCAGCCGATTTCATTTGACAACTAGTTCAAGGGTGCACAACACACCTCAGCTTGGGCTGTTGCCTGATACGTGCAAAGCGCGACCTATTTGAGCTGACCTAAGCTAACTATCTGTTTTCCACCATCGCACCGCTCGTCATAGGCAGGTATTTCATCCCCGCACATTGGAGCCGAAATAGTCTCGGACGGTCCGGTTCCAAAGGGGTTTCCTTTCACGAACGATCCGATTGTGGAATGAGCTTCCGGCTGAAGTTTTTCCTTCCTGGGGACTATAGTATGGAGTACTTCAAGGGGAAAATAATAGGTTATTTAGGCGTCGGCAACGCGCATGTCACATTTCTGATGTTACAAGCGTCCATAGGTTACGGTGACCGCTTTACATCAATCAGGTGGCCCGCATGCTTTTTTGCTACCGACGTAGTATAAAAAAAAAACTATTCCTATATATATATAAGTTGTTGAAACATATATGAGTACCAAGCATATATACCTCAACAACTTTAATATATATTTTGTATCGGATAATTTTCTATACTTATTTCAGTAAGGTAAAGGAAAAAAATTAAGCCCTTCCACTTTCATGTGTAAGCGTGTATGCGTGCACACGTGTGGAGGTGATATGTGTAATGTTGGCGCAGTGATGTAAGATTTTGTGTCACTGTATCGCGCGAGCAGCATACTTAAGGGCTCCACGCCGAGGGAACGGACCTAGGCTTGAACCGCTGCCGAGGTGGGCCTAATCGGGTTAAACTTTCGTATCAATGTTTCAGACGTAAGTTACTTTAAGTTATAAATTATCTGGATCACATAAAACAAGTTTAAAGTATTTTCTCTGACTAGCATACCGAGGTAAGGAAAGGAACCACTAAACGGCCTCCTGAGGATTACTCTAACAACAGATTTACCGAGATTGAGTTATAAATATGTTTAGGCGGAATTACTTCTCTAACTTTTATCCCTTGCAGTGACTTTGTATTAAATATAAATGTAAATTTGATTATAGTTAGCCTTGCATTTTGTATTTCTACAAAGAATTCTTTGTCCTATTAGACCCTAGACAGTCCGTCAAGGACGCATTACGAATAGTACAAAATGAAAAAAGTGTGCGTATATACTTATGTAAACGCGTTAGAAGTTATACTTCTTTGGCTTAAACAAGATAAAAATCTTTTAAAAAATGTAATTTGTCACCTTATTCTATAACTAACAATAAAAAAAAGTATTTAATAGATTGAAAGATTTAATACAAAGAAATACAAATAACAAATACAAAGAAACAAAATGTTGACTATAGCTTCAGGGTGTTGGTTTTTCGTGACGGTGTGCGCTTGCATCGTAAAAATGTACTCTCATCATTTTTTCTTAACGCGTCAAAAGAAGTATAACTTCAAAATTCTTTAGTGTAATGTATTATACTATAAATTTAATCTATTACCTTTTAACTAAGTACACCTAAATGTTTCATGAGAATGGAATTTTTGATGTCTCTTATAAAGCAACTCGCCACTAGACGAGTACATCAGTACAGTACTACAGTACGTCAAAATAACTATTTATTACAATAAATAAAACCAAACATTTAACATTATTTGGTTATGAATACTTAATATTTTACAGTGAACTCATATAAACGCCGTATTTTGAAAGCTGAATTAGAACAAATTGTTGGACGGTCAATGCGGGTAGATATCATATATTTAATACAGCTGAACACCCACGTTTATTATAGGGAAATTTCATCTTGCGACCTTTACGTGAGGGGAAACGCGATCATTTTAGGGCAATATCTATTTTATTTTAGGTTCCGTAGCCTTGTTACAGAGGAAATAACTTCGTTACCATAATTTAGTTTCTTAAAATAAGTTTCGAATGGATATTTAACTGAAATAGTATATAGTAGTATTATATACGATAGTACGCTTTTTGTACAAACAAAATCTAGCTACGCGATTCGAACATTGTGGACTATTCTATTCTTTGTCAATTTTTTGTACAAAGATATTCCTTAATATTATTTACTTAATACATTTTCACATTATCATTGTCACCTATTTTTCGTTTCTTTGTAATGTACTGTCTATGTATGCTCATATTATGAGTTGACGCGTGTAATAGCTTTTTAGGGCGATGGAGGCGGTCACGGGCGTTACACAATTGACGCCGTCCGCCCAGTCCTGCCGGAATGGATAAACAGGGAGTGAGACTCCCTGTCGTTTCGGCTGGTGCAGGTACTTACCGGTCATGGATGTTTCGGATGGTAACTGCACCAGATCGACCGCCACATGCCACGAGTGCGACGCTGACGAGGACACTACGCAGCATACTCTGTCCGATTGTGCTGCGAGGGAGGGACAGCGCCGTATTCTGGTTGCGGCGGTGTGGTAGGGCATGATTTATCGCTGTCGAGTGTTGTTTTGGCCATGCTTGGTAGCGAACAGGCATGGCAAGCGATGGCTTCCTTCTGCGAGTCCTCCGTGCGAGTCGGACATAACCCACACGCTCCCCCATAAGGGATTTTCTCACGTTGATAAAATAAAAGCTTTTGTTACTTTATATTTTCAATAAATTAAAAAATTGGAGCAGTTTAGTGTAAGAATATTACCTAATTATCCAATGATATTATAAACACAATATCGTAGTTTAATATGAGTAATTATTTACCAATCGTCTAGTCGTTAGGTCTCGTGACCGGAGAACTAGCTAATAATACTTTTGTTAGCGTATAAACATTACTACACAAACACTAGCCAGTTCCTGGGAACGTTCCTTACTGATAACGAGTTGGATATTATATTTGACACTTCTTTTATGAATTTTTAAATAAATTATAGTCTGAATTACTGAATTACTTATGAAATTATTCATATTTAGTGGTATTGCCATATATTTGAAGTTCGAGTAATAATTATACAGCTTATTAATTAATCAAACATTTTAGATTGTATAAGCCCAATTCGATTTTTTTTATATCATAGGAGGCAAATGAACAGATGGGTCACCTGATGTTAAATGACAACCACCGTCCATAAACACTAACAACACCAGGAGAGTCACAAGTGCGTTGCCAGCCTGTGTTTGAGGTAGGGAGCCAGGGAGAAAGGAGAGTGGGGAAGAGTGCGATTTAAAGGGAGGGAGGGAGGGGAGGTGGGCCTCCGGCACTGTTACTGACTGAACGAAACGCAATAATGCAAGCACTGTTACATCACGTTGATGTTCTGTGAGAGGGTGGTACTGCCCCGGGTGAGCCGACCCATTCATGCTGAAACCAGTAATAGCTTCAACCTGCCTCTACAACCTTGAAAAAATCAATATTACATGTACACAAGCCACTATACTACGCGTCGCTAGTTTGACGCAAGTGCAATACGTTACGAACATGTCGTGGTTATTGGTGAAGCGAATCCATAAGTTTTTCAATTACTAAAAATCGCTCAATGCAGATAAATAAGATTTCACTTCAATAGTTATTTATTTTACCCGATATTTGATTTGATACGCCGTGGCACGTCATGGAAACTACCAAGACAAAGAAGAGAGGACGGCGTTATCTTTGCCTATCGTAGTCATAGTCACAATGCAATGATTGTGCGATAGAAAGGACGTTCTACAAAACCGAAGCGAGCCAATCATAGCCGCATTTCTCACTCTTCTTTCCGAGGTACCAAATCAAATACCGAGTACTATAGTTATCCTGTTTGAAATACTCATTATTTAGTCAATTGACCATTTTTTTGGTAGGGTAATATCTATTTTTCGTTAACCATTGATACATAATTCTAGTAAGAATTTTTTATTTCGTCTTCTTACGATATACTGTGTTGCCATTAACGTGAATGTATTTTCTGTTTTTAGGAACCCTAAAATTCAAGTTTCCAGGTTTAGTTGAATGGTTTATAAGCGATGCCATCGAGCTGTTAGTAAAATTGGTGCGGTTTATACGCCCGTTATCATTACTACAAAGATTTTATTGAGAGCTTTTCTCAGTTGAGATAAAAGGTTAGGGGTTATTCAATGTCGCACCGCGGCCTTTTATTAGATCTTCATTTCATTAAATTCGTTCCACTCTATCAAAAGTAATTTTAATTTAATAATTCTAATTCTGATGTCCTCTTTTTTATAGTAATAATGCTTTAAACTATCAAAATCAGTCGATGAATAATGTCTTAAAACAGGCAATAGTAATTTCATTAATTACTATCACGATAATGGTAACCATCATTGTCTATCTGTGAAAGAATTTTACAAGCGAACTCTCTAAACATACACAAGTATAAAATGTATTGCTTGTCTTGATGTCAATAAATTAGTAAGCGAATTCGTCTGGAATAGCTTTTATACTACGTTAAACTGGAAGGGAAAGTATATATATCGATCAATATATAGTTTTCTAGTATTGGTACTCCAACAATATATCAGGTCGTGGTATGGCAGACATCAAAGGCTTCGTTACGACGCAGATCACTCTGACTAATGGACCGAAATGCTTTTGTAATGGTAAAACTTCTGCCCGAGTAACTTTGCTAATTCATATAAAAAAGGTTCGTACATCGTGACCCAATTTTTTACACAAAATCTATCACAAGGTTAAATGGAAGCCAGAATTGGTTCATGTGTATTAGATTAATAATTTTGTTCGGGAAATAATAATGGAAAATCCATTTGTGTTTTGCAGAAATACGTATGAAATAAGATTACGAGAACGGTTAAATTACTATTTATCTATACTAATATTATAAAGAAGTAAAGTTTGTGAATTTGTGAGTTTGTGATGTTGTGAGTTTGTGACGTTATAGGGGGTAATCTCTGGAAAGACTGGTCCAATTTGAAAAAAAAAATCAGTGTTATATAGCTCATTTATAGAGGATAGGTATAGGCTCTATATCATTACGCTAAGTCTAATAGGAACGAAGAACCAATGAAGAATGTTTCCAAATTGGGGTTTTTTTCCTGTTGAGAGCTTCATGTTCCCGTTAGCCCAAAGTAACTATTCCACATTAACGAAGTTGCGGGCAGAGGCCAGTATGTAATAAAGCATTCATAGCGTTGTAACCATAGCTTAATTTAATTTTTGATTAACTAATTAGTACGATATTAAACGTTTTTTTGTATTATTTTTAGTAGAAGTTGTTGTTATATTAAGACCAACAATATATGATGTAGATGTAATAAGTCTATTCAGTCGCGTTTTAATGGTTATTGGCGAATTTAAGATTATGTGTTTTATTTTAGTAATTCATTCTAAATATAATGCATTGTTTCATTTAAATCTATGGGCTTTATCTTACAATTTTGTAAAATTTCTAGTTAACCATTTCGTGAGTCTTAAACGCATCTTAAAACTATACGATATAACTAAAATTGCTGTAGATACAGTTTTTTTCAGACTAACAGTTTTCAAAGTGTAAAGGTTTATTCAGAACCATCCTTCACCTTATCTAGACATGATTCAAATGGCTACCTTTTTGTCGTTTATCTTGAGACGTAATCTTTTAACAAATGCGATTCTCCTGGAAAACTCGGAGGGCAAATGATTACAGACATTATTTTCAATTTCTATATTCTAAATATTCTTACAGGTTTTCTTTTCACAGAATTTAAAATCATAATTCATCGTTTCCTAAGCAATAGGCTTTTTTATGTGATTCACAATAATCACATTACAATATATATCTTGAATCAATGACAACTAAAAAGTTGCAGATATGTTACCTACATGTTATTTTGACAAAATAACATTTTTGTAGGTGATAGAACCACGCTGAACCTATAACTGGTTTCAGCATGAATAGGTCGGCTCGTCCGGGGTAGTACCACCCGACCCACAGAAAACCGACGTGAAGTGACAATGCTTGCAGTGACGCGTTTCGTTCGGTCAGTAAGAACGCCAGAGGCCCACCTTCCCTCCTTTCCCCATACCTCCCAAATGCAGGCTGGCAAAACAGAAAACTGACGTGAAGTAACAGTTGTTGCATTGTTGCATTTCGTTCGGTCAGTGAGAGTGCCGGAGACCCACCTCCCCTTCCCTTCACTTGTCCTCTCCCTTCCACTTCCCTCTTCTCTCCTATCCCCCCATCCCTCAAAATATAGGCTGGCAACGCACTTCCAACTCCTCTGGTGTTGCTGGTGTCTATAGACGGCGATGATCACTTAACATCAGGTGAGCCGCCTACCCGTTTGACTGCTATATGATATAAAGAAATGTCACAATAACGCACACATGTGTAAAGTAATATTATAATGCCACACTCTCTTAGATAAAATGTGGAAGTAAGATGGCATACTATTGGTATCGATGGTGAAAAAGAATAGTTATATGTTGCTTAGATACGTGTGGATTGATGGGACAGGCTTCAAAAATAAGCTAGCTAGTCAAGTTTTAATGAGGCGCTGTCGAAGCGCTTTTGCCATATCTATATAGTTACTAGTGGGCGCCCAATGGTCGATATTCGACCATAGTTAATTGATTTTTTAAAGTTTGAACTTTATTAGGGTTCTTTTGTCAAAGGGTATACTTCTATAATCAAAGGTTTTCATCATGGCTACTCAGTTATTTGCCATTTGCTATGATTTTTAATTATATAAACATTAAAAAAAATCTATGTGTAAATGAAAATTGAAATTAATCATAAATTTCAAAACAAAGACCACGTGGTAAAGCTCTCAAATTTTAAGCAAACATAACTTTACGAAAATCAAGAAATTTATCGCAACCCATGACATAATTTTCAATTAATTTTACACGACATCATGGGTGGGTGATATTGAATTAAATGTAGTCTGTTCATTATGAGAAATAGTGATAAGCCCAGTATCATCGTTTGGAAAAGTAATGGATCCACAATACAACCAAATAGTGAATCCAAGACAAAGATGTTTTTAATACTGTCATTAGCTTTCGAAAGTAAATTCTTTTCTCTTGCTACATGAGGCTGAATTGCAACATTGTAACCGCGGAGGTCTAAGTCATGGATTACTTTTATGAACAAAATTCTTATTTAGATTATACAAAGTATTATTTGGCTCATTTTTTTATTAAATAATCATTTGAAGTGAGTTCACCATAAAAAATAATAAACATTACAATAATAGTTATATTTTATGATATAATTGTTGAATGTAGGATGAAAAATGGTAATTGGAACGTAAGGGTTAAAAAATACATACAGTCGAGCATAGCAACCTCCTTCACAACCTCTTTTGAACTTAGTAATTATTGACGGCTGTCAAAATGTCTTTTTTATTTACATGTGTGTATATGTTGTGTAAAATTCAAGCAGTAGTGTGAGTAGTGCATATTTTAATTAATTTAATGTACTTCTAATGCATTTTATATACAATAAACAGCTTTCTACTTAACTATGCCAAATTTCATGTAATCAATGTTCAGGACAAATAGGTTAAAAAGGGGTACATTTTTTTTGCTTCACGTATTAATATATAGATAATGCCATTGTATTCAAAATGAAAATGAAATATAATTTGTACAGTTCCGGTAGTAAAATTTCTATAGGTAACTACTTTTACGATTGAATAAAAATGTGAGTTACATGAGTTTGAATGTTTGTAATCACTATGTATTACGGACTTTGCGAGAGTTGCAGTAGATGAGGGAAACAAAAGTGAGAAAGTATATAACATACTATGAGAGACGAAAAATTTTGGCACCGAATTATCTAATAAACTTACATTTTATTTGAATACATTTTCAATTTATGTTGTAAATTATAGACTTTAACACAGAACTGTTCAAGCTTTATCCATAAAGTTATAGCCACTTAATTTTTAAGTAAATACCGTGCGTACCTCTAAATCTTAAAGATAATTAGTAATACACCTGACATTACGTGTTAGTCAATTCATACATTCGCGGAAATGTCTTATCCTATTATAATATATGATATATAGGGGTGTCCGTTATTTACCAAGTTAGCTTTTTTGTATTGTGTGTCGTTTATATTGTAAGATTATATCCTAAAACAATTAAAAAGATCCGATTGACCGTGCTTAGAGGACAATACTTTTCCCATTCATTAGCATGGGGTTTCTTACTTTTTTGAAATTATTTTTATATTGTTTCCTTTATTAAATAACAATTCAAATATTACTAATTCTCCATCTACTATGATCCCTTGGGAAGGAGAAACTTCGATATGGAAGTCAAAAATTTAATTTATATATTTTGGTAAGGTCTTGGTTAACTTTGTAAATAACGGACAACCTAATGTACATCACATTGTAGGCTTAGATAGAGATGATATAATACTGTTTTGTGTCAATAGCCCACAAAAGAAATCTCCTCGTACTACGCTATTGTTAAGAATTTACTTCAAATTCACAATAACGTTCCATTTTCTCTTGACAAAGGATATCATCTCCGATTGAACAATTCTTTCGTACTGATTGTTAAACTTTGGCCTTACTGGTTAAAGGATTAAAAGGGATTGAAATCTCAAACATTCCGACTTTATCAGCGTGTTATAAACTACAGAACAATAAGTGAAGAGCGATAAGGCTGTGACTGTGATTTTTTTTCATAGCATAGGAGGTAAATGAACCGTTTTGTCACCTGATGTAAAGTGATCACCGCCGTCCATAGACACTAGCAACTCCAAGGGAGTCACAAGTGCGTTGCCACCCTGTGTTTGGCGGCAATGGGGAGAGGGGAGGGAAAATGAGGGAAGGTGGGCCTCTGCAACACTGCAAGCATTGTCACTTCACGTCGGTTTTCTGTGAGAGGGTGGTACTACCCCGAGCGAGCCGATACGTTCATGCTGAAACCAGTAATAGCTTCAGTGTGGCTTTACCACCATACACATAGTAAAATACATTAAAACTCATTTAGACGTGCCCCGTAATCAGCTTTTTTCAGGTGTTTGCAAGACAAATTGCCAAAAAGATTTATAGAAGGAAATTCATCTATCAGCAGTCGACGGTACCCTTGTGTTTAATAATTGTTATCCTGTAAAGTGAGAGTAAATAAAGACGAGCAATAACAGTCGAAATGGACGGTTCTTCTTTAAATATGTAAACCATTAATTATGTATGAACCAAGTCTTAAGCGTTATTTTATAGGTGTAGAATAGTGGTTTGTATTTCAAAGTATAAGGTTAAATTCCGTCAAGACGAACATTAACTTTCAATGACCCGGGTACTCTTAAAGTATGAGTGGCATTTTATCTGAAAAGGTATGAAGAACAGCACTCTGTAGAGTTCTTGACACTTGTACATGCCATTACTGAAGGCAGATTGTGCAAACTCTTGAGAATCTTTTCAGGCTTACCTACAAAGAGTAGGTGTACAATTTCTTCTTCATAAAATTATAATTACGATAAACGTTAAGTATACGATCCATTAACCAGACTTCTTATGTATATTTAGTGACTTTATATTTCAAAGGAGCAGTCTACTAAATACTATACACGTAATAAAAGGCAGTGTCTATTTTTAATCAACTGGTTTATTTAAATTTGAAATTAGTTATCTGCATATACCGATGTAGCTAATAACCGCGACTTCGTTTGCGTTTTTTATTACCTCAATATAAGTAGAGGAAAAAACACAAGGACTACACCGCCTACCCCATTTTACCACGGCAAGAAAACACACATCGCATAGTGCTTATAAAGAACATTATTTCATAAAATATAATAACTTTCTGTTTAATAAAATTGTTGAGACCATTTGCACAGTATAAATATGAGACACAGTACGGAAACAACGAACAATCGCTCGAAAACGCTACACTTAGACAAACACGCGTATCGACGAGAGGTTTTTAAAGGAATTCTATGGACAGCACCGCGAGGTTCGCTTAGGGGTCGTGTCGATGCGCATGTTTATGTGATGTGCCGGTGCGAGCGTTTATAGGGAGTTTCCATACTTGATGTTATGTGCACTGTGCCATTTGTTAGATAATGACTAAGTGTCTAAGATAATAAATTTAAAAAATAAGCTGTATCTATTTAGTAGTGTTTGCGTTAAGCGCGTTTTAACAGACATCTATCATTTTATTTAACAGTCTTTTTATTTCTACTTGAAAAGATAAATCATATAAAACTTTTAAAATTAATAACTCAAAGTGTTTAAGTAATTCAGAAGTAAATTCTTTTATTAGTTTGAATAAAGCCCGTAACGACCTGTGGCACGATTCACGCTTCGTACCTATTCAAGTAAATTACTTTTATCATAAAGTCCTTTTCATTTAAATTGGCAGTTACTGCCTTTTATAAATGCCATAAGGCTGATTAATGTTCACAAAAGTAGACTTGCTAGATCTCATTATAAGGTACTGTAGAAATTTTAATAACATTTTCGCGTACTTATTAAGTATTACTAACTTTTGTAATTTTGCAAACATTTGTTATTTTAACTAATATTATAAATGCTAATTATTTTCTTTGATACGCTTTTATTTCTTAATTAG
>JACEII010000027.1:2789188-2806943 GCA_014332785.1 Antheraea mylitta | reverse complement strand
TTTTTTTTTCAAAAATCTAAAAAGTAAAGACACATTAGATTTACCTTCTTATTATATGTATGTATAGAAGACGAAGCCGTGAGAAAAAGCTAGTTATTTATAACTAGGATTATTTAAATACCAAGATTAATGAAAGTTATTATATTGTCAAGATAATATTCATTATTAATATCATAGTATTCCTTAAATTATAATTACTGTTAGTTAAGATGAGAGTTCACGTAGTATACTTGTTTAGGACCGATTAGGCCTCCCACGGCAGCGGCTCAAGCCTAGGTTCGATCCCTCGGTAGGGAGCCCTTGAGTGCGTTGCTTGCGCGATACGGTGACACACAAATATACATCACCGCTACAACACTACACGATCATCCCACACGCTTACACATAAAAGTGGAAGGGTTTACTTTTTTCCCTTATCGAACTGAAAAACTCTCAATTTTCCGATAATAAATATATGGAGGATTTGTTGAGGCGTGTATGCTTGGTACACATATACGTTTCAACAACTCATACATATATGAATAGTTAGCTAGATTAGCTAAGATAGGTCGCGATTTTGCATGCAACAGCCAAGCCGAGGTGTGCACTCTTGAGCTGGTTGCTAAAATAAAATCGGCTGAGTGCCTTAAGCGCTCGCCTTAGTAGTCCGGTGAAGCTGTGAAGACCTTGCTGGGTCAATAGCGTAGACATTTCGAAAAAAAAAAAACTTGTTTAGGCTAAAACGGTTAAAAAACATTGCAATGCACAACGGTGTTATCCGTCCTTTAAATCCGTCAAGTGCCATATTTCCTCCCACATCCCCCTCATCGGTTCTTAAGTCAGTCCGAATTTATAATGATTACAACGCACATCTCTGTGATCGAATATTAATAATTAATTGCTAAATAATGAATTAAATAAATACTATTGGCGAATAAAAGTGAAAGGTGCGAATCGAAGTGGTAGTGAATGAATTGGAAGCCTCCTACGACCGTGACAACAGCCCAAAGGTGAGCCCTTTTTTCCTGTATCCTACCGATCGTTGTGAATTCTTAGCGATCACTAGGAAAGCATCCCGCTGAATTATTAAACCTTTTTCATCGCAATTACAACTAGCGTTAACAATACTGTTATTACTAATATATTCGTATATACAGGTAAATTCTTTCTTTATTCTACTATATACAGGATAAAATATAATAGATCGAGCTGACCTCAATACCACACGAATAACCGTTGATTTGTCACCAAGAAAAGGGCCATTTACGCGCGACTCAAACACATAGTTCAGGTAAAAGCATTGTATCATTTTTTCATATTGTATTGACAATACTCCTATATCTTATTTGTCTGGTAAAATATATTTCGAATGTGATTTTCTTGTGGTCACGGTTACTTTAAGATATTACATAAAATATTGGTGAAGCACTCGTATATTTATGTCGCATATAAGTTCGTTGATTCCTCTTTAAAAAATGAGTACGCTAAAATGATTACCTAAATATTTCTTCCTATTACTATTCTGTTCTACTTTATATCTGTCTATTCTTTTCAATATATTGCTATCTGAAAATTACATTAAAGGCATATCAATATGTGGAAAAAGAAATTAATCTTCCCGAATACAGCTCTTTACAATTTAAGCAAATACTATTTCACGCAATATGATTTGTTAGTTCTACCTTATAATTTTAAAGATTAGAAACGTTTATTCTATTTAAATTTTTATATATTAATATTTCAAGTAATTACATTGTGGTTATTGTGTGTGTAGACATTGATGAATAGTGGTTGTATGAAGTATCCAAATGAAACAATGCGATAAGCATGACGTACATAATGTTTAATGTTGCGATATTTTGGTGGCTGGTGTGAATGAAACTGAATGAGTCGTCAAGATTATTTATTTCTATTTCATATTTCAATTATATTTAAATAGAGAAATAATGAAATGAAGTACTTACGTTTTATGAACTTCTTTCTTTTGTTTCTTTATGCGTAACCCACTAGAGATATTGTGAATTAATTTTAAATATTATATTATCTATGTCCTTGTGGCAATAAATATTTCCATACAGAAATAATAATAATCGTCGCAATACTTATTTATTATTGATAATATATTTTTATATAAGTCATATACAGATAATTTTCGATACGATGAACTTGCTATGACCAATAGCGTTATTCCTACAGTAAACTTCTTAAATTAAAATTAGCAACCTACAGAATTAACTTGATAAAAGTTTACTTACTCAGCATTATTTCTATCACACTTCAATGTTTATCTTAAACCGTGGACACTTTACTTGAATAATTACTTGAAAAAATCAAAGGAGGCAATTGAACAGGTGGGTCACCTGATGTAAAGTGATCACCATCGTCTATAGACACTGGCAACACCAGGGGAGTTGCAAGTACGTTGTCAGCCTGTATATAGGTGACGGGGGAAAGAAAGGAAAAGAAAGGGGGGAGGAAGGAAGGGAGGTGGGCCTCCGGCGCTCTCACTGACCGAATGAAACGCATCAATGCAAGCACTGTTACTTCACGTCGGTTTTCTGTGAGAGGGTGGTACTACCCCGGGCGAGCCGACCCGTTATCGTGGGCTCTTCTCGCTCATCCTCTGTTGATCAGGGCGTGCGGGGAAACAGTGTCAGGGAATACCCCTCTGGCTGTGGCTCACTCTCCTCCCGGTTTAACGGGAGTGTCTTGATTTTGCGGGGGTGGAGCCGTCTTTAAATGGGTCGCCTCCTACGGTTGTCTCGCCGTTCCATCTTGTGGTGTGGTGCGGCCCTTGATGTTAATCCAATCGCTCGTTAGTGGCATTCTCGGCAGCCTGTTGAGCGGTCTTGGCCCTGTTAATGTACCAGGAGGCGCCTCTGAGTAACTCTTTAATTCTTCCCTCGTACTCCGCGCAAAGAGCTTGCGTGCTTCTTCCGGGGAGGATTTCAACATCTTCGCGTCCTTCTCGCCGGCGAGCATCGTCATGGTTGACGGGGGCCATAAGGATGGCCGTCGCCGATTCTATGACGGTATTCTGGGCCGATCTCGCTCGTCGCCCGGGACCGCTCGTTCGGGGTACCGTGCTAGCCAGGCGATTGCGCAGTTCTCTCTTAAACACTGGACATCTTGTTTTATTGCTCGAGGAGTGGGCGCCCCTGCAGTTAGTGCAGGTCGCTGGCTCCTCTCTCGGGCGGTCGCAGTTTCTTGTGTAGTGCGGTCCCCCGCACCTGACGCAGGCGATTTCATGGTGACACTGGTGGGATGAGTGTCGGAATTCCTAGCACCTATAGCATTGTGCCAGCCGGCGTTTCCCTCTCCAGGCTTCAATTTGGACCGGCATTAGGCGTATCCAATCTACGCTGTAGATTGCGGGCGTCAACCCGGGGGTTCTCTTAAGGAGCGCATAGTAGATGCACCCCTGTCTTCCTCTGCGTCCATTAATCTGGAGAACGTATTCAGCTGTGAAGCCCTTCTCGCGGAGGGCTTCGGCAATCTTCTCCGGTTCTGTTCCGGTCGGTAGGCCGCGGATTGAAACCTTCAAACCTTGCTGCAATGGGGGGGTGTAGGTGAACCACCTCACCCCCTCTTGTCTTCCGAGAAAATCTTGAATAACGCGAAACTCTTCTGCGTCTCGCGGGAAGAAACGGACGCCGTTCCCGAATGCGCGTACTGTAGGGTCGCGTCCCAGCCTTTCCGCTAGCTGCCGGAGTTGCTCAGTCCAGTCGAATAAGCTCTCGACGACAATCGGCGGGAATCGCGGGCTCTTGGCATTGGGGGAGGCAGGCGTCTCTGTACAGTCGGTCGCGAGTGGGTTGGCAGCACTGTCGCTCGACGGCGTCAAATTAGGGTTCCGCAGGCGCGTTACCGGCTTCGACTGCGGATCGCGCGCAGGTGGCGCTGCGATCGACGCATACGAGGGCTGCTCACGGGCAGCCCTTCGCGGCGGAGCGGAGGCGGGTGTGGGTGCGACCACCTGCTTCGCTGGAATCACGGAGGCGCGCGACGTAGAAGGTTGCGCGGGTTTCTCTACGCAGATTTCTTAGCCTGTGGAGGCTGAGCGTCTTGTGTAGGTGGTGACACGTGATCCGCGGCGGCCCCTGCATCGGGTTCGCTGCGCTCGCGGCGCAGCGCTCGACCAAGCGGGCTAGACGGGTTGTCGGGAATCGCGGGCGGCGCGAAGGTACCTCGGGCGACGCTTCCGAGCGCCGCCACGTCTTCCGGGGCGAGCGTGTGTCCCTTTGCTACGGCTTCCTGGATGCGCAAGTACAGCGCCATCCAACGGAGCATCCCCTTGGACAGAGCCCCAGCTAAGCTTAGCTGGGCGAGAGTGAGTATATCACTCTCGTACGCTTCTGTCACAGAGGACGCCCCGCCGGACGGCGGCTGACGCGCATCCGAAGTCGACAGGTGAGGTGAAGGCACGGTGGTGCGGAGTCCGGTGGGCGTAGTAAGGGTGGTCGGTGTTCGGGAGGCGGCGGAGTCCGTAGGCTTGCTAGAGGTCGTGGTGTGACGGTCTGGTTGGCCCTGAAAAGGGCCTTTTGCAGATCGTCGGCTCGACGCAAGAGGCGGAGCGGACGAGGGAGCGCTTGACTTGCGCATAGTCGCGTAGGTCGGAGCAGGCGGCACTCACGGACGACCTCGTACGCGGTGACGACGGTGCCGTCTTGAGCCGACCCATTCATGCTGAAACCAGTTATAGCTTCAGCGTGGCTCTACCACCTACATAAAAAATAAAATGAAACTATAAATATCTAAAAATCAAAAATATCTAATATTAATCAAAAAATAAATTACATTTTAATGTTAAGAATTAGCGAAAAACCGTTTTTAATGACGATTTAAGCAGTGAGTATCGTCTAATAATCTATTTCTTTTACGCCATATTATTAAAGTAAATCTTGCCTACACTATACGTTTTTATTGTGGTGTTTAATAGAAACTTAGTAAATAGAGTAAACAAATGTGTAAATAATTAAGACATGTTTGTTTCATAAAATTATATTAATTGATTATCGCAGCTAATATTATAGTTTAACCTTATACTATATATGTCGGTGTAAAGACGAGGAGACGAGTATAAAAGTATGACGTCATTGATGACTTCATGGTTATAATCTAACTGATCAATCCACCAAGATTAATGAAATATGCAATACTGAATACATTTACTAATTATTCGTAGATGTGAACATCCCAACGATTCAAGCAAGAATGCTAAGTGTATAGACGTGGGATACCTTTTAAACGTTTATTAGCAGTTAACTGAAAATAAGCAAGATGTTTACGAAGAGCTGATACCTCCAGCTAAACAATATTTAAAAACGGGGTAAATGATAGCCAGCCAGTATCAGTCAATAGTACGGACGCCGTTTAAATCTCCCGACATATATTTTTATTGGTACCGCCCGCTTCTTTGTCCGCGTTAAATGACTATATAGAACTTAATAGATAAAATGGATAGTGTATAAACCTTCTCCATGAAAAAGCATTTAGGTATACTGACTTTCATTGTGACCGAAGATGAAGATACGGTGTGGAAAGTGAACAACCAGTGATTACGTCATAATATTACATACTTTTTATTCAAATCACCGATCGTATCCTTCGTTTATATACTACAGTTATTCTTTGTAATATGATATAATAAGACTCGATTTAATTAATTGAAGTATTAATATTCGTGGCAGTAGTATAGCTAATATTAACAAATGTTAACTGCGCTTCTTACTGTTGAATTAAATCGTGCTTTCCATAACGTGTGACGTAGGAACCATTTGGAACGCTATTCTTATTTTCACTTCTAATTCCTTTTGAGTCTTTCATTGGTAAGTATTTGAGGTTGTGGCTAATATTTAGTGCATTTTTCTCCTGTACCACGACTCATGCAGTGGGATGTACTATAATAATTATAATATTCTTTTCTATCCTATATTCAAATGTCCTGACTTCCAATTAATATCATAAATAAGTTGAATGACACTGATTTGCTATCTATAGGTAACGCCTGCGTTCATATAGATTTTTGAAATATGATTAAACTCAAACTCAAGAAAGTTATCACCAGTATTTCCTTTTAATAATTCGGCCATCTAAGTGCATGCATATTATAATTACATAAGTGTATGTCTGTGTGAACTTTTAAATGGCCTCACTGATGTTATTTCCTCTGTATCTGTACATCTATCAGCTGTGAGACTACCTTTTACCTTAAAATAAAATAATGGCGACGTTTTCACAATATTTTCTGAACTTTGTTCTTTATAATTTAAATGTCGTTTTAGGAGTATTTGAAAGCAACCCTGTTCTTCTCGTGACGTGAAAAGTGAGTCAATCTTCATGTTTTTTTTCCGGAGGCATGGATAATAAACATAATATTATCATCTTCTTCATCCTCCAATAACTGCTGAATAACTTAACATATGCTGAATAACACAACCGTCACCTATAAAAACTGCGGGAGAATAGTGATGTCGCCCGGTCGCTGTCGCTAACATCGATAAGCTAGCGGTCGCCCCGCGACTGGCGACAATGGTCGTCGTCGCTATGAACCGACTGCTACTTTAAGGTCTAACAAATAATTAGGTACGTTACAGAACACGGTAAAAATAGCTTATTGAGTATTAATTACAAATAATTTTGTTTTAAACATTTGAACGTTTTCTTCCTAACATTTATTTTCGGAATATTCTAACTGAAATAAATAGCGAAACAACTGAGTACCAAATAAAGCCCTGTCCAACATTATTATTATAAAAACCCGTATAATTCGGCGATAAATTAGTGTACACTGGACGTTTTCATTCATTCTAATATTTCTAAATGTGAATCACGGTAACTTTGTTCGTAATTTCAGCAGGAAAAGTACCGCCAACTACTGCCTTATAACAAAGTAATTTTTTTCTTGTTCCTTTTCAGTTTTTCTTTTTTTTTACAAACGCATTGTGATTTCTACCGCTTTTATATTTAAAGGACTTCTCTTTGTGCGATATTTTCAACAAAGGAAACGTTTTATAGACGAGCGTTTGGGGAATATGAAAACTGTTTGGACAAAAAGCAAGACGTGTTAATATTTCATGTAATAGAACTTTATTTTAGACCAAAACCTTGTAATGCCTTTGTGAAAAGGAAGTAATTTATAGGCACTTTTCGGTCGAACTACGCATATAGATTAAAATGTATTTTACCCGTGTTTTAATTGTCAATGGCTTTAGTCTATACTAATATTAAAAAGAGGTAAAGTTTGTGAGTTTGTGACGTTGTAGGAGGTAATCTCAAGAACTATTAGTCCAATTTGAAAAATTCTTTCAATGTTGTGTAGCTCATTTATCGAGGATTATAGGCTATATATCATATTAAGATCAATAGGAGCGGAGCACTAATGAAGAATGTTTAAAAATCGGGGTTTCTTGCCTCTTTCTGCGTGTTACCGTTAGCCCAAAGTATCTGCGAACTATCGAACGAAATCTCGAGCAGAGGCTAGTCAGAAATATGGTTATTTTTAATTATAATTTCACAAGTGCTGCAGTCTATAATACAAATAAATGGTATAAATTAATATTAACTCTGCTCGCAGCTTCATACCCGTTGATTACACAGTAATTATGTGTGTTTTTTTCGCTGATGTTTTATGAGTTATAAAAGCGTAGCGACAAGCCTCAGCTTTTGGCATTGTTGCAATATAATATGTGACTTGATAAGTATTGCAAGTTTTAGATGCGTAGTTTAGAAAGACTAAACTGACACAGGCAGTTAGAAAAAAGAGACTTTGTTTTAGCTATATAAAACTAATTTCCACGATTTGATCTCCTATGAAACGATAATATAATCGAAGATGCCTAACAATCGTGTTTCATTTATTTCGTTATATTATATCATAAGAATTAATAATGTTTTTTTTTATCGAACTGACTACGCAATTTACCTAACAAAGTCTTAACAGCTTCACCGGACTACTAAGGCGAGCGCTTAAGTCACTCAGCCAATTTTATTTTGATAACTAGTTCAAGTTGCCCACTACACCTCGGCTTGGGCTGTTGCCTGATTCATGCAATTTGCCACCTATCTGAGCTAACATAAGCTAAGCTACATATTCCAACTTATAGGAGTTATTGAAACATTATGTGTACCAAGCATAGGTAGTATTAATAATGACATACGCCTTGAGCATACAGAATATGCCAGAAGATGACGATAATCAGATAATAGAGATAGGTTTATATATTATATAAATAGTATATTATAGGCATGGGAAAAAATGTAATACATTTTATTAGGAAAAAGAACAACTAAAAAATTACATTTCTGATATTATCTTTTTAGGAGTCATAAAAGTATTATAAATGGTGGTATTATATATAATTAATTTGAACAATTATGTATATAAAAAAATGATGAAGTCGCTTATGTTACCCGTTTCACTAAAACTCGTTACTAGATGGCGCTAAATTATATTTTTTTGCTGTTAAGTTTTATATTTTTAATCTAACACGAACGTTGTCTCGCGCGCTTACCAGTAAGATAAAAACAAGGCGTTTTTGGCGGGATCTCGGAATGCCATGTAGTGGTCCTTATATTTTATCCATAATCTTGTGTTATTTGGCTCTATATTGTGTAATGTTGGTGGTGCTTTACGTAATATAGTTAGTTTATTGTGCATAAGTGATGTGAATAATATTTAAGTAAATAATACCACAGAGCATGAAATTTTGAGATGCCACAAAAACTTCCTAGAAGGTTTTAGGGAAGGTTTTAACCAACAAGGGATTCACCATCTTGTTAGAATATTGATTCATCCGACGCTTAATATTGAAATGATCGTACGACTCTTGTAATATTATTACTACGTGACAATGGCAGTAATAATCTGAAAGATTGATTGCCAAAAATAGTTAAAAAAAAGACAAAATCAAAATTAACAAAAAGTTTCAATCAAATATGACTATTTTAAGCTATAAACAGTGGTAAAATAATAAAACCCTTTACTATGGAAGTAATTGATTTCTGTAATACAATATAATATAATGTAACAGTAATATTTAGTAGTGAATAGTTTCAAATTTGTATTAAACAATAGTTAACACCCGTGCTATTGAAACAGAAACCCAAACAATAAGCTATGAAAGCTAGCCATTAATTTAAATTATGGTGTTTGTATCCATTATTGAACCGAGCAATATTGCTAATTATTTCAAACTATACGAAAATGATTAAGCTAAGTATTTGTTTTGGTTAGTTTGTGAATACCTGATCGTTCTATAGATTTAGCAACTATTGTTTGAAGGGAATTAGTCTATTGAATTATAGATGTTATGAGTAAAGATATGTAAAATCCTTTGATTGTAGACACAAATGGTACAAGTACAGATTCAAAGAATTCGAAATGTTTTGCCTGATATACCTACATATATATGAATGTATATACAATATACATACCGCACGTTTATGTATATATTTATCATTTATTCATTTCCATAGATAGCTGTTTAAATAATATAGGTAACTAGCTTATGTCAGTGACTTTGCTTGCGTTAATGTAGACTGACTCTATATTTGAACAATTATTTTTTTCTGATTGAAAGGCAACATATGTACTTTTCTTTTTCCCTGACAATGTGTACGCAAATTTTTGCGATATTTGTTTGTAATCGAATTGAATTGAAAGTAATAGAAGGAAATTTGTTAAATTTGCCATTAAAAATACTGAATACTGAATTCTCTGAATACTTGTTTTGCGACTTTGGTGGTACATATAGTTTTTCTCCTATAGCCTTAAATGGTGTATCCTTACCAGCTTGATCCAATTTTCGGTATCTCGGTACAAAACGACGGTGACATTGATAAGGATGTGAGGAACAGGATAAATGCAGGATGGATAAAATGGCGAAATGTGTCTGGGGTAGCTTGTGACCCACGAATGCCTTTGAAACTAAAGGGGAAAGTTTATAAAACTATGATAAGACTGGTTATGCTGTATGCATTTGAGTGCTGGGCTACGAAAGAAACGGATGAGAGAAAATTACATGTAGCAGAGATGCGAATGTTAAGGTGGATATGTGTGGTGTGACTAGAATGGATATCATTAAGAATGAGTATATCAGAGGAAGTTTGAAAATAGCACCGGTGACAGAGAAGTTGAGAAGTAATAGGTTAGCATGGTATGGGCATGTCAGGAGAAGAGATGAAAATGATGTGACTAGAAAAGTGTTGAGTATGATGGTGGATGAATATACGAGTAGAGGAAGACCGAAAAAGGTGTGGATGGATTGTGTGAAAAATGATATCTGCGTAAAAGGTGTGAATACTGAGATGACATTTGATAGGAGAGAGTGGAAAAAGAAAATATGTTGTGCCGACCCTACTTAGGTGGGATAAGGGTGATGATGATGAGTCTCTAATTGTGAGAACCAAGCTTAATGATATATAAACCAAAGTGAGTTACCTTATGAGGCTGGCGTAATCATCAAGGATGTACTTGAAGCCTCTTTAAGATAAAGATACATATTTTTTTAATATATACTACTCTTACTAGCTTCGACCTTCGAATTAGTACAGTCATCTAGATTTCTTCGTGTACTAATGCTTGGTGCAGTGTTATTGAGGTAATTTATTCGCTTTACTAACATAGAAGAGAGATCTGCAAGAAGCAATTAAAAAAAAACCCATACCTAAACAAGAAATGTATGAAAATCAATTAATGAAGTGGTTAGACTTTTTCTTTAAATCTTCAAGTTAAGATGTATATGTAAAACTCAATGAAAATTCGTCTAGTACTTATGGAGATTAGTGTGTAATTAAACACGTAGAGAGATACAAATCCAGAATTTTAAAAAAATTCTCGCATTATCCGTTGTTAACCATCTATTAATAAGTTCTGGCAGTTATATATAGCAGTACGGAACGTAGTCAGAAAGTTAACTCATATTCTCGTGGTTGTTTTTGGACTGTCACGTCAGCTTACGGAAGGGTCTGCTTTAACCTTAAATAAAATTAATTCAAAACCCTTGTTTACATTCCATATAATCACATGTTGACGTCGCCGTACGTAGAAGACAACGCTGCAACCCATATAATTTTGCTTGGTCCCACAACATGATTTCCCAGCGGATGAATTTACTTCAGCAGTTTTGCGGAAAAATGTTTTGTAGGTACTTTTGAAAAAAGGTTGTGAAAGCAGCACACGATAAATTTAATCTAATCTACTGACTGTTTAAAAGTCACAACCTTCAATCATATGATAGTTTATGGTCACATATAAAATAATAATATCAAACAAATACTAATAAACAACAAAGAGTACCTAAGAAAAAGTTTCTTCTAAGACTCTCAAAAGTATGGGTATAATTTTAAATAAACCTAAGTTGAATGATCGGAGACATAACCTGCGAGGGGAAAATAAACCCTTTTGATTTTTCAAACTTCGAAAAATTACCCTCTGTTAGTGGGTTGGGTTCACTTTCACTACACCCGACGGTCATTGACACTGCTTTAACATAAACGGGTAGAGGATTGACTGTAATTTTTGTATTCTCTAGAAAATTAGGTCAAATATTAAGCACCTATTTTTAAATTGATTTAGAACGAGTAACAAGTACTGAGTATTCTGTAAAAATATTGCTAACGAGTAATCAGTCGCCCAGTATATCTAGTGAGGTTGTAAGTTGGGTCACAACCTTATTGTTTTCAATACTAGGAATATTCATGAGCAGTAAGTACATTAAACAATAATTAGTTTTAATATCAATGTATTTATCACAGAACTCTGGCTTACACTGTTAAGACTGATATATGTAAATGGATTCAATATTATTATTAATTTCAACAATATTCATTATCTATAGCAATATTATAAACAGGTAAAGTTTGTGAATTTGTGACGTTATAGGGTGTAATCCCTGGAACTATTAGTCCGATTTGAAAAATATTTCAGTGTTTTGTAGCTCATTTATCGAGGATGGTTATAGGCTATATATCATCACAATAAGACCAATAAGAGCGGAGCACCAATGAAGAATGTTTAAAAATCGTTTTTTTTCCTCTTAAGAGCTTCCGCTGCGTGTTAGCGTTAGCCCAAAGTAACTATTCCACGCGAACGAAGTCGTGGGCAGAGGCTAGTTTTAAAATAAACTATTTATAATATTGATACCGACTTGAAAGAAGCACTTATATATTCGCTTGTTATATATTAGGTTAGTTGTGTAACTTTTTTGATTAGTAAGTAATTTCTTAAAATTATGAAAACATTGACACCTTGGAGCCAGACATCTTTTGTACTTATGTCATTGGTAAGAGTAAGAAGAACAAACAAACGTCGGGCGGTAGCAATATAAAAAATCCAAGATTCATGAATCGAAAAATGTCGAAACGTATCAAACCATTGATACTGAAATCTGAAACTCTGTTTCAAATAAATCTGAGTTGAAAAATTTTGTTTTCCACGCAAAACTTTGTCACTCCCTTTCACCACCTCCGAGATTAAATTTAGAAAAATCATTCTTCCAAAATTCGCGTACATTTCGTAATTTAAATTTGCCCAATGGTGAAAGGAAAACATCGTGACGAAACTTGAATTTAAGAAATGTTTTTGTAGAGGAGATAAATACAGAATTATGGATTTCAAATGGAATATGGAAAATCACCAATAAATAGTCTATTGGAGATGGTACAAATCTGAATAAAACCTCAAGTCAACCTGAGCTTTATAAATATCGTGATAAAATCATATTCAGATTGTAGGGTTTTACATAAATTATTTTTAAATTGAAAATCAATCTGCTGCCAAGAAAATATAGATGTTTTGGAAAACGCAGGCTCTCAACCAGTGTTTTATGCTTAAGATGTTTACCGTCTTAGACTGCATAGTCACCTAACGTCCTGTAAGATTGTCATCCAATGCGTCAAAAATATTGGTAACTAGCCTCTACCCGCGACTTCGTTCGCGTTGAGTAGATACACTAACACGCAGCAGTTCTGAAAAGGAAAAATATCCCGATTTTGAAACATTTTTTCTCTGTGCTCCGCTCCTATTGGTCTTAGCGTGATGATATATACCCTATAACCATTTTCGATAAATGAGCTATATAACACTGAATTATTCAAATCGGATCAGTAGTTCCTGAGATTACCCCCTACAACGTCATAACATCACAACGTCACAAAGTGTAGTCCGGTGCAACTGTTAAGACCTTGCTGGGACAATAGCGTAGTCATTTCGAAAAAAAAAAAATCACAACGTCACAAACTCACAAACTTTACCTCTTTATAATATTACTATAGATTATTATTACTAAGTCCTTTAGTTTTAGACATCTTTGGTCGCTAATTCTCACATATAACAATAGGATTATTTTAACTGCATTTCTGAACTAACCTCTAAATAATAATAACCCTCTCTTTTAGTCTAGTTTGTAGTGTGTATATTAGTTATATTTTGGTTCTATATTTCATATTCATTAACATCATCTATCAATAATCAATTATCCATTGTCAGGTATCAATTACTCACAAAGGGCAGTCGTACATTATAACTATATGAAACAGGAGACTTGTTTGAGGCTGTACCAGATAATTTACTTATTTCTAGTAGATAGGCATAACCACGAGTTCGTGTAAATAATATTATTGAAATTGGGAAACAGATGTATGAACATAAAAAAATCAAATTAAAATACACTTATAGCTTTAAGAAGGATACCGACTGCTGTATATAAGTAACAAATTCGTAATGGTGATATTTCTTGAAATTGATGAATCAGTGCGTACGTTGTATATATAACTTAATTTTAACCTAACGTGTCTTTAACATATTCAGAAAATATACAATTCATTATTATAACATACTATCTGTGCCTGTGACTCTGTCCGTGTGAAACCTAATGAAAAAGCTGACTAATACAATCATCTGAATGTATAAAGTCCATTTACTAATATACTATTCTCTCGTACTTCAGTCACGTTGTTATTAAAATTACAATAACTTTTGATAGAGTAAACCGAATTGAATGAAACCAAGAGTAAATGTTACTCGAGGATGTACTTTATGATTTTCTTGGTGATTTTTTATCGTGAACGCAAAACTTTAGCAGTGATGTGTGTCCATACAAACAGAGAGAAAATCTAAAAATAATTGAAATATATTTTATGATTTATTCATAGTCACATGCAACGATTTTTTTTTAATCTGAAAAATACATTCATGTTACATTTACATTCTTATTATATCTACCTATCGATATAGCTAGAAATTTTTCTTTGATAAAGGATATAAAATGTAATATGCATTCCCAAGGGAACTTTTGGAGTAGAAAAAGTACAGAAATTATGCAAAAAAAATCTCTTAAGAATTTTCGTAAGTTTTTAGTAATCGTAGCTTTAATTCTGTCCAAGTATTTTATTCATTGACGCTAATAATTATCTCAAAATAGTACACTTAACGTGAACGTAAATTGGTGACGAATAAGCAAGCGGTTTGCCTGATGGTATACGACCACCGCAGCGTATAGACCTTTTACAATTTAAGTTTCGCTGTAGGAACAAAAAAAAATAACTTTTGATAGAGTAAACCGGATTTAATGAAACTAAGACTAAATGATACTCGAGGGTATGTCCTATGAGATTTTGCCCAATATTTAAATAGTGATGCATATTCAAACAAACAGACAGACAGATAGACAAACAGACAATTGTAAAAATGATTGAAAAATATTTATTCAAAGACCTCTGCAACAATTCTTTCAACAAAAATTTAAAAAGTACAGTTACATTAGATGTACATTCTTGTTATATCATCCTCATCAAAAAAGTCTAAGCAACATGTACTAATTTAAATTTTAGGATGGTTCTTCACATTATAACGTTGTATTTTATTTTTAAAATAATATCTTTAGGGTTCTATGATGTAAAAATAACAGCTGTTGTCTTTATAAGTTCTTTTAATAACAAAAATGAACAATATTAGAATATACTGTAGAAACTAAGATACATAAGAAACTAAACTTTTTTTTTACAAAATGAAATTTCTAAAGAAAATGTATTTATTGTGAAAAAATAGAACAATTTAATACAAAGTATGGTCTCCTCTGCTTTTCAGAACTTGTTGGCAACGATTATTCATTGAATTAAGGAGACAATTTATGTCATCTTGCGGTATTCGCTCCCAATGGAATTGTAGTAAATCCTTCAGCTGTTGGGTTGTTGTCGCTCCGTCTAAGTCCTTCAAAACACGTCTCTGGAGCATGTCCCATGCGTGCTCGATGGGGTTGAGATCTGGCGATTGTGCTGGTATTCACTGGTTCGCCGAGCTGTATGTGAACGCGCATTGTCATATATTAACCTAAAATCGGAGCCAAAGGTTTGTGCAAGTGGGTAGACATAAGGTCTGAGAATATCCTCAATGTAATTTTCAGCATTCATGTTTCCATTTACAAAAACGAGCCCAGTTCGCCTGTTCTTCATAATACCCGCCCATAACATAACTGTTGAGCCGCTGTATGGATGAACTTCCTGAACGCACCTGAGCCTATCAGTATTTCCGGCCCGACGATACACTCGCACCCTTTTTGTACCAGGCTTAAACCCGAATCGCGACTCATCGGAAAACATAATTTTATCCCGTTGTTCCTGGGTCCATGTTATGCGTTCTCTACACCATTCATATCGACGAGCGCGATTCCCGTGACGTATTGGTGGGCACCTGATTGGGCGTCGAGCTCGTAGGCCGTACTCATGCAGTCGATTTCGCATAGTTTGAGGACTTACATCAACACCACTTGAAATTTGTAGCCTCAAACTTATCTCTCGAGCGGTTAACATCGGTTGGCGTCTTGCAGTCAGTTGTATGTACCGGTCTTGCCGAGTGGTTGTACTCCTTTTACGGCCTGGATGCTGTTCAGCGGGTTCTCCTGTATTATTGTAGCGCTGCCAAAGACGACAAATAACACTTCTATGAATGCCAAAATGTCGAGATACCTGAGATTGATTACTTCCCGCTTGCAACATCCCTACAGCTCTTTGCATTTCATCTGCCATCAAATGGCGTCGCTTCATGACGTAAAGAATATTTAACAATTCAATTTTGACGCTAACTTTATTTAAATGGTTGGTAAAATTATAAAATCAAGACTAAACGTAGCAATTAAAACGCACTTAAATTCAAACAAATTCACAGTGATTTGAATTTTATGAAAAAACAAAACATAATCAAATTTTTTTTTAACACCCCCCCAGTCTGTATGTCATCAATAACAAAAAAGTTTACTTACCTACGCACTTTGTTTGAGTAAATACTTAGAAATTAATTAATATAAATGGTAAAATTTGTAATATCACTCATGTTGCTTAGCCTTTTTTGATGTGTGTATATATATGGATGTAAGTACTGTATTGACAGGAAATGTAGCTTGCTTCAAATATATTTAAAAGCACCATCAGTCACGTTAATGCGTTTCTCTGTCACGTTCGATTCCGCGAAGAGAGAGGTTCAATTTAAATAATGTTTCAATTTGTTTTTCCAAAGACGCTGCCACTAACATGTGACGGAGTATTTTATCGCCAATGCTTTTATCATCCTTTTCTCTCACAGGTAATACAACATCGCTTCTGACATGTGGATATATGATAAACAATCTGTCATTTGTAATACACTTATTCCAACACCATATGACCGATCACCGCAAAAGTTGTTTTTTTCATAAAGCAGCTTTCTTTTAGCTATTTTACCATATGACAATTGATATTATAGATATTGAAATACACAAAATATTGTCATAATAACACCTCGGTTATAATTCATCTATTGATTAAAAAAAATAAAAAACGCATTAACAGTATTTTGTATATAAAAATAAATATTATAGTAAAATAACTAGATCCGAATACTGGTTTTAGCATAAGTCTGCGGTGTAGTTTCAACGAATATGGGCTGGAGGTTTTAAACAAAATTTTTGAACATAAGCACTTCCGTGGAAGGGACATTGTGACGGGATGTTAGTTTGGGATGTAGTGGCTTTTCTATGTTTATTCATAATCTTGTGTTATTTGACGCTATATTTAGTAATATTGATGGTATTTTACGTAATATAATTTGGTTATCTATGTAAATATTATAAAGAGGTAAAGTTTGTGCACACGCACACGCACACGCACACGCGCACGCGCACGCACACGCGCACGCGCGCGCACGCACGCAAGCACGCACGCACGCACGCACGCACGCACGCACGTACGCACGCACGCACGCACGCACGCACGCACTCAGGCAGAGACATATTCTATTGTCCAATTTAATAAGAATTAATTAGCTGTTGATTTCTTACGAATAAATAAATAATCATATTCTGTTGAGTTACAATACAGCGTAATGACAAATAAACATTTCCCAATTTGCTGATCTTCCTTTCAATATTAACGAAGATAGCTGACGAAAATAAAAAATACAATTACTTAATAGGCGTTTTTCAGCTGATACGGCGGTTAACGTGTCCGGATATTGTGTCTAGTCCTTGGAAATAAGTGGGAGTTTTCGATTAAGGAAAACGAATAGTATCATGATTTTTTCTTAGCATACGTCTTTTTGTAATTTTGACTGATCAGTATAAAGTCTAAAGTTGCAAATCTGTCGCTAGCATCTATAGGTGTATTGCAGCAGCTGTATTTAAGAATTAGTCCTCCTCTACGTTTAAAGTGTTACCATCTTAGAACACATTTAACATCAGATGAGATCGTGGTCAAACTCTAACCTATAAAATTTTCTAAAAATTTTCGGTGGTAGAATTACGCT
>JACEII010000027.1:2720163-2789178 GCA_014332785.1 Antheraea mylitta | reverse complement strand
AACACAGGCTGGCAACGCACTTGCGACTCTCCTGGTGTTGCTAGTGTCAATGGACGGTGGTGATCACGTAACATCATGCGTCTCACCTATTCGTTTGCCTCCTATGATATAAAAAAAATGAAAATCCAGGCTTTGCAACCGGGACAAGCTAGTCTATATAATATAACTAAGTAGTTACTTCACCTATTAAGTTCTTCATCAAACCAATGTCTTCAGTGGCGTAATGTTTGAATCTGAGTACCGTTTCCAATCACATAAATAGTATTTATTGTATTATCCTTATAAGTTATTACATATTTTGTTTAGAGTAAATTAAAAAAAATAACAATTTTATTGGTAATGTTCTTTAGAGATATATATACTATAACATATAGATATATACTAGAAGAAGAATGAGACACTATATTTCAATAAAGCGTTACTGTACGTTTTGGATACACAATTGGTTATTTTTAGAAATATTACTAAACAATATATCCATAAAAGGATGTTGTTTTAATGGTTTTCTTTAGTATATAACAGTGTTAACTAACTTACACTGCGGGATATAAAAGCTGCTTGCAATTTGACAACGTTGTAGAATGTTTAATTTTTCTAAATAATATCATAAATGAGTATGTGAGTTTGTTTGTTTGTTACGCTTTCAGGTCTTAACTACTTATTATTCAATAAATCATCATAAAATTTTGCATACAAGTTATCAGAGGCACAAGGACATTCTTTCATCTACAAAAAAGTATTATTCCTGGAGATAGGTTGTATAGATTAAAAGATTTTAATATTCTACTATTTCGCTCAACATGAGCTACTCACCATTCACTCACGCCCGCATCTCCTTCTATCTTTTTCCCTTTTTCTCCTACAGCTCTAAATTCTATCTCTCTCTTCCTATATCACGAGAGAGGTTCAGATGAATTACGTTAAGCGATTAATACATATCTAAAACCCAAACGGGATGGTAGGATGTTTGTTCATAACATAACCTAATCGTAGTGACTCTTTTGTTTTGTCAGGTTTTACAATCAATTAGTGCAATCCAGCTGCTGAAAGGATTACAGTTCAACATGACAGTGACGACTGTCGTCGGATTATACGTATCTCTGTCGCGTCGTGACAATTGCTCTTTAGATTACAAATAAGCAAATGTCAGATGCAGTCTGCTATGCTGTATATAATATAATAAATCAAAACCGTGGCTGAAACAACATAGTGACATAAATCATCCTTAAAATTTAATATCGGACGAAGCAGTGACACGAGTGAAATTTCAAATTGAAATACGTTGATTTAATACAAAATTTGCATTTTGTCTTTGACGGGAGATATTAATTATTCCGGATAGAATAAAGCAATGGATTAAATGTTCCCACTTTATGAACTGGTCCCTTAGTTAAATAAAAGCATATGTTATTAATTTTGTAATATTTTTTTAATTATTTAAGGTCGCCAATATTATGTTCAATTCAAAAATGTACGTACATGAATCCTGCTGAATGTGAGCACAACATGTACAAAAAAAAAGTAAGTATATTACAGCATTAAAACAAAGATAAATTAAAATAAATCAAGCATATAAATATTTTTTTCTGGATGAGGCAAAAGAAACACAAAATAATATATGAAATTTGAAACGTTAAACTACTACAAAAAGTAAGCATGCGATACAAAGGGCAATGTTGATCTATGTTAGTTCTTGCTAATGGTAAATTAAGTTTCTTGATTGAATAAAAGACTCTGAAACGAACTTTTTGAAGATAATAAGGAGGTTCTATGAACGCTATGTTGTATCCGTATCTTGCTACCAACCTGTAACAATTTCATTTTATTATAATATACTAAATGTTTGCAGTACGAGTTCAAGCTACTATCGTGGCATTTGTTGTCATTATTTTTATCTATATTAACCTGATATTTTTGTTAGTATTCATGAGTTTTTAAAATAATAAGATGTTTTTATTAACCATTTAAGCGTTATCTAGTTTCTATTATATTAGAGAGCTTTCACTGTAATACTACCAACCTGCCCCAGCTTCGAGTGGGTGGAATGTAATAGCAAAGTGCCATGAGCATATAAATGATTTAGATTTATCTTTAGGTCATTCGATATTTACAGTTCATCAGACATAGAAGTGACGTAAGAATCTTCACAAATTTTTACACCTGATCTTAATTCTATGATACTTTCTGAAATATTTATTGTCATGATATATGGTACAGGGCAAATTTGATCAATATTAATCGACATAAACAGTTATTCTCACTGATTGACGTATATATAAAACTCGCGTTCATACTAAAAGCTGGCTATTTTTCACGTATGGGGGGATGTTCGGTCATTACAATGTGTTTGGCTGATGAAATAGAATTTTGTAATAGTTATATAAATACCATATTAGAAAATCAAGTATTTAAATATAAGTGAATTTTGCTTATTTTCTCTGTGCCTCAAAGCGTCTGGGAGAAATTGTGATCAGCAGGAAAGTGTCTCGCGATACTGGATACTAATTTAAAGTGATATTTTACAATACATATGTATAAATGAGCCATATAAATTTTTCTGTAGGGGGTAGAGCCACGCTGAAGCTATTACTGGGTTCAACGTTAATACCCACCTTCCTCCTCTTCCATCCATCTCTTCCCCTTTGCACTCCCTCTCTCCATTCCATCCCACCCCCTACCTCCATCACCATCAACACAGGATGGCAACGCACTTGCGACTCCTCTGGTATCTCTGGTGTCTATGGACGGTGGTGATCACTTAAAATCAGGTAACACAACTGTTCGGTTACCTCCTATGATATTTAAAAAAAACCTACGAGTATATTGGCTTAACTCAATTACCCGCTGTTTAGTATATTTATAAAACACGATGTATTTAAAAGATATTAGTGTTAAAAGTCGTGATATTCAAATGGTTAAATCCATGGTAACTTCAATTCTAATTCCTATTATATTCTATACGTATTATAACTTTTATTTGATTACTGTATGCATCTATTTATTCCTGTTCCAGGAAAATATCACGAGGAAAACAAGCTAGATTACTGGTCGTTTGAACTTGTAAATAAAGTTTACTTCAAGTAATGTGTTTCTGGTCTGCATTATATCCCCTACGTGGCAACATGGTGTGGTGTATATTTACACATCTAATCTATACATATAATAAATAAGAATGTAAATCTAATTTGTCGTTATTTGGCGCTATTCTTGATGAGTGTAAGTGTAGGGTGGAGAAATAATACTCCATAGTAGGGATGATCGATATTAGAAAAACATCGATGCTGACATCGATGTCAACATCGGTTCAATAGTATCAATGTACGATAAACATCGATAGCAAAACGTCGAAGTTTTTGCCAGCAATTAAAATTGTCTGTAAAAAAATAACTTTATCGGGCGTTTTCCATAGTTGGCGATGAAAAAAAAAGTAGTCATCCAAAGAAATAATTATTCGTAAGGCTTACAAATTTGAAATTATCTAGTCTGTAGCTAGTACATACAACGTTAGATGATGCTAAAGAATATATTCATAACGTCTATGTTGTCGAAAACAAAACATCGATGTGTCGATTTTATCGACCTCAAAACATCGATGTGAAAACATCGAGGTTTTGCAGCTAAATATCGATGTTTCTTCAACATCGATGAATATCGAACATCCCTACTCCATAATATACACAAAACTTAAGATTTATTACTTTGGAAAATCAAAATCATACATGGGTTAGCGACGGAGTATATCTACACAAGGACTGACTTACAGGCGGGGCGGTGGTTAACTGCGTATTACTTCGCAATACAGAAAACAATGCGTCAGCATTGTCGCTACAGTATTCCTTTCTTTTGAAAGAAAATAAAAGAAAAATATACGTGTACTTTTCAGATTTATGTAAAATAAATTTTTGCAGGTGTCTTTGAATAAATAATAAAATACATTCCAAACATTTTTAGGATTGTCTGTTTGTCTATCTGTGTCTTTTTTTTTCTCCAACTGAGTATGCTGTTGACCTAGCAGGGTCTTAACAGGTTCATCAAACTACTAAGGCGATCTCTTAGGGCACTCAGTCGTTTTTATTTGACAACTAGCTCAAGGGTGCACGGCAATTCGCGACCTATCTGAACTAACTTGAGCTAATTATCCATACATATATGAGTTGTTGGAACATATATATGTACCAAGCATACATACACCAACAAGTTATATATAAATTTGGTATCGGATAATTTTCTAAGCAATTTCAGTTCGATAAGGGAAAGAAACAAAACCCTTCCACTTTCATGTGTAAGCGTGTGTATGCGTGCACGTGTGTGGAGGCGATATGTGTAATATTGTTGCAGTGTTGTATGGTTTTGTGTCACTGTATCGCGCGAGCAATATACTCAAGGGCTCCACGCGTTTCTGTGAAGTTGGCATACAAAGATACCAACTTCACAGACACGGTGTTTACCTATGAAATTGCCGTTCTTAAGTACTGGCCATTTCAAATCAAAATAATTTTGGTTTGGCTAAGAATTCTAATTACAAATTAATTTTATTTTAAAACATGGAATTCTTTTTCCAAAAGTAGTCATTTGTTTATTGATTAGTGTTACATTTTCATCGCATTTCAATCTTTTTTGTCATCATGGATACGTTAAAAATTCGAGCAATATGAGTACAGTTGTGGCGGCAACGGGATTTCCGATTCTAACGCGGCCGGGAACAGTTGTGTCCACGCTCGGAGCGATATTTCGTGATTATTGTGATACAGTGTATACAGAGTAAAGGGTTCGGCTTTCACCTTAAAGTGCCGATCCGTCTGACGTGGTGCACACGTGCACCGCAGCTGCGTAACACCTGCGTTCTTTTTCCTGAAATTGAGTGAGACCCTTCCTTTGTATTTATTTATTGCTTTGTTTATATTGGTACATTTATTTGTTTACTCATTAGTTTATCTATTTATTTACGTAGTCCTTTATCCTTTTAGTCGTAATTTCTTTATAACTTTATTTATTTCAATTATTTATTTGTTTAGTTATCCATTTATTTATATGTTCTATATCTATGCAAATTATTTACCTTGCCTGTCTCGCTAACGTATTTCAATTATATTTATTAAAATTATAAGTTTATTGGTCTTGGTCTTGGTCTTGGTATTGGTCTTGGTCTTGGTCTTGGTTTTTGATTTTGTTTATTTGTCTATGTTTATAGAAAAACGACACTAACAATAGAAAATGTTCGGTTTGGTTTATCGTGACGGTGTGCGCGCGTATCGTAAAACTTACTCTCATAATTTTTCCTTAACGCGCCCAAAAGATTCAATAATTCTCGATATGATTCTACAGACAAACAGACATTTCTAAAAATGGTTTAAATGTATTTTATTACTCATTCCTATCACCTGCAGCAAAAAAAATGAAAGTTTTTTTTCATTTTTCATTTTTTTACGGCTTTAATTATGCAGAACAATTGCTCATATTGCAAAGAACTCCAGAATTATTGTAAAGGAGCCAAGAACTCCTTAGAATGAATAAAAAAATTAAAGTTTTTTCTTCATACTTACCGGTGTTATTTTTAAAGGGCTGCCATGGCTTCAATTATGCAGAACTATTGCTCATACTGCAAAGAACTCCAGAACTATTGCAAAGGAGCCCAGAAATCCTTAAAATTAATAAAAAAATGAAAGTTTTTTTTTCATACTTGTACGATGTTATTTTCAAAGGGCTGCCATGGCTTCAATCATGCAGAACTGCTCATATTGCAAAGAACTCCAGAACTATTGCAAAGGAGCCCAGAACTCCTCTGTCATGACATTTGTATGCTGCGTTAATTTGGCACCCCCATATTTCTTATGCTCATATGGGGTCTTTACAGTGCAGAACTATTTCTCTAAATTTCAGGAACTCCAGAACCAATAGATTTGAATATCAGAACTCATTTTTGTTTCACAATTCCGATATCTTTGTATGCCAACTTCACAGACACGCTCCACGCTGAGGGAACGGAGCTAGACTTAAGCCGCTGCCGAGGGAGGCCTAACCTGTCTGTCTGTTTGTTTGAATATGTATCATTACTAAAGTATTGAGTCCATAATATTTTTTTTTTCTCGAACTGACTACGCTATTGGCCTTGTTTAGGGCCTTCACAGCTTCACCGGACTATATCCATAATAAAACCTTTTCAAGTATTAATGTTTTGTACATCAGGTTCACAGCTAGTATGTTATAAGGTAAACAGAATGCTATACTGTATGTTGTATAAATAAAAAAACTTTCATCTATTGAATATATTTTAATTACATCTTTGGTAAGTACAATGCTTAAGGGATGGCATGGCCCCGGAATCATTGGTTCTTTGGTACTATTTTGGTGTTCATCTTACAAAATGAGTATTTCAATTAAAATATATAGGGACTATATATAAAATAAATATTCCTTAACCATTTATCAACCTACATATTGTAAAAAATCCTAAACATTTCTTAAACAAAATTTCAGTATATATTACTTTTCATATGTAAATCAATGAAATATTAAAGAGACGTTGCTCCTATATATCATGTATTTAATATATAAAAAAATTAAAGATTCTTGGAAAGTTGAAAGACTTCGTTCGAATAACATTTCCCAGCCGATATTTGCGAGCTATGTCTTTGACATTTCATGAATACGATCACGTACACTGTAGGTTCATATGAATTTCTAAATAAACTTTGTATTTAGTTGTAAATATTTAGTCATATTATATCTTGGTAGTTGATAACTCTGTTCAGAGAAAACTAACCAATATTTGGTTGTAATCATTTGGTTAGTATTTTTTACAATATTGATAACGAAATAAATAAAAAAGGAATATGCTTTACATAATTCCGTGTGTTGATAATTTATCTTTAAAATTATTAATAAATAGATTAATTTATTTACAGCAAATGACTACACTGAAACCCAATGACTAATGTCAATTAGTCAATTTAATAATGTCAATTACAATTCTTTAAATATAACTCTCATTTGAGTATAACAATTTTAAGTGAATCTTGATAAATAGTATTTTGTTTTATTTAACGGACTTCAAAAATGATGCTCGTACTGTGTTTAAATTAGAATCTGTGAACTATAGACTCAATGAATGAATTAAATTCTGGAGAAAGAAGTCTTAATTTATAATCAAAATGTATCTGAAATATTTTGTTTTCCTCGTATTATCGTCGCGAATATAAGAGGTTATTATGTAATGTTTGTTCATCATATGACCACTCAATAACAAGATTTAACTCTGTAGTATTAAAGTACAACAGCTATAATGAATTATAATATATAACAGAAATGTATTTGAGCAGGATTGATTTCTTGTGTTCATAATTTATCCCCTTACAAATATTTTTATGTAAATCTTCTACAATATCAACATTTTTATAACTTATCCTGATTATATTTATCGTATAAAACATTCACATTATATTACGTTAAATAATTTCTACAATACACTTCCAGCGTTTACGAACTGGAGTTAATAATATTTGACATATCCTTTTTCGAATTACAGATATAATATAAAAAAAAGTGAAAGACAATTACACCTTATTTTCTTTTTCTAAAATACTCAATTAGCAAAATTTACCATACAGTTATTTAGATTATTATATCTAACAATTTCGCTGTGTCAATATCAGTAATTTACTTATTTTAAGGTTATTCAATTAATATTGTATATTCCAAAAAAAAAAAAAAAAAATAAGTATTCTTTTTTTGAAATTAAACGTGTACTTTGTCTGTTTTGTAATGAAATTTGGAAATGAAAAAAATACATCAGTGACTGTGCGGTTTACAGAAAAATGATATTTCACTTAATGTAAATTTTTGAAATAAGCTAACATGAGCTACATAGAGCCAATCAAATAGAAGTAACATGATAGTCTTTGTATTAAGCTGCCAATATATTCAAGCTAGATTGATTCAATTTTAGATCGATTGTTGTTCTGTAACAAAATAATTGAAATATTCGAAATCCACAGAAATGTATGTATTAAAATATAAAAAACCCAAGTCACCAATATTGACACATAAACAAGTAAAGAATGTCTTAAGAATTAGATGATTAGATTTTTATACAATAATAAAAAAATATAATAATAAGTAATTTTTATGTTGTGTTCTTTAGATGATGATCAACATATACTCGTATTTATAAATTAAATATATACATAAAATATAACAGATTATGCAGCACCCTCCTCGATTCGATTACAAATAATTTCGACAAAATATTTTTCTGTCTTGGACTTTCTACTTACATAAATTAATATCACACTATGATATATATACATATAGTATGTACGACAAATCTATTTTAGTTCCACTGTGAATAAAATATGTTTGGCTGCGATAAACTTCGAGCCCTACACGAATAAGGAAGCAATTAGAACTGTTTCATAGAATTATATGATATCGTAAACACGTCAGTCTATATACGAACAACAAACACTCATCAACTTTAACCGCGACTTGAGTATTTAACTGAAATCTGTACGCTTACCACAAGCAAGAGTAATAACCACAAGACGTTGCGTCAAAAACAACGTCAGCACTTTTAACTTGATGAATATTGTTAAAACCTTTAGGTCCTGCATTCTGAACGTTCAAAAGAATTCATCGCAGTGCGAATTCTATAATTTAATTTTTTATTCAGAATAAACCCAAGACGCCCAACGGAGATCATTATCGGTGTTATTATAAAAAAGTTAAATACGTATTGAATACTTGCTTTAAAAAGGTTACGTTTTAAATGCACCGCGATCGCTGAATGTTCGCCATCTTGCTCTTTATCTTGCTTTGGTTGGCTTAGGTTAGACTTGCGAAAAAAGGATAACGCGAACTTGCCTCGGAGGAGTGCGGTGCATTTAGTACAAAATATTTTTAAAGCAAGTACTTAATGTGTATTTAATTTTATTTGTAATAACACTGTATATCTATATTACTATTTTTGTAGTATCTTTCATATTACTTTCAGATCTGCAATACTCAAAAATTATATAAAAACCTTAAAATACATTCATATACTAAGTTTAAATCTACAATATTTTAAGTGAGAGTATTTTGGTGATTAAATGTTTAAATTTATGACAATAAGCTAACTCTTATAAAACTTATATATGTAATGTAATATACGTACACACATATCAAACTTCAGTTCTGTTTTAAAAATAAACACGTAACTTGTTACCTAAATATTAATTTTATTTTGTCTTTATAAGATGAAGTAAATTGTACCAAAAAATGTAATTAATGCAGCCGTTATGTGTCAACATAGTCGTTCGCATATTAATGCTAAAATAAATTATTATATACAGCTTAAAACTGGTATCAAAATATTGCAAAGTTACTTTTCCTGCCTGAAATATTGTGGAATGTCATATTATTTAACACTCATACAAGGACAAATTCTAAATAAAAACTAATTTGGATACCAAAAACGCTCAGTAGATTCGACTTTATTATTAAATCTATTTAATACAAATATTAGGATACGATACTTCATAATAAAGTTACATTGTTAAATAACATCATTTTTTTAATGTCAATAATCTACTCATCTCTTAACCAATCACGGACGGTATACACGAACAATATTACTTGCCACCATAATAAGTACGTTCACATATAGGAAATGTTTTTTTTCTTCAATAATTATATATAAACTACAAATTTAGTCTTTTAAGAAGATATTTCACCGACCGCACTTTAATAGATTTTTGTAAGCCTTCCTATACTCACTGGACATTACGACATATATAATCGGATTCACACATGTGGTCATATATATCAACACGTAGCCTACAATGTTCAGAATTGGATGTGATGTAAACTCCTGGAACATCGTTTTCGTTACCGTAATTGGTAGATGACAAACGAAGAACGACACCATTATCGCCACAATCATTGTCAGTAATTTCTTGTCTTTCTTTGTTGGAAGTCGAGGCTTCGGTGGTCCTGCGGGCCTCTTAAATGTTGCTACAAAGCTTTTTCTAAAGTTGCTCACGGTCTCAGTTCCCAGAGCCCGAGTTTTAATTCTAGGAACATTATTATCTAGATCGTCTGGCGTACAACTGTCAGAAAAGGATGAAAGTTCAGCGCCAGTATTGAGAAAGCAGTTCATAGATACCTGACGTCCACCTCCCGTATTTGTAGTAATCACTTCACTCGTATGTCTTCTATTTTGTGTTGATGCGTCATTATTGTATTCTGTTTGCGTATTTTCTACTACGGAAACAGGTCTCCTATAGACAGGTCCACGGGATTTTCTTGTAGTTTTCTTTACAATATACAATATACGAGCATAGCAAATAATTATTGCTAGACTTGGCAGTGCAAATGCAGAGATAAACAAAAATTTTTTTGGAGACATGTCGTTTTCGTCAGGTACTATGGTGCAAGACCCAGTGATATGGTCCAAGCTGAATCGACCCCACAATTCTAAGTAAGTTGGTATAAGCATGCCGATTGGAAGTAGCCAAATAGCTGCGATCATTAGTGTTATGTATCTCGTCCTATACAATCTGTTGGAAAGAAATAATATAAGAATTAATATGATGCTACAAAATTCTGATTTAAATTATAACCTATAAAATAAATACTTACTTGGGGTAAAGCCTTGGATAAGAAATCATGACGTATCTATTGATAGTAATCGCGAGGACAGTGAAAAGGGAGATCGCGATAAGAGCGTATCTCGCCAAAGGGAACATACGACAGAGAATCTTTCCATGGGGCCACGATCGCATCCAAAATGTAGATGCAGCTAAAGGTAAGATGAAGCAGCAGAAAAGAAGGTCAGAGCACGATAAATTGATGATGAACATAGCAGTTGCATTGCGGACCTAAAACAAATAGTAAATTCTAAATTACTATAATTTTAATTAAGTTTCTCATACGCTACTACAAATAGGAATTCATATTACTTACTAGTAATAATTTTATTGTTTGCAAAGTAAGTACCAATGACGTGAAATGATTCACTGTGGTATTTATTGCTAAATGAAGCGTAATTTTTCTTACTGTCCCAACATTAACCGTTCACGACGACCATGCATGATTCTCTTTTAGTTTGTTGCATTTCGAGATTAACCAGTGTATATTCAGATGGCGAAAGTCTAACAAACTCTTTCTATAGCAGCGTCTGGTGATAGGAATATAGACATTTCTATGGGCACTGTTTGTTTTTGGTTTGGGCTGTGTTTCCCATAAGATACTTTTCTACTTTGTCGTGGCAACAATATAAAATAGATTGTTAACCCCAAAAAAAATCCATACTCGTATTAAAAAAAACGTACCACACTACAGTGAATTATACAGTACTAGAAGACAACATTTTTTTTTTAAATAAATTTTGTTAGCCTCTTTTCCAAAATTTGAAAGTTTGATCTTTTTACGCAATTCTATAATGCTGAAAATTAAACATGGGCCATTTCATACATCACTCTTATTATTTATATGAATGTGTTATATAAAAGAGGTTGTTCGATCAAGAGATTCTCTTTTAATTCTGCTTCTTTTAAATATAAGTTTTTATTTATCTATACTAATATTATAAAGAGGTAAAGTTTGTGAGTTTGTGATGTTGTAGGGGGTGATCTCAGGAACTACTGGTCCGATTTGAATAATTCTTTCAATGTTATATAGCTTATTTATCGAAAATGATTATGGAATGGAATTATCATCACGCTAAGACCAATAGGAGCGGAGCACCAATGAAGAATGTTTAAAAATCGGATCCTTTTCAGAGCTTCCGCTACGTGTTAACGTTAACCCAAAGTATCTATTCCAGGCTAGTCACATATAAAATAACAGTAATGAAAAAATGTTACTGTTATATTTTTATTATAATACTTGTACTAAGTGTATAGGATTCCTAATTAGCTTAATAATACATAATACAGTTGGCTTAATTGGTCACAATCCTCTTTGTGGTTTTGGTCTGTACTTTGTACCACACGCAAGTACATAGGTAAGTAACTCATCACTGTTCGGGAATAACCAAGTATCTTTATTGCATATTGTATAGAATTTTCTAACGATAGTTTCTTTACTGAGATCAGAGGTGGGTTTGAATTCTAAAACGAATTAAAGCTTTCGGTAAGGAGAACGTTGATGATAACTTATTCAATGATTTTATAGTGGCAACGATTTTTTTTTTATCTGTGTGTTTCAGCAGTTATTGCAAATGAAAACCATGCTTATTTCTAATCTATTTTACTATTTTCTACGGTATCATCACTGAACGCAATAGAGAAGTATGTTACAACTACTAATCCTACCACTACATCTAAAGAATCGAATATGTATACATCTCGTTTGTACTATATAATAGGTCATAAAAGTAAAATTAGACGAGACGAGTCTAAAAAAAAGTAAAATTTATATAATTGAATAACTTTACCTTTCTGCATCGAGCAAGCGCTACAATTGTGACAAAGTTTCCAGGAATACCGATGAGCATAAACAGAACACAGCAGGCAGATGCGAACCTGAGTAGCGCCTCTGGGTAGTCTTTAAACAACACCACACTTGCTAGATCTCTGTCTGACCTGTACTCGTCTAATCCAGCAACAAAATCAGAAACATTATTACCCGTATCACCCACAAAAGAACCCATTTTATTGTGTTAAATCAATTAAAATTAACACAATTCAGTCACACGTCATTCACTCACAAGTATTGCTTTACTAATGAGTTTGATTTGACAGAATGCTGGATTACTGTTTGTTTTTGCAACGTTTTCCCTGATGAGTCAATGTACCTCCGGTGATGGGTATGTCCGAGCAAGATAAATCCAGACTGCGGCGAGCCTTCGTACTCGTTATAATTTATTTAATGTTCAAACTGGTATTGACTTTGGTGAATTACGTAAAAGATAATGGTCGATATTATAGTTATAAACGAACTTCTATCTAAATAGGAATATTATTATGGTTTTGATAACCAAGTGTATCCCCTTGTTTAACAACCACGGACGGTTCCAGTTTGTATTTAATAAATTACACCGCCCTCTATTTAAAATATTCCTTACACAGTAAGATGACGAATATTATTTCACATAAGTATTAATTAATAACGTGTAATCTAGTGTATAAGAAATTTACAGTCAGTTCACTGCACTTAAGTGTTATGATGTTTATTACATTCACCAAGCTATCCAGTGATTTGAGACTAGTCACGGCGGGCGCTTCTCCGAGGCACCATCGCCAGGTGATCGTCACGCCCAGCGTCGACACATTAACAAATTCTTATAAGCCTGGCGGTATTCACTAGACATCACTACGTATATTATCGGGTTGATACACGTCGTTAAATATATCAGGATATATCCAGCGATATTCGCTGTCGGGTGGGATGTGAACTCTCGAAATATCTTTGTCAGTGTTATCGGAAGGTAGCACACCCAAAATGATAACATTATAGCCATAATCATTTTTAAAAGTTTTCTGTCTTTTGGCGTGAGTCGAGGTGGTCTTACTGATGCTGGAGAGCGTTTGAGTACGCAAGCGGCTTGACGTAGCCTTTTGGCTGTTTCACCACCGCTTGGTGTTCGAGGTTTCGCATCAAAGGCGCACTCTTCATCATGCCCATCTAATGTGTCTACTCCTGATGAGGAAGATCGTTCTGGTCCTGGTGTAGGTGGACAATGTAACGCAGGTGGGGCAAGCAATGCTCTTTTCGGCTGGGCTACATGATTATTATGATGTGCTCCATTTTCAGGTCCTGGAGACCTTTCTAAAGCAGTTGAAGCGGATCCTACAGCCGAATCCTCAAATCCGGTTCTTGGTCTACCTCGAACAGGAGCTCGTGATTTTCTTGCAGCGTCTCTGACTATACAGAATATTCGAGCATAGCAAATGACTATCGCCAAACAAGGAAGCATGAAGGCGCCAACAAATAGGAATTCTTTTGGAGATCTGTTGTTATGATCTGGGAGTATGGAGCAAGACCCGATGGTTGGATCCAATCCAAACATTCCCCATTTTTCCAGCCAAGTTGCTATTAATGCTCCGAATGAAAATATCCATGTGCTAGCGACCATAACCGCTAAATACTGACGTTTGTACAACCTGAAATATAAGAATTATGAAATCCACGGTATTTAAAACATAATATTATATACCTACAAATATTCTACATGACTAATGAATTTTCATAATACTTACTTTGGATAAAGTCTTGGATGTGAAATCATGACATATCTGTTGATAGTAATAGCTAGAACTGTGAAGAGAGATACAGCGACTAGCGCGTATCGTGCCAAGGGAAACATGCGGCAGAGAATTTTCCCATGAGCCCATGATTTTCTCCAGAAGGTAGACGCAGCTAGAGGTAGGTTAAAACAGCAGAAAAGGAGATCGGAGCAAGAGAGATTCATTATAAACACAGCTGTAGCGTTCCGTACCTGAAAAAAAAATTAAGTAGATAGTTCAAATATTTGTATACTAACGTTTGTAAATTTACAAATACGTATTGTTAGTTTATATTATTCAGAACTGACCTATGTTAATAAAACTGTAACTATGATAAAACATAAATATCCTTGTTGTGGCATAAATAATACATTATACGAAACAACAACCAATTCACTACCATCACTCACATATACCGTTCAAGTGTGATATCTTGCTTGAAATTACATACTTTAGTTTTTAGCTAACATACTTTAACGACAATAAACAAACTTTTGTTCTATAATTTAAATCTACGTTCAATATTAGTATAATCTGTTAAAGTCGAAGTAATATCCGATTGTCTCAACGATTTGTGCCATTTAATATAACACTAGTAAGTGCTCGTGGCTTGATATAAGAATAGTTGTCTTATTTTAGTATTTTATATTTGCCGGACGTCCTGTGATGTCCAATAAATTTACCAAATATTTCAAGCTCAATTTCAAGGATAAATGAATTACACTCATAATAATAAGAATGTCGACCTATGTGACTATTGGACAATAATGTATGGTCGATGTGCTAGATTTTGAATACGTTTCGTAAATTGTTTTTATGTTTTTAGGTCTACTTCGGTTTTAATTAGATATTTAGATCACTAAGTTAATACGTAGCTATTGGAATATGTATGTATTTTTCGATCAAGGTTTATACCAAAAATCTGCGTCTCATATAATCATTGGTGGCATTATCTTCTAAAAATTATCTTCCTACTTAAACCTAATATTTGCCTGTCTAAAAAGAGGTTATTATAAGAATGCTGTTCGGAATGTTTGTAAAATTATAACAATGTTTGTTGTTAGATTTATATTGTCTGAATATAGTTTAGTGTCGTTCTTATCTATGTCGTGTCAGAAACGATTGACCATAAGTAACTTTATCTTATAACTTATGAATAAATTAAATAAACATTGATATCTGTTTTATGATTTATGGAGAGCAACTTATAATTATCTATTGATTCTATTTATATGTTTTATGGTTTCGTTAAAAATGTACCTATAAATGTTTCTCAGTTAATAACGTCAGTAGATTAATCTGCTTTTCTGTTGGGAATATAATACAAAATTATAAAACGAACTAATACGCAAATTTCCTTTTCAAATTTCTTCGCCGTTGTTAAGCGTATGGTTGTTACTCTCAAATTGGATAATATAGTTACGAAAATTAATTTCTTGGTAAAGCTGATCCAACTGTTTATTATGTACGTATAATAAAGTAATGGTGACGATGAGTGTAATCCTATCTTTTCGAATTACGACTTTTCACTTATGACTGAAGCGTTTATATCTCTCACTAGCTGTACCCGCGAATTCGTCCAGGTGGAATAGTGACCATAGTAACTCATAAGTTACACAAAAAAAAATTTTAAACATTCTTTATTGACGTTCCGCTCCTATTGGCCTTCGCATGGTGGTATTTAGCTAATAACTTTCATTGATACATGAGCTTACTCTGAAAAAATCTTTCAAACCAGACCAGTAGTTCTTAAGATTAACGCGTTCAAGCAAACAAACTATTCAGCTTTATAATGTTTGGTATGTATAGATTATAGATTTAGCGGTATCAATGAAATTGTGATTTTAAAAAAAATTACGGTTTAAACAAGTTTTGATTTCTTTCTAGTTTTTAAGCTTTTATAGTGGTTCTAACAGATATTGTAAGTGTTACTGACCTTCTTGCACCGTGCCAGAGCGATGATAGTAATGAGGTTCCCCGGGATGCCCACAAGCATGAAGAGCACGCAGCAAGCAGATGCAAACCGCAGCAGCGGCTCCGGGTATCCTCTAAACAGTACCACAGCCGATAGTTCTGCGTCCGATGCGTACTCATCCAACCCAGGAATGTTTTGCCCTGTACTCGAGTTCCCCTCTACGGCACTCGCGAACGTACTCTTAGGTATACTCGGAAATAAATCACCCATTTTATAACAAAACGAACACACATCATTCGACCACAAACGTTGCACTATAACGATAGTCTCGCATTCAGTGACACTGTTTAGGTGGGGACTCGTACGGGCTTCATCCGCGACTGATAATTATCATAGGACTTCGTTTGTGCGGTCAATAAGAGAATAGTTTGCTGATAAGGCATTTTGTTGATGTTCGAGGTTGCCGGGTCACAACTGCTCAGGAAGTGGACTCCGCTATCGAATGGCGGAGCGACTGTTGTTCCACGGTATCTGTGTACAGATAAATTAGATACGTTCCATTACTGATTCAACGTAAACACTAATAATGTACTTCGTCAATGTTACGGAGAAGAAATTACGAAACTGATAATATTAATAGCGTTTAATGGTGTCAACAATATGAAGTACGTGTATATTCAATGTACAATTTTTTATTTTTTGTGATATTCTCTGTGAGGAAAAATAAGCATACATGATAGAAGTTTACAGATAACAATTGAATCGGGTGAACTTATAGTTTTTAATATTCATAACATGTAATTACATATACGATATAAAATATGACAATTCGAGATATTATATTAAAATTTTAATATAGAAAACAATGTATACATAGCGCATAAAATGGATCATAGTAGACCGCAGCACGGTTTCATCGACTACCATGAAGGTTGGGTATCCAAATGTTCTAAAAATGAATGCTTATATAAAATACTAGCGGTTCGTGCGAATTTTTTTCCACTCTAATAATAAAAAAAGCCTATTATCCGACCGCAGCGCCACCTACCGGGTCCAATTGTAAATTTAAACCATTCTCAGATCCACTGGAACACGCACACAAAATTTCATCAAAATCGGCCCAGTAATTTAGGAGGAATTCAGTGACATACACACGTACAGAAGAAATCTATATAGAAAATTGTATACAAGTGTAAACAAATATGCACTCTATTTTGTTATATTAACCAACTTAGTGCCTATACCATTTAAACGATTACTATAAGAACTGGCAGGTTAAGGTTTAAATAATGTCAGTTCTGTGTAACTCATATGCTTATTACAAATATTGAAATTACAATATCTAATAACAAATACAAATGGAGACCCGTGTGCAGCTTATATGGTATAACATTTAAACATTTGATCATTGAAACTTATGATTTCACTTAAATCATCTTCCATAAAACCCAGTGTTTATTTTGGTGTTGTTTATGTAAATAGCTAGCTGATATCCACTACTTTGTCTGCATCGTGTGTTATCTTAATCAAATAATTTGTTTACATAAAAAAATAAGCAATTCTCTCGTTTATCCCTATTTTTCACAGTGATAAAAAAGACATCGCTGTACGAGCTGTGTTTATAAAAACGTAGTTTCTAAAAACTTCGGACTTATTACACGATTGGCCTGACAACACGGCTTCACCGAACTACTAAGGTGAGCGCTTAAGGCACATTGCCATTTGGCCATAAGCTCAAGGGTGCCAGAGTGGCCGAACCTCGGCTTAGTTTGTTGCTTTGGATGTAACTTCTCGAATCTGTCTAAACTAAGCTAAGCTAGCTATTCATAGATTGAAGAATTCTTACGATGCACATGTGTACTGGCATTCTTACAGCTTTAATAACTTAATATTATTAGATTAAACTATTACGTTGATTTTGGATTACTAGATAAAGACTAAATAAATACATAAGAAGTAAAACAAAATAAATGTATCGAAATATATCAAATAGTTTTTGCGTGTTTCAGATCAATCTATTTGTTTATAGAAGACTAGCCTCTGACCGCGACTTTGTGCACGTGTAATATTTATTTTGGGCTAACACTAACACGCAGTGGAAACTCTCAAGAGGAAAAAAACCCGATTTTGAAATATTATTCATTGGTGCTCCACTTCTGTTAGTCTTAGCGTGATGATATATAGCCTATAACCATCCTCGATAATTAAGCTATATAACATTGAAAGATTTTTTCAAATCGGACTAGTAGTTCCTGAGATCACCCCCTACAACGTCACGAACTCACAATCTTTACCTCTTTATAATAATAGTATAGTATATATAGACAAACAACAATACTTTTGTTTAGTATTTAGAATATCACTTAGCTCAGTACGCGTTTGTTATTATTTCTCTTTATTATTTGTTGTAATTACAATTTCTTCTTACATACTATTGAGTTATAACAAAATGGATACCACAAAAATATTACTGGTTTACCAATACCTAGGCATAACAATTTTAGATAAATGGTATATCTGTATGTATAGAGGGCTCTAACCTTTAATCTTTTACGAATCCTTAATATTCAAGTTTTGGTGAGAGGTGTATAAGTGTCGAGCATTCGGAGGGCTATCTTGAATGATAGCTTTTGTCGACGGCGAATAATCGATAGATGATGTTGAAATCATTTTATATTCGATAGTCCTCATCTGTGGAATGGAATAAATTATATTTTCAAATTAATAGGAATAATATTTTATTATAACTTCTTTAAAATCACTTTGGTGAATTTTATAGGGTATAATAATCAGTATAAACAAATCCAAGATATCTGTACTTTTTCGATTTTTGAGAAAAAAAATGTATATATGAAATGTATATATGAAATGTATATATAAAAAAATGTAAATAAGAAATAGAATAAATTTCAATCATATTTTAAAAATGTCTCTCTAACTGTCTAAAACCACATAAAGAGAATCATAAAGCATACCTTCGAAAATTATTTAGTTTTTTATTCATTAAAATCGGTTCACTCTATCAAACGGTATTGTAACTTTAATGACGACGCGGCGTAAGTAAGAGAGAAAAGGGGATAAGTAAATGGACTTAATAAAAAGGTATAGATCTGCCATTGTGCTCGCATTACTCAAAAACTGCTGGATAGATTTCGATAATTTTTTTTTAAAGTTGTTATTCAAAGGCACTGGGACTTTATCTGAATATAGTTTTTTTTTTCATTACCAAGTTATTGAAGTTTTAATAAAGTGTTTTTTATTTCAGCGATGCATATTTTTCTACCGTGGAAAAGTGAGGCAAGCGGTGTGGTGTTTATGTTTTTCTTCTGTCAACAAAATATATTGTTAAAATAATATACGAAGCAGACTGAGTCGTGGATATCAACTAGTACTCTTATGAGAAAATATTTAGTTTTTTGTTGGTAAAGGGAAAAATAAAAAAGTGCATAACTGATTTTAGTATATGTAAACAGCTACACTAAAGTAACAAGAGCTGTATTTTATTTTCAAAATCTACATTGTTGTGAGCGAAGCTGCAAGCAAATTTAGTGTTTAATAAGCTTAGATTAAACTAAATAAATCAAGGGTTTATCAAGTTATAAAATGAAAATAAATAAGATTAAATCTTTTATTTTTAAAAAGACCAGTTTGTATAAGATTCACTCACAGAGTCACTGTTGTGAAACGGCAATTGTTCTGCATTTTTTAAAACTTAAACCCTATGTTTTGTACGTTGTAGTTATTTTTTTCCTTTGTGCTTTTGATTTTCATTACAAGTTCAAAAAATTAAATTATATGAAAACGCATTTTAGTATTTTTCAACTATAATTTATGACTATACTTTTATTTATTTTATTTATCTTTTTAAATATTATTTATTTTATATATATTATTTATTTATTTTATTTATCTTTTTAGTCTCGAAACAAATTAAATTTATAACAACAATATTTGCCTTCAGATCAGTTTCATACGTATAACGTGTAAAATTAAGTGTTTGTTTTAACCTGATGATCCTACCAGAGATGTTAGGTTAAGACAATGAAAATATTATTCTGGCATCGCTTCTTAAGAAGAATTTGTACATGACAAATTATTTCGTCTAGAAATTAATTTAAAGTACTCTGTTACATACACAAGTCAATACAACAACAAAGGAGTATGGTTAAAATATATTTCCTATTTATTATGTTTCTCTATAAAGAAATTAAAGCTGAAATTGATACTAGTTGCTATTTTAGGACACGGGTTTCTTAACACCAGCTCCTGAGTTTTAATAGTTTGCGATTTAATATTGCCTTCAAATATCTAGTGCAAGTACTATTGAAATATCGGTTCATTACAATTAACTTTATAGTTCTATGGACAAATGTTCTCCGAGTTTATATTGTCAATCGCCGGCGGTCGACGGATTTTTAGTATCTTTTGCGGATTGAAAAAAATTAGAGATTTTGTTTTGGTCAAACATAGAGTTAGTGGTGTTTTATTGCGTTGTTCCTTAATATAAATTTTCCAATTTTCCTTTATTACATCTGTTGTATACGGAAACAGGGATAAGAGTCGGATTCCGGGGTGTGAATTGCACTTTGTATATTAGTTTGTGTTGTACAGGTATGTAAACTGATGTAGGTATCGGCTTATAATACGATTACCCAAGAATTTTGTTTTTTCCTCCTTTGTATTACTTCCATGCATATTGGTATTGACGTAACTATTATTCCGTAATTTCGTCACATCTTTTAATATATAATACAATTAATTCTAGAATATTAGTATTAAATGTACTTATAATGTTGGCGAATTTTGAAGCGATGAATTAGCTTATACGGAGACCGCGTTAATCACTATAGGTTCACTAACTACATTTGAGAGCCATTCCTCTTCTGGCTTTGGTATATTATTGGTATTGTTTGTGTATTCTTACACCATATTATTATCCAATATCAGGTGAAATTGCGGTCAAATACCAAGACCTATAAAGTATTAAAAAAACTGTGCCCTGATTCGTCTCCGTAAAATGAGAGTATAAAAGATAATAAAAGTAAAACATATATCAGCGTCATCATATGTCATTTGTAGTAAACTAAATAGTAAAAAATCCTTTTCAATGAAAAAATGCTTAGGTGTTCCCGATTTCATGAATTGGTGAAATGATGATTGATACTTATCAATTCCTGTCAATGTGTGGTGTATGGAAGGGACAACGTCACATTCTGACTGCGGCGGTAGGGGGAAATGGGGATTTGTCGCTTCCGAGTGTGGTTTCGACCGTACTCGGCAGTGAACAGGTATGGAATACGATGGCCTCTTTTTGCGAGGAAGACAGCTCTCAGATGGAGGCGGCGGAGAGGGCACGCGAGGTAGACCCTCTAAGTGGCCCTCTCCATCAACAGAACACCAGCGGGAGGAAACGACTATTTGCCCAAGTTTTCCTGCCACCGTAGCCGGACCTAAGGGCCGCGGTCTATCTTTTCATTGCACAGGTCTGGCTGACGAGGGGAGGTTGTTGGTGTGTACCCAGTCTGTCTCCCTATTTGGTAGGACACAGCGGCCACCTTCCACTGGGCGGACCTTTGAGGCGGCTATCCAAGGTTGCCGCCCCAACAAATAAGATCTGTCGGTAAACTGTGGGGTTGAAATCCGTGTCTTAAGAGGGTATCAATAAGGGATTTCTCTGCTTTAATAAAAAAGGGCAGGTACCTTGAAAGTTAACGTTTCTAGGAGACATATTTTCTAAATGACTTACTTGGACCTACATTCACAGAATTTGTGAAGAAAGGTAGCCAGTAAGAAAATTGGTAAATTACACTAAATTGATTCACGTTTTTTGATGCCTATCGGTCCTTTTTCTGTAAAAATAAAAAAACTGGATGACCGATATTTTCTACAATATATATGTGATTTCTTTTGCGATTTCTAACATTTTTAGTATTTAAACGTAATTTAATACAATGTTTTGATTCCTATAAGAAACAGGATCAATTTTAAAAAAAAAAACTAGACTAAATCACACATTTTTGCTAACTGTACATCTCTTTAAACATATGAGTGCATGATAGAATCTCTAGAAAAGTAAAAATGACCATCTTAAGAAGGTATTCTTTACTTGTTCTTACTATCTCATCTGTATATATAGAGGTACCAAAAACAATGAACCGCTAGAATGTATTTTAGAATTAAGAAATCTTATATTAGATGTTCACAAAATGAAATATTAAATTTGAAAGGTACACACAGCCCGACTTGAAATTATGAAAAAACGTTGTAATAAAAAAATATTAATTTTTATTTTATTTCAACATCAACATGCTTAATAGCAATTTTAATTAAAATGAATAAGGATACTTTCAATAATTACTTCATATTGGGCTGCAAAGTTTGATTATGATAATATTAAATAAGGGAATGATCATCACAGAATTATTACATTTCTTGGCATTACAATTAAATTATATTTTCAAAGATTAATTTGAAGGTTCTTTAGAACAGTGTTTTTCAAAGTGTGGGGGTTCAGGAGCCTCTTTAGTGAAGTCGCAAAACGAAGTTGTATAACGGAGTTGCAAAAGGTTTATATGTAATACAGCTGCAAAAGGTTTATACGTAATACATTTACGATTTATTCGATACTATACTTATTTATCCGAATCTTAATTATGAAAATGAATAAATATGTTAAAATGAATATCTCTTACAAAATAAAATACATGAAGCGGGTAGGGAAGTCGTGGATAGTGGGGTCGCGGGTAGAGCGGCGGCGGGTAGGGGGGTCGCAAAATATTTCTTCATACTAAAGGGGTCGTGTCAAGATAAAGTTTGAAAAACGCTACTCTAGCTCCATGAGAGTGTCAACAGAAATATTTGACATTCTGCAAAAATTGAAAATAACACTATGGTTTGCTTATCGCACTGTAAGTTAGTACATTGAAGATTCAAAATTTGAAAATCTTAAGAGAAGCGGCAGACCTCGCATAGTTACGACAGCGGTCATCAAAGCAGTGAGAGCGCGAATCCGACAAAATCCAGTGCGTAAGCAAGAAATCTTAGCTATTCAGATGGGGCTAAGAAAAACCACGACCAAAAGAGTCTTACATGAAGACCTGCGACTACAAGCTTATCGTAAAAAGAACGTTTATCTAATACATCTATAAAGATGCATACATATAGATGGATCATATTTCCTTAGAAGTCATAAGTGGAGTGTATATTGGCTCTATATCATGACCATATAAAGATTACTTCCAACAATGATATCTCGTACAATTATAATCATAATTTTTATTATAATTGCTAATTGTTCCTTGATCTTTGTATCTTAATTAATATAATGGATGTTAGGGTGTAATTATTTAGAAATTGGAATTAAATATTCACGCTCCGTGAAGGTTCAAAACTCGCGATGTAATTTTAATAGGGTATCTATTCAAGTCCTTTTTTTTTGAATTTGGAAGAAAATGGGGTATAAAAAGGTCATGACTTGACAAGAACTTGAGAATACAAGAAACTCTTACAAGGAATAATACTTGTTTATTATGCTTTGAATAACACACAATATTCAATGTAAGATGTTATTAATGACTTTTTCACATAGATTTTTTTGTAGTCCGGTGAAGCTGTTAAGACCTTGCTAGGTCAATAGCGTAGTCAGTGCGAGGAAAAAAAAGAAGTTTTTTTTTGTTATATATTATATTTTATATTATATATATGTCATATTTTCCTTCAACGAATTTTTTTTTTAATTCATATGAGGCAAGCGAACATGCAGTTCACGTGGAGTTAAGTGATCACCGCCGTCCATAGACACCGCTATCCATAGACACTAGCAACACCTGGGGAGATGCAAGTGCGTTGCCAGCCTGTGTTTGGGAAAATGGAGAGGGGAGGAAGGAGGAGTGTTAGAGGGGAAGTGGTCCTCCGGCGATCTCACTGACCGAACGAAACGCAACGATGTAAGCATTGTTACTTTACGTCGGTTATCTGTGGGAGTATGGTACTGGTGTGTCGGCCCATTCATGCTGATACTAGTAATAGCTGCAGCGTGATTCTACTATCTCATTTGTAAGGTTTCGAAACTACATCGGTGGACGCGTTTTCCGAACATTCTAGCCACTAAACCATCAATTACGGACTTTAAATTCCTTCAAATTTTATCAAAATCGAATAGTTTTTCTTTTATGAGTTCCATATTGGTTGGAGTTTAAATGAAATAAGGTGCTATTGTGTGGTCTAAAGTTCTAGAGGGTAAAGATTACCGTTTGTACGAAATTTGGAACACAATTAATTTTTTTTTATGTCATAGGAGGTAAACGAACAGATGTCACCTGATGTTAAGTGATCACCACCGTCCATAGACACTTGTAACACCAGGAGAGTCGGAAGTGCGTTGCCAGCCTGTGTTTGGGAGGAGGGTGGCCGGGGGGCAGGAAGGGAAGGAGGAAGGGGAAGGTAGGTGGGTCTCCGGCTCTCTCACTGACCGAACGAAACGCAACACCACCACTACTAATGTGTTAATTTAAAAAAGAAACAGTATAGTAATGAGAGGTAAACGTTTTTTATTATTAAGTTCTGACGTTATATTAAATATAGTTTCCTTTGTTTATGCTTAGGCATTATATTTATATAAATGAACTCTTATATTTGTAAACATATGGCTTCTAAGTTGTGAATTTGGAATTACTGTATAAGAAGTAGGTACATTAAATCTCTGATATTTTTTTCTGATTTAGATGTTTCTTTTCCCTGAAATTGTAGGCACAATATTCACTAAATGTAAGTAAAGTGCCTTTCTAACTAATCTTCAGGTCCAGGCGTAACTATTGAATGTTCAATAATTTGTACCCACTTGTAATGTTATTAATTTTTTCTCATTGTTTTCAAAACTTTTCAGTCAGAATATTTTTATTAAGCAAGACATTGTTGCGGTTTCTTTTGAATTCCTTGAAAATATTGTTTTGGATAAGTATAGTAAAATCATACTTGTTTTATTTAAGTTAAATTAAATGTATCAAATTTAAAATTAACCTTGAACTCTTTTAAAATACGTTCACCGTTTTATACGCGTGGAAAAAGTATGTCAATGGTTAACGTTTTTTTAACTAATTATTTGCAGTCACGAATGTGCTTGTAGATAAACAAAACAATTAACATAAAATATATGAAACGCTGTTTTATTTCATATATATTAAGTAATTTCTGATATATTTTAGTTTAAAGTGGATTACAGAACTGTTAATAAGTGAGAACAAATATTATGGAATTAAATATTTAGTATTTAAAAAAGAGATTACAATCTTATATAAGAAGAGAATATTTGGAAATTAATAATGATATTTTTCAAAACCACTGAATTTAACCTTGCAAAGTATTAGGATGAAGCCTATTTTAGAATGACCTATTAAAGAGAAGTTTTATATATTGCTGTTTAATAATAGATAATTTATCCGTTTATTATTTTGGAGTTAATTAAGCTCTAACAAGAGATTTCATTACGAATGTTTAGAGGATTAAAGAAATTATTAATGACGAATTTAACTGGATCTCTCGAATGAAGACATCAATTGAAGGATTAAATTGTGCTTCTTGCGAGAAAACGGATGAATCAATTATCTACTTTACATGTAAGATTTTGATCAAGAAATCAGTGGGAAATTTTGGAGATATTGCCTATAATAAATTAAATTCAACAAATTCTAGGTCTAAAATTCGATATTTACAGTATATTATTGAAGTCATAGCTTAGTTATTTCTTATTGCGATGGACTTGTAAAGTTTCGTCTAAGTAAAAAAACATTTATGATAAATTATTGAAGATCATTCGTTGGTTTGGTAGTTCCTTTCGCAATGGACTCGTGAACTTCCGTCTAAACAAAACATATTTTGTTGCAACTAACCTATGTAGTATTTTGTACTGGTCACGTAAAAAATCTCTTATTAAATATACATTGGTAATTTTCGGATTACAGATTTGAAGATGACACATAGACCTTTCTTCTAGGCTAAGATAATATCTTAAGCCATTTTATAGCTTTATATTAGGTGAAACTAAAATAAATCACCAACCCGTATCTTGTTACACAGGTATTATTACATTATGCGTGCATCATTCAGAAACTACTTGCTTTATTTCGATCAACATTTTTAATTTTATTTTGTCCTCAACTAAAAGAAGAATTATCAAAGTTCAAATCAAAGAATTAAATTTATCAAAACTTTAATGAATCACATTTGTTATAAGCATTACACGTTTAACGATGCTTCTTTTCTTGCCATGGAAGAGTGGGGGGCAAGCTGTGTGGTGTTCATGTTTTTTTCTTCTGTACATAAAAATATTATTAAGATAATAAACAACACAAACGAAATCGCAGGTATCAGCTAATTGAAAATAAAATCGTGCTAATAAATCCTGAAAGAAGTATGATTTCGCTAATCCCAGCTCCTATCAGGAAACGAACCAAGATTTCTCAACACGGAACGGCGTTGTTATACCGATTGTATGCCAAGAAATTCAATTAAGTATTCTGTTAACTAATAATATTTACTTTGATGTACGTATTCCGAAATAATTTTAACTTACTGCCTCCTACTTCAAAGCTCTGGTAATCAAGAGTTAAAGTAATTGAGATGTTTTCCCTTAAGGCTAATTTCTTCTTACAAGGTATAATCAGGAATTAGCGGATCGATATTAGACTTGTCCACAATTTCATAATAACTGCGTCTGTGTAGTGAATTAGTTTTTTTTTTTTTATCGTGGGGAAATCGCTTATGGATACCCACCCTCCCGGGGGAGAGGATGGGTTATGTCCGGCTTGCACGGACTAAAACCCCACGGTATACCGACAGACCGTAGTGTTGGGGCGGCAAGGGATCGTACTAAGCTATTCCCCTTAGATAGCCGCCCCAACGGTCCGCCCGGCGGAAGGTGGCCGCCGGACTCCTACCTATAGAGAGGCAGCTAATTCCTGCTCTATATTTATGTACTTCTACTTTATCTAAGTAAATAGCTAAGCATATATAATCATAGTAAGATTTTCACTTAGTCTGTGGGAAGAAAACCTTGTCAAAACGAAATGAATCATGATAAATTGCGTAGCATACAAGTTTTTAGAATTAATTCTTCAGTTTCAGTTTTATTATACAAGAAAAACACTTTCAGCGTATATTTTTCAAACATAATATATTCTGGTACAGTCCTAAATCTTATATGACATCAATCGGACAGAGAGGGAGAACAGCCATTAGCCTAAATGTTTAGCGTAAATAAATGTGCAGTAAATTAGAAATGAAACAGAGCGGCAATCGGAAAATAGACTGACGTCCCAATTAACAGGACGAAATAACCCGCGTGGGGTGTGAAGTAGAGCCTGAATGAGAATAAGCATTAACGCTATGTTGTTTTATACGCAATCACTTTATAAATTTTATCGTTCCCGAGTAGGCGGAAAAATGGGTGCAAAAATGAGCTGATGTGATTCTTAATCGTCGAGGGATTAGCCGTGAACGTTACTTTCATGTTATTAATGATGTACATGAATGGAGTACTTATTTATAGTAAAGATTGGTTTTCTATAAATGTAGGTTTTGATATTATATTTAATCGTATAGCTAAGTAGAGTATGCTTCTCTTATTATATTCTGTTGATTGATTACTCTGTTTATCGCTGCGAGGTTTTCTATGTGAGACAGTACAGCGGTCAAAAATGTAGTTTCTATGAGTTACATTAAGCTTTATGTTATTGATAAATATATGTTTAATGTAATATGTAATAAAAATATGGTTAATGTAATAATTGATAAATAATATTATAATCTATCCATATATAAATAAGCAGGCGAATGAGGGGCTAAATTCGTCTGGCTAGCTACCACCCTCAAATTTCAAATCTGTCGCTAAGAACCTGTCGATGTGTTCCGGCCACTGTACTTGAGAGCCAATCCTCTCTAGTTTTACCATGTATACCATTTTAGAAAACGTCACCTTTTAATATCAGTTAAGATCGTTTTCAAAACGCTAAAGCCTACAAAAACATATAAAAAAGCAAAGACAAAACAATTAAATACATCTATCTCCCTCGTCTGTTTCAGAACCGATTATCTTTATTGGTTTTTATGAAGAAAAAGTTAGGCACATTCTGTTACATTTGTTTTTAAATACGTTTCTCCTTATTTTTTTTTATATATCGAAAAAGGCAACGAACAGTTGGGTCACCTGATGTTAACTGATCACCACCGTCCATAGACACTAGCAACACCACGGGAGTCGCAAGTGTGTTGTTAGCCTGTGTTTGAGGGAGCAGGGTAGAGAGTGAGGGGGAGCAAGAGGCACCGGTAAGAGTGGGGGAATGAGGAGGTGGGTCTGGTGTGGTGACCGAACGAAACGCAACAATGCAAGCACTGTTACTTCACGTCAGTTTCCTGTGAGAGGATGGTACTACCCCGGGCGAGTCGACCCATTCATACTGAAACCAGTAATATAATAGCTTTAGCTCTGCTACCTAGAGGAGTGTAATTAATTATCTTTCAATACGTTTTGTAATTAAATGAAATGATTTTTTATATATACTGTACAATAGAGAAATACCATTATGATAGTAATCATATTTTATGTTTAACATGAATAATGTAACATGTATTCAAGACGTTACTAGAATACCCTCGGGGATAGGAAATATAATCGAATTCAGAAACTTGTATATAAAAACTTCAGGCTCCGATTTGGAACATATTTACGACTCACATTGAGATTTTTAGGTCGAAAAAAGTGCTAATGAAATATTGTCTTCTATTTGAATACTTGCTTTATGTGTATAAGAAATAGGATAATGTGTATATCTTTTTTTTTCGATCTGACTACTCTATTCTATGCATGATCTAGCATGGTCTTAACAGCTTCACCGGACTACTAAGGTGAGCTCTTAAGGCACTCAGGCGATTTAATTTTGACAACTAGCTTAAGGGTACCTGGCACTCCTCGGCTTGGGCTGTTGCCTGATTACTGCAATTCGGGACCTGTCTGAGCTCACCTAAGCCAAGCTACATATTCATACTTATATGAGTTATTGAAACATATTTGTGTACCAAGCGTACATACCTCAACAACTTTTATATATATTTCGTAAAGGATAATATTCTAAACTATTTAAGTTCCATAAGGAAAAGGCAAAAACCCTTCTTCTTTCATGTGTGCGTGCACGTGTGTGGAGGTGATATGTGTGATGTTGGTGCACTGTTGTAAGATTTTATGTTACTGTATCGCAAGCAGCGTACTTAAGGGCTCCATGCCGACGGAGCGGACCTAAACCTGAGCCGAGGAGGGCCTAATCTGATGTGCGGGAGCAAAATTTAACCCCAGACACCCGTGTATATACATATTCTCTATGCTTTGCTGACACGTTCGACGAAATTTTCATCACGGTATCAACTTAAACTACTGTTTAAATTTTCATATATGTAGGAAACCATTTTAGGTTTACTACACGATTAACTTATTCAAATCTTTATATATAATAAGAATGTAAATGTTTATAAGATTTCTGTAAAAAAAAATAGCTGCAGGTATCTTGGAATAGGTAATAAAATACTTTCAATCATTTTTAGAAAAGTCTATCTATTAGTTTGAACACGCATTACTGCTAAAATACTGTGTTCGCGATAAAACCTTACCAAAAGAAGCATAAAGCATATTCTCGAGTAACATTTATTTATTGAAGTAGGTTCACTCTATCAAAACTTATTGTAATTTTAATGACGACGTGACTTAAGTACAAGAGAAAAAGAGATAAGTAAATGGACTCAATACATTCAGATGACTTTATCAATCACTGTTTTTCATATTAGATTCCACACGGACGGAGTCGCGGGTATAACTAGTTTTAAATATAAGCATGAAATTAGGTTATAAATTGTTGTAATGAATATTTATTTGTAGGTTGTATGTACGCATTCCAAATTTATTTTATCAGCTACTTCCCTAACTAGTAATTATGGATATCTCTCGGCGTCCAGCTCTAGTCTCTAATTAGGATAATCTTATTAGGTCAATTTAAACTCAATTAAGCTGTAGACGAGAATCAATTATTTTTCATTGATAAGATAGTTTAACATCAATAGTATGGGAACAGCGAACCGATTTCGCTGTCCGGATTATTTACAGGAACTGTAAATAGGTTCAAGAGGTCAAAATAATATGTCTGGGTTATCGCCACAAATATTGCAAAAATAATACGGTGGTTTTCTTCTGACTTCAAGACGCTCACTATAGAAAAACCCTGCTATATAGATCTTGTGTGAGGTGTTTGAGCCGTGAGCCGACGGCATAAGCTAATATAAAGGACAAATAAGTTAAAATATGTCACCAAGCGATTGGCACAAATATCGGTATTTTTCCTGCGTTCGCAAACAATTAGTCAAGCTAAGTGTTTATTAAATTGTTTTACCGGTTTTACGCTTTATCGTTAATGTTATCGGTTTATCTCCGTTATTAGAGTAAAAACAGAAATTATTTCAACTCTGTAATATGTTCTAGAATTAATGGTACATATTGGAATATTTGATCTAAGTTTTCACGATGTAATCAAATTACTCTTGATGCTTTTTAATATATTTTAGTGCAATTTAAGCACTGTATTGTTGTGTTGTAGGTATAGATGATGGCAATAAAAAAGTATTACTTGAAAACTGTCCTTATATTATATTATACTGTAACATCTTTGACCAAGTTATTACGTTTAAAATGACCTTTAAATATCTGTGTGATAATAGATTGTTGATGGAGTGTGCTAAGAACCGCATCGAAAGAGAGTCGTTGATGATTAGTATAAAAAGTAGATGCTAGAACATAGGTATTTATTAAAGCATCTTGGCTAAACCCTGGTCAGGCGACGCTAGGAAGCTGTATGATCTGGTAATGATATCTCTTCCGCGATTCTCATGACAGTAAGATTGGGGAACAATCGTAGGGCCTGATATGTTCAGTGGAATAAAAGCCCTTACAATCAAAGTAAAATTAAACTAGATAGGGATATTCGTAAACAGTTGTCGCTATTACAAAAGGTCGAAAATATGTAACCATTTTGGCAGTATATTTGGTTTCGACCTGGAAAATAACGTATCTAGAATCAAGACGAAATTTACACGACTTTTTTTATAACTTTTGGCGTTTGACCCCAATCTCACCCGATGTTAAAAGATTTTGTTGTATAAGATAGTAAATATGACAAACCTAAACGACTTTGAAGCGAAGCTGCCAGAACTCTCTTATAGGTAGTTGGCAAGATCTTTACAAGTTAAGGATAGTAGTCAGCCATACTACGGTTGTAATACGGGTGCACCAAACGTAGCACCAGTTGCAAGGACTCGAACCTACATCATAGCCACGGTGCCCGAATAATCTAACTACTAAGCCATGATTGCTTCAAAACGCAAACGATTAACGCAAATTAATGTATAATGTACTCATATCTACATTCTTCATTCATATCGCTGTCGCCATTCACAAACAATTCACAATAATTTGTTCCGGTTCGAGAGCAGTACTGATTATTGTATCTACTGTACCATACGTTGTCCCTAAATTACACACCAAATATTACAATTAGGACATAATGAATAAACATTTAGATGATAACACAGATGACGCATTGCTATAAGCCGAGCATCATTCATAAATATGCTGCTTACTCTATTCACAGTTCTATTGTCTTCAAAAACGTGCATTAGTAACGAAAGCTTTTTAATGTTTAATCATGTACGAAATATTGCACTAATTTCAAGGGTATAATAAGCTGCTTCTTTGATGTAATTGTTATGTCTCTTTCACGATAAAAGAAATAAAATCGTCTTCAAAAAAATAACTGTAAAAAATTACGAGAGCTATATAATCTATACCTACTATCTATACTAAAATTTAAAGAGGTAAATTTTGTGAGTTTGTGACGTTGTGGGAGGGGCTAATCTCAGAAACTACTAGTTGGAAAAATTATTTCAGTGTTATATAACCCATTTATCGAGGGAGGTTATAGGTTATATATCATCACGTTTAGACCAATAGGAGCGGAGCACCAATGAAGAATGTTTCAAAATCAAGGTTTTTTTTTTTTCTTTTGAGAGCTTCCGCTGCGTGATAGTATTAGCCCAAAATAACTATTCGACACGGACGAAGTCGCGGGCACGGGCTAGTAAATGATAAGGTATATCTATACTAATATTATAAAGCTGGAGGGTTTGATTGTTTGGTTGAACCCGCTAATCTCAGGTACACAGGGTCCGGTTTGAAAAAATCTTTTAATGTTAGACAAGTCATTTATCGAGCAAGCAAGCAATCATCACGCTAAGATCAATAGGAGCGGAACACGAATGAAGAACGTTTCAAAATCGGGGTGTTTATTCCTTTTGAGAGCTTCCGCTGCGTGTTAACGTTAGACCAAATAGCTATTCCAAGCGAACGAAGTTGCGGGCAGAAACTAGTATTAGTATATACATCTATAAGGTACCTACCTAGGCTGGAAATAGCATAAACCTATCAATATCCCAATTGAAACTCCACGTTATATATTTTTTACTTGATTTTGAGGATTTCTTCTGTGCGTTTTTAAAATCCAAGGTTCAATGCTAATTAAAATAAAATATCCCATAATAACGTATCTATTTAACAAATAAAAAAGAATTTTCAAAATCAGTTTATAAATGACGGAATTCTGATGTAAGAAATATAAAAAGATTACACACGAATTGAAAACAATATCGGTTTTGAAGTTGCTAAAATCTGCAAACCGTTAAGGTTTTATTCAATTTTATCGACTTCCGTATTTAAATACCCAATGTTAATGTGTGAAAATAATGTGTTTACTGGCACAAGTCATGTATTTCTACAAATGATCTAAGTTTTAAACGGCGACATGTGTCACAAATACTATTTACCAAGGATAAGCACAGCTTACATATATATACATATACTTAATTCCAAAAGCCGCAATACATAGACTTTGAACTTGGAAAATGATCTCATCCGTGCCATTTGTATATATGGTAAAATATGTACTAACACAATAATACCGTAAAATACAATTGTAGTCAAACTTTATTTCACTATTTACATAATATGTATTGTGGCATTTATCTTGTATTACAAAAGTGGAGACTTCTAAGTAAATACTTCATTTTTATTATTTTTATGTATAGTCGTATTAGTCTGTGAGCCTGTCCAAATAAAAGAAATATACATAATCTGAGACCAAGGCAAAAGACTACATAAACCGTTATGTGCGCGAATATACGTCCATCTCGTAATGATAGTTACAATGCGATACTTCCTTGCGATAGAATTTTAGTTCTGAATTGATTGTACTTTGCAACTAGAATACAAAAGAATTGAGTCGCCATATTGAGCGATTCGATGGCAGTTCCTCTATTTAGGTTGCCAACACTATAGATCACTAACTCGTAAACAATATTGTATATCGTATCGTATGTAATACTATGATTTTTTTCACAACATAAGAGATATCGAAAACATTTTCGGTCTGATTACAAAAACAAAAATGAACACGGGTCTAACACGAATTTTATTAAGCAGTGCCTAAAATTTTCAACCTAATTGGCTGTGGTCCGGTGAAGCTGTTAAGACCTTGCTAGGTCAATAGCGTAGTCATTTCGAAAAAAAAAATCAACCTAATTGAACACATATTTGAAATATTTTAATACAAAAACGTGTCTAAGCGGTCTCTTGTTAAACATCTGGTTTAAGTTTTTGCAAGCAACTCTGAATAGCATTCGTTCAAATCAATCTCATCATTCAAAAACGTGTCATTATATACAGATATTTTTCAAACAATTTCAATTCATGAATAATATTTTTGTTCAGATCTTCATTAACAAAATTTACTTATTTTAAGTTAAATTGGTTATCATTATTATGATGTTTTAGTTAAATAAAATTTAATTGTTAAATTAAACGATATAAACAAATTATATAATACGTCAAAGTGTGTCAGATGAAATAATAGAATAACGTCAGATTAATAAATTGTCAAATGTTAATAGTGCATAATAGTTAATATAGCAGCAGTTATGATTTACTTAATCTCTAAAATTGTAATTTATTTATCTCGCTGGTAAATAGAAATACAATAAATCAAAACAATAGACTAAGAACTGTCAAATAAGACAAGTGTTAGATAACATTTAAATCTGAATCTGTAAACAAAGGTAAGGCACTCTTGTGATCAAACTTTTTGAAGTAAGAGTTCAATCTTTTTGTAATAACTCGGTTTATATATAAAAACTACATGAAACAACAAATAATGTTGGAGTTTTTGGCGAGATCTTAGTCTGTCATGTAGTGGCTTTATGTTTTATTCATAATCTTGTGGTATTGGACTCTATATTTTGTAAGTTTGGTGGTGTTTTATGTATTTTACTTAGTTTATTGTGTATAAGTGAAGTGAATGGAAAATAATACAATGGTGCATGAGATTCGGAGATGCCACAAAAACTCCCAGGAAGGCTCTAACAAGGGATCCACCATCTTGTTAGAATATTGCCTCACACGACGCTTAATATTGAAGTGATCGCACGACGCTTGTAATATTATTGACTACTCGACAATGGCAGTAACAATCTGAAAGATTGATTGCCAAAAATAAAGTGAAAAAAAAATATGTTAAATTGACAATTCATAAATATGAGTTGTTTAACACATTTATAAGTTCTCTATCGCAATTCCTTCACAAAACAAACGTCATCCTTATGCCTTATTGATATGAGCTAATATTATTATATGGTCTTAAACCATTGAAATTCCTATGTGCATACTGATGATTATATTTTACATTTTATGAGTGGTTTTGGTATGTTATTGATTTAGTTAGCGATTTGACCAATACCTCCGAAACGTTACTTTGCTCTTTCTAGTACTCCTGATAATGTGTACGGAAAATTGAGTGATCTAACAGTATAATCTTAGTAAGGAAAGGATATAAAACAAATGTATGGGATTGGGTTATTCGCTTGTATTATTTTATTTTGTACAATATTAATAAATCTCTTCGTGTTTAGTGAATTTTGACCATCACTTATTGTTATAATGTGTTTTCTGTGTTTTTGTTTATAAACCAATTATCAATACTATTACTAACATTAGTGTGTAAGTTTGCAATTGTATTGACAAACATGGATGTAATCATAGAATTAGTGTTGAAATAAATGATACTATCTTAGTAGTCTGGTGAAGCTGTTAGACTTTGCTGGGTCATTAGAGTAGTCAGTTCGAAAAAAAAAATGATACTATTATTATTATATTAGTACTTTACTTATATTAACACTTCAAATACCTAATCAATTTTGGATTTAAACAAAGTACTTGTATAACCTGATTCCGAAGAGAAAGTGTAACTAAACAACCGTTATTTATTTAGTTCGTCATATTGATGGATTTATTTGAACGTGTGGGCGACGATGAGAGGCTCGTAGTATATCCTCACCCTAAATATGGGCCGCGCCGTACATGATTAAAAATGGCGCAATTTGCAATTGTGATTTTGGGGCAGATTGTGCGTCATTCAACGAGTAACTCAATACTTTTTTTTTGTTAGTACAATAAGTTATATTTATTTTATTATATATTATAGGTTTTGGCATTTGTTTACAAATTTGCGTGGCGTTATTTTTTTTATTTCATTTTTTTCAAACGAGCTGGAGGGTCGCTTGATATTAAGTGATCACAGTCCATAGACACCAGCAACACCAGAGGAGAGGCAAGTGCGTTGCCAGCCTGTGCTCGTGTGGAAGGGATGAGGCGGGAGTGAAAGGGGGGAATGGAGGGAAGGGAGAAGAGGAGGTGGGCCTTTGCCGCTCTCGCTGACCGAAAGAAACGCAACAACGCAAGTACTGTTACTTCACGTCTGTTTTTTGTGAAAGGTTGGTACTACCCTGGACGAGTTGACCCATTCATGTTGAAACCAGTTATAGGTACAGAGTGGCTCTACCACCTATTAAATGTCATAAATACCGCCTGTTAAATGATGATGCGGTAAGTGCACTTAACTTCGAGGGACTGGCTCCCGAATGATGTACTTTTTGTATAGTTATTAGAACTACATAGAAATACTTCGATATAAAGGGATTACCTATGCCAAAAATAAATGAATTATCTGTTGATTTGATCGACGATCGAGTCTCTAAAAGTTATCTAACATAAGAAAGTTTTATTAAAGATCTGCTTGGATATACATATAATGCGTAGCATATGGCCTATATCTATATTGTGTTGTGTTGATTGATTTATGTGTAAACGGCGGAACTTGGTGACAGCCTGCGCAAGTTATTTCGCCAACTTTTCTAGTTTACTTCTTGTTTGTTAAGATTTTCAATTATGATCTCATAAGACGGATTGCTACGGAAAATAAATAACAGTGCTAGCTAAACTAGTTCTCTGAGCGCAAACTTTCGAGGGGTTCGTTATTTTTTCTGTCGTATAGTTAACGGTTGTGAATTTTTGATCTTATTTAAACACTAGCTTCTGTTCGCGACATTGGCCACGCGGAATAGTTACTATAGGCTAACGCTAGCTTTAACTCGCGACTTCGTGTACGTAGAAGGTGAAATTATTTTTGAATAATACGTAGAGTTTTTGGCGGGGATTTAGTCTGCCATATAGTGCTTATTGTGCATAAGTGAAGTGAATGGAAAAGCATACCACGGAGCATGAAATTCTGAGATGCTACAAAAACTCCCTGGGAGGTTGTAACAAGGGAGCCAACACCTTGTTGGAAAACTGGAATAATCACATGACGCTTGTAATATTATTAACTACACGATAATGGCAGTAATAATCTGAAATATTGGTTGCCAAAAATAAAATTAAAAAAATAATAAATAACAAAATAAAAATAATACATACATTAGCCAGTATTTTGAAACATTCTTACTGGTGCTCTACTCCTATTGGTATTAGCGTGATGATATAACGTATAGCTTTCCTCGATAAATGAGCTAGCTACCTAACATTAAAATATTTTTTCAATTCGGAACAGTACATCCTGAGGTTAGCGCATTTAAGCAAACTCTGCAGCTTTATAATATTACTATAGACTATTATAGATGATAATTTTTTAAGGTTGTAATATAATTGTTTTTATTTTTAGTCGAATACTATAAATTGACTAAACTGTACCTGATGATAAGCTCAGTACAATTTGGAAAGGATAGTTACCATCGGGTTATTGATTATTAATCGTCACTCGTCGATGCCGCGCCGCAAGCCTCGTGATAGATACGTAACAGTTCCTAGATACAAGAAACCAGTCACTGCTTGGTTAACAAACCAGTAAAGAGTCACTGATGGGTTTATCAACATGTGGTAGCAACCATTAAGGTACATCCTGGTTCCTACTACCCATACCATGATTGTCCTTTATTCGAATTACGCCAGCTAATCTAGGAATGAAAGTATGACACTAAGCCTTCTAAACAGAGGTTAAGATTCTATCACATACAGTTGATCTGATATTTGATGATTGTAAAAATTATGCCTTATAAAACAGACTAGCTTTTCCTTGCGGCTTTACTTGCGTTAATGCAGATTTAAGTTATACCTTGGGGTCTCCAGTTTTCTGTGTGAAAATCCTACCTTATGTTTCTTTTTTGTACCTCTGAAGATCCAAGGTGATCGGTTAAGTAGCTGAGGTGCGAAAGGATAAAAAACTCAAATATATATTTGTAGTATGAGTAAGGATACACTTTTTAATAATGAATGTATTGAGTAATGATCAGTTATGACATTTTCCATACAAGTTATCAGCGATATTAAAAATAATATGGTGTACCTTCTTTCCAGAAAGTAGTTCAGTGGAGCTGTAAAGGCCTTGCTAGGCTAATAGCATAGCCAGTTGGAATAAGTTTCCTTCCAGTAAAATATACTGTTCCCATATAATAACTCAAATCTACATCTGCACAAGCGAAACTGCCAGTAGAAGCTTTAAGTGACAAAATAATTTAATTTTTGATTTAATCGATGACAATAAATTTATAAACGAAATGCTGCTTTTTGTAATCTTTCTTGTCAATCACACGAATTATATCTAGCAATTCTTGTATATTTTTATATTTGTATATATTCAGAATCTCGGAAACGGTATCATCTAATTCCGTGAAACTTAATACGTAGGTAGTTTCGGGGACGATAAATCGATCTAGCTAGATTTTATTTATGAAAAACTTTTTTAACTGAGTATTCATAGAATTAAAAAATATAACTAGAATATAACAGTAAATTTCGCCGACGTTGTCAAAACAAAAATAGCTCGGATGGAAATCGGTTGCTTCGAAAATCCCTGTAAACCCCCAGTTCAAATCCGAGTGACAGCAAAAACGATATCTTTTATTAATTTTATAAAACTCCTAATTTTGTGAAGTAAACCTAACAGTTTATCTTGATTTAAAAATGTTTTTTTAAAGATGATCCGAGCTAGTCTTGGTCGCCCAAGTACTGATAATATATTTAAACAAAATTTGTATAACTAAAATAATCTCATTGGCGAATCTCACACAAAGGAAGTATATTAATGTATCTCTCTTGATGTATTTATTATACGTATATTGCGAAAGCTTTTGTCATTTCCACAAACCCCCAAGCGACGCGGCGCCCTACTGAGCAACATCCACGTTATGCGTAATGCGTTCCCCTGTGTCTACATCCTGTTACTAGCTTACTATTGTGTTTTTGATTAATGTACATTTGCTATCTTTTCATTCCTTAATTCAGGAAGATTCAGCACAAAATTAATATATAAGAGCATTTTTATTAATACCGTGTAAACTATTCATAAAGCCGTTTGTTATAGCGGCATATTTTCTAAAACTTAGAATTCAGTTCGATTACGTTGGTTTTTCTTAAAACCCAATACACTGACACAGTCTTTCAGTACAAAAAATATAAATTCCAATGAAATAGATTCGAAAAATGTAAATTCCAATGAAATAGATTCGTACGGGGGGAACGTAATGCTTTTTCCTTACGTAACGAAAATATACAAATATAAACAATCTAAATCTCCATATCAAATTATATTTGAAGTAAAATAAAGGGCTTAAGGAACTTCGTCCTTGACAGAGGTCCACTAACGGCACAATTAATTTTCGTAAACACTTCTCGTGTTCAGTGAAATATAATAAATAATGTGTAGTCAATACGTAATTGAATTTTATCTCATACTAACCTCTGCCCGTGACTTCATTCGACTAACGCTAACACGCAGCGGAAACTCTCAAGAGGAAAAGAAACCCGATTTTCAAACATTCTTTGTTGGTGCTCCGCTCCTATCGGTCTTAGCGTGATGATATATAGCCTATAACCTTTCTTGATAAATGAACTATATAACATTGAAAGTATTCTTCAAATCGGACCTATAGTTCCTGACATTACCCCCTACAACGTAACAAACTTACAAACTTTACTCTTTATAATATTAGTATAGATAGATTGTTGTAGCACCACCTGATTAGATAACCTTTTTATCAACACATCCTGCTGTGTTGTTTGAACGACTATTGTATTTTGTCGCAACAAATCTTAAAAAATATCTTTGTTTAAAGCAGAATTTATATATGTTTTGTAGAAGTCTAACGTAACTTACAATTTCTAGAGCACGCGCGAGTCTACTTAAGTGAACATAACAAGAGTAATATAACCAAATATTATTAAATTTGTAGTTTTGTTTTTTCGTATAAGTTTTTCTCGAGAATTTTTATAAATATCTATTATAAAGAACATTGATTAAGAATAAGAAATTACTTTTGTTTATTTGTTTTGTATGTTTGGAGTTTGCCCTAAAACAGTTTCAATGTTCATTTTCTTTGAAATGTCATACACGGAAATATATGTTATTTAACATCAGATAGATTGAAAAGACTTGTCTGTAGTCATATGTTGTTTGTAGTACAATATTTTTTTATTTGTTATCAATCCTGATGAAATTTTGTTTACTAAATGTTATTAATATAATTATACAATACAGAAGAGGTTATGAAAATTAAGAATAATACTTTCAGAAAACATAAGACAACTATGTACAAGATATATGTAGATTGTACATGAAAGTTTAGTTAGTTACACGTACAAATTTGCACATTTTGTTTCCTAACAAATCTGATATCGTAAAATAATTATCAATAATCATTTTTGTAATTAAAAAATAAAATATAAGAATCAAGTCATGGGATGAAAATATGAAAATTATTAGCAGAGTATTAAGTACATTTATAAAGAAAATAACATTTACTTCAAATTTCTTATAAGTTATAACGTATGCTTATGTTCAATTGGATTGTGTATAGCCTTAAATAATATATAAAGATCCTGTTGAAATTTCGACTATACATTTTAATAACTGTTTCGTAGTCATTTAGATTATTTCAATACCAAAGAGAAAGAAATCAACATAAGACGGCTACCCGATTAGGCCTCCCACGGCAACGGCTCAAGCCTAGGTTCGATCCCTCGGTAGGGAGCCCTTGAGTGCGTTGCTTGCGACACAACAATATACATCACCGCTACAACACTACACGATCACCCCCACACACGTGCACGCCTACACGCTTACACATGAAAGTGGAAGGGTTTACTTTTTTTCCCTTATTGAACTGAAAAACTCTCAATTTTCCGATAATAAATATATGGAGGAGTTGTTGAGTCGTGTATGCTTGGTACACATATACGTTTCAACAACTCATACATATAGGAATAGTTAGCTAGATTAGCTAAGATAGGTTGCAATTTTGCATGCAACAGGCAACAGCCAAGCCGAGGTGTGCCATGCACCCTTGAGCTGGTTGCCAAAATAAAGTCGGCTGAGTGCCTTAAGCGCTCGCCTTAGTAGTCCGGTGAAGCTGTTAAGATCTTGGTGGGTCAATAGCGTAGTCATTTCGAAAAAAATAAGACAGCTATACCCATCAGTCAGTTAGGGTTGTATCTGACAATTTTAACAAATTTGCAATTTTTTTTACGTATTCTGTAAACTATTAGTTCAAACTTTGTAAAGGTAGAGGTACGTATCGCAGTAGATAATTACTGTGGGGTGGTGCGGCGTGCATGAATATTTTTGTATTTCCTCTACGGCTTGAATTGTATAGTTAAAACTACAACCTTCTTAAATTAATTCCATACGCGTTTCTTTTTAGTTGTATTGAATATACAATACATTTAATATCCCATTTTGGGGTTCTTCCGACATGAAAGGCCGGTTGATCTTGATAATCAGGATCTTTCCGGGAACAGTCCCAATGGACGCGTAGTTATATTGGGATTCCGCTTTTTAGATTAACATCCGTTGTTTTCTCGTTGTGAGATCGTGTGAATATAAAAGCTATTATACTATTTAAATGAGATAACATTTCACTATAATCATATGAAAGTTCTTTATTCATTTATTTAACAAAAATATTTACGAAGGAAAGATTTTGAGATATAGGTAATTGATCGATTGTGGATTTTAATGCTTTCTTTTTTTATATAAAAGGAGGTAAACCAACAGGTGGGTCACCTGATGTTAAGTGAACACCACCGTCCATAGACACCAGCAACACCAGAGGAGTCGCAAGTGCGTTGCCAGCCAGTGTTGGTGGAGAAGGGTGGAGTGGGAAAAGTAAGAGGGGGAAGGGAGGAGGTGGGAGGTATTTTCTATATATTTTTTTTTAAATAGTTCTTTTGTTTATACATAGTGTAATGCGGATATTGCCAATTATGCTTTAACGTCCTCTATTTCTAATAATTTTATGGTATCTGATATATTCGCTTTTAATGCACATTTTTTTGTTTTTTAACAATAGTTTGTCTCTATTTAATTCTGAGCATGTATTTGATTCTATGAATCGAAAGAAACTTTTCTTGCCAATTACGTGGAACTGACTTACGGTTAAGAAATTAAATTTATTATACTTAATATAACATTTTTATTTCAAACGATCGCGATCTCGATACCAAAATGGGTATATTTCTGAATAAATGGCTATGATATGGGATTCTTCAAGTAAGTACTGAAACACAAAAGTGATGGCCTTGGTGATGGCAGTTGTCTATGGGCGAAGGTAACCATTTACCATAAGGTAGGCTGTCGGACTGTTTGCTGCCTGTTGCTTTAAAAAAATTTAACAAAGATTGATCTTTCAACAACCAACTGTCCATATACACTTTTAGAATACATTCCAATAGTAATGTTACTAGATAATAAGGTTTGGAAAATAACAAACGGAAATCTCACTAAAGCTTACCCCTTTTCGTGTCACAGAGTAAGTTATCTCATAGTGAACTCGCGCACGAAGCGAGCTTCATATTGACTATTCATACCAGCTAAAACTATCAATTTATACCATCTGGTTTGCTTGATAGTTTAAATGAAATGAGAAATAGATTGAATCACGTTACAAGTCCGTTGTTTGTATTCAAAACGTCTGCGCTTATTCTACACCTGATCCCAATCTTAGTTTTGATTATATTTCATGTCTGACGGGACGTTTGGCCATTACAATCTGTCTGGCTAATTAAGTATTTATTTTGTATGTTTTATCTGAATACCATATTCATAAAACAAGCATTTAAATATAAATGAAATTCGTTCATTTTTCTGTCTCCTTTAAAGCGTCTGGCAGAATTTGTAGTTAGCGGAAAGAGTCTGGCGATTCTGGACACTACTTTAAAATGATATTTTACGAAACATATTTAACAATTAAATTTTTAAATTTAGTTAAAGTAGCTTTTTTTCGTCTACTTTCTGACTTGGTACCTGTACAATTACCATAGCCTAAAACTCTGTGGAAGCGCAAACATTCTAAGTACATGAGACATTACTTAGAACTTATGGTTTCATATATTGGAAAATAAGTTGTATCTGGTAACTCTGAGATCTTGGAATATAATATTAATAATTTCAAATTACAAATTGTGAAATTTAAATAATTCAGACTATATTTTTTTAAGGATTCCAAACAGTACACATGTATTCCATTGTTTTGAGTTATCACTTCTATCAGTAGTCTTTATGAGTGCATCTACTTTTGATTGTTTATTAGATATTGAGTAGCTTTAGTATATCTTCTATACATATAATAATAATGTAAATCTAACGTATCTGTAGTTTTTAAAATAAATTTTTGTCTGTTTATTTGTATGAACACGCATCAATGCTACTACACTACTACATAGTTCGAAATAAAGTCACATAAGAAAATTATAAAGCATATCTGCGAAAATATCTTCGTTTTTGTTTCACTAAAATCGGTACACTCTATTAAAAGTTATTGTAAAATTAATGACGACGCGACTTAAGTACGAGAGAAAAATAGGTAATTAAATGGACTTCATACATTCAGATGATTTTATTAATGACTGTTTTTTACATAAGATTCCACGCGGATGAAGTCGCGGGCTTGAAAGTTATCAATAAAAAGTAATTCATTTTGTTACTTAATATTGAAACTTGAAAATCTAATGAAATACGTTTAAAGTTGGACCTCAAGACGATCATTAGTATGAAATGAGGTTGCTATAGTGCGCCCATAACTGAAAAAGTTGTGCTCCATTTAATACAAAATTATTACATTTTTCACAAACGATTTATATTTGTATCTTTTCTACTCTACACAAAATATGGTTATAGTACATGAAACAGATAAAGTAATGTGATTTGTTAATTATTATTGATTTGCTTTTAATAATTGGCAAAATTCCCTCAAGGCTTACTTGTGGTCAACATTTGCGGAAAGATAAAACTACTTTTATGGTTACGGGTGTTTTGGCCGTGAGTGTTTTTCTGATACGTTTAGCGCAAGATATGTACCAGTTTGGGTTTACGATCCTTTTATATTTTTACACTCTTCGAATACTTCCTCCATAGTATGAGCCTGGTAATACTCCCTGCTGGTTTCTACAAATTAGTTTATCCTACTTTTTTATTGTAAATATATGTTATTTTTCCTTTTAGTACAGTTTTAGTTTACTATAGTTGTGGTAGTTACATAGTTTTTTAATGTTGTCTGTTCTTTACTCGTACTCGCCATTCTCTCTTCTCAACTTATATATGTATACTAGCTGACTACATCACACGTTCCTGTAACTTAGTTATTAGATGTTAAATTAAGATTATGACAAAGTATTTTGGAAATTAAAACGTGGTGCCATCTATGATATATCATTAACATTTGGTCCTACAGTTTTCTACCAACAATCTAATTAAAGCGCCATCTGTTCGAGACTGATGAAACTCACAAATAATGACAATAGCCAACATTGACGATTATTTAATTGCTAATTAATACATATTGAGGCCACTACTAGAAACATAAAATTTCCTATCTCACAAGTTGGACCAAATTATACGTAAACACCAACTTTCACGAAGATCGATTGAAGAGTTTCGGTGTTCATCGTGGACAAACATTATGACACTGGATTTTTATATATTAAGATAAATAAAAACCAATGGCCGAATGTATGTAAGCATTTCTCTTCAGAACAGCTGCACCTATTTGACTAATTATTATTTTAGTGTTTGTAATTATTAGGAGAAGATTTGTATGTGAGAAAATATTTGAAAAATCGTAAAGAAAATCTTGGGCTAAGAAGTCTCGACAAAAGAAAATGAGATAGAAGATATAAGGCGTATTAACAGAAATAACAGATTGACGTTTCGATTGACAGTGACTCTTTTTAAATTTTAAGAGTTTTGGTATCTGAAGTATATCTAGTAAGATGTTCAGGCATTGGTGACTATTTTTTTCGAACCGATTACGTTATTGACATGACAGGCCTTCACGATTTAACTGGTTTGCTAAGGCGAGAGCTTAAGGCATTTAGCCGAATTTATTTTGCATGCAGCTCAAGGGTGCACGGCACACATCGGCTTAAACTATTCACAGGCCCACGTGTTTAAGGCGTATAAGTGTTCATTGAACCTTCCATCAATTCGTTAGGGAGGGCCAAAGTCTTTCCTCTCCAAATCACGAATCGGGGCCCTGATGAGGAATCAATACCGGGGTTGAGCAGAAACACTGCAGAAGCTGTTCCTGCCCACCCAACTAAAATGTTGCAAGAAGAACACTGTGGGGGCTTAGTTAGTACAAATATAGCATTCTCATCTGTGCTGTCCGGCTAGGTGCAGATTTCCAAGATCATTCTCCCGAAAAAATCGCAACATCGTCAATCTAATTAACGCATTGGTGGCCAGCGTTGGTGACACTTTCAAAGGGATCTGACAAGATACTTTTTTTATTAATAAAAAAACAAATCGTTATATGTGTATAATTAAATACTGGCTTTTGTAAGAGGATAGGGAATGTCTTGTATTAAATATCAGAGGTTTTTGCACCGCACACGTCGCTATAAATTACTGCAATAAATTAACTTTTCTTACGTTCGAATCAGCATCATTATCGTTTCGTATCGAAACGATCTATTGCTGAATATAGGGTCCTCCCTTGAGACACATTCAGCAGGAATTATATTTTAACTGAATGTTCGCTTAACTTATCATTGCTACTTTATTTTATCTCGTGTTATATCTAACACGTTGACTACCACTGGACTTTTCGCGTTATTGACCTGGGAAGTCATTTTGTTTTAACTATGTTATGTCACTAAAAACGGTAATTATAGTAAATAGTAATAATAATCGAGAAGTGAAAACTATTTTGTTTTGGAAGAAATCCATGGTACAAATGATGTCGTATTTATATTTGAAAGTTAGTAATTATATTTGATACTACAACACAGAAGTTCATTAAGTCAAACCTGATTTTCTCTTTCCTGAAGTCACCGATTTATATATACACCGATATATGACGACTTTGCTCGTAACTGTACAAACATGACTAGACTAAAGAAACTATTAGATATCTTGTTATTGACTGTCAATGTGTTAATTAATAGATAGTAAACTCATATATCAAAAAATTACGAATAACCATAACTTATATTATAATTGTGAAATTGAGTTTATTACGATTTCATACCTTGACTATTCAACCGATTACCGTGAAATTTTGCGTATATGTTTTCAGAAGTATAGGGAAGGACATATGATTTATTTTATCCAGAAATAAGTACTATTTTAAGGGATAAGTTTACACCCACATTAAAGCGATCAAAGCGACGAGCTAATAATATTATACATGTATAAGTGACTTTATTTATTTTTTATGCTTGCATACTCAACTGACTATCATGAAATTTTGCATATGTGTAAAAGGTGCATAAAGGACAGATGGTACTTTTTTAAAAACTAGATACTATTGCCGAGGGATAGGTCAAATATAATTTAATTAATTACTGTAGTGGACGTTATTACGCACTTCAGTCTGGAATTAATTTAACTTTTTCAAACATTTTTGTCAAACATTCAAACATGCAGTGAGTCGTGGTAGTGGTCTTTTCAATTCCAAGCGAAAGTGTAAAGTAACATCCTCTATAACATTTAACTATGGATTTTCGCGAAGTAACCTTTTGCAATCAGATTAACGGAAGCTAAGCCTCGGGCAAAAACTAGTCGTATATATTATGTAATTTTGTCTATGCATAAAAGTACTTTTCTTTACCCACTATTATTCTTTATGGAAGCAAAGGGAATTTGACTTCAAATTTTCTTATGTCTGGTTCATGTAAATGTGTTTCTCTTTGTGCTTTGTTTGTTTTTTCGCTTATCGAGCCTACGCCGGTCTCAAAGAACATAAACGTTTATTGAGCTTAACTCGGTGTGAGTAAATGTCGTGAAAAAGGTTTGCACGGTAAATGTAAAAAGAATTAAAGGTTATTCTCGTGTTTTTTTATGACATACGATTTTTTTCTTGATGTTGATACTATAACTATATGGTTATTTATTCTTATATGACTTTGTCGAAATGAATTTCAAGTAATGATTGTTAAGTTAGCGGGTATAGATACCATTTTTTTTTTTCGAACTGACTACGCTATTGACCCAGCAAGGTCTTAACAGCTTCATCTAACTACTAAGGCACTCAGCCGATTTTATTTGGGCAACTAGCTCAAGGGAGCACGGCACACCTCGGCTTGACTGTTGCCTGTTTCATGCAAACTCGCGACCTATCTTAGCTAACCTAGCTAACTATTCATATATGTTTGAGTTGTTGAGACGCATATGTGTACCAAGCATACACGCCTCAACAACCCCTCCATATATTTATTATCGGAAAATTAGAGTTTTTTCAGTTCGATAAGGGAAACAAAATAAAACCCTTCCACTTCCATGCGTAAGCGTGTAGGCGTGCACGTGTGTGGGGGTTATCGTGTAGCATAGATACCTCTTCGATCGACGTTGGCTCAAAAACAATTAGCCTGAGTTTCCTGAGTGTAGCGGTAGAGCTTTATTTAATGTCGACCTGACTAGCTAACCAACCTCTATCCTCAAGGTAATAAATAGCCTGTCGCCTACCAATCGTAGATATGTTTCCGCAGTAATGCTTAGGAGCCAGTTGCTTATTAGCTTAGAGTGTGTCATGACAATAGATCAGGTAAAGATTGCGGTTATACTTCTATTAGCGCATTAGGGAAAAATTATGAGAGTAAACTTATCCATGTGCGCGCACGCCGTCACGAAAAACCGACAACTTGAAGTTATTACGATGCTCGCGCACACCGTCAACATTTTGTTTCTTTGTATTTGTTATTTGTATTTCTTTGTGTTAAAACTTTCAATGTATTAAATTCCTTTTTTCTATTGTTAGTGTCGTTTTTTCTGCAAACGTATAATAAGGCGAATGATACAATTTTTTAAAAGATTTTTATCTTGTCACGCCATTGAAGTATAACTTCTAACGCGTGTACATAAGTACACACACACACAAACACATTTTTTTATCCATAACCATCATTTCAACAAATATCCACAGAGCAAGACAATTGTTTAACAGTATAGCGTTATAGGCAGTAGTTGCCTTTAGGAAGGCTATGATGTAAGTTTATATGTAGGATATAGAGAAATAGAGATAATGTATAGGTATATATATTAATTGTAATGATGATATATATGATGTCAGTCCTTAAGAATTTCTCTGTCTTTCTTCAAATAAGTGTTAACCTTAAAGCCTACATGCTAGCTCCATATAACGTAAAATAGTATACTCGACATTGAAATAAAATACAGAAATATATAAATATTAATATACTTTAATATATACAAAATAATTACATTATAGGAATAACAAAAAAATGAATATAATAAAACTGACACTATTATTAAAAACTCACATCTTCAATCCAGATATATCATATTAACTGATCGTAACAATATAAACTTTATTTATTACCCAATGTTTGATTTCTCTGTTAGTTCGATGCTGGAAATAGGACAGCAAAAATAGTAATTAATTGTTTATACAAGTTCCTTTATTAACACTGCGAAGAAGCGCCCCAGTACTTAATCGGGTTTACGACTTTCTTCGGCGCGATAATTATAGTTAGAACTGTATCGAACGGAATATATATCGGTTAACGTTTTGTTTGCATGTGTCGTATTGTTTATCGTCGTATGTTGAAGCGAATTAACGATAAATAATTTTTTTTTATCGTCATAGATACATTATATATAAAGTTGGGATAATAAGGTTTTTAAATTCTGGTCACAACAGTTTTGATAATAGCTCTACTTATTAGGAATTGAAATATAAGATTCGACTGTAAGTATAGCCTACTGTCTGGCGTGTATAGTTCCTCTTACGATAATGGGTAATTCAAACATGACGTAAAGAGGCATCTCTAGTGTAATAGAAATTAGTATAAAAATGAGAATGCATTTAAATTAATGCCTAAAACTATTACTTATATGTGAATATTATTATTCCTACAAAAATTTTCATGAATTCTAAGGTCCTGAAGATAGTACGGGATCACGCATGAATGCGGATTTTATATTCAGAAGGTTTGAAGGGGTCACTCATATATCATTTAGTAATGAGTTTAGTAACAATTGATTACCTTAAAAAGACACATGTATATAAAACATGGTTATTATGTCACTAATTATGCTATCCTAGTCGAAATGAGCAGTGTTTTTTTTTTTATTACGGGCTTAGTATTATTCGATAAGTGATTGAAAATCAAGGAGAGGGTATGTAGCTATGAATTTCTCAGTATGGGGGAGCTATAAGTTCGGTTTTTCGCAAGTCTAACCTAACCTAACTAAAGCGAGACAAAAGAAGATAGCGAACGTTTGGCGAGCGCGGTGCATTCAATACAAAAGTACCCAAACCTTTTAAAGCAAGTATTCAGTACGTAGGTATTAATTTTTTTGTAATAACACCATAAATTATTTATTTGTTGTTCTTTACATGTAAAATTCATGCTCCTAATTTGCTTTACCAAAGTTTTTACAAAACATAACGAATAAGCTGGAAACATACTCCAAAGTATCTGGTACAGCACCCCCTTGACAATACGCGTGTGGTAAACGATTTCGCAAATCACACAACATGACTCGGCTATCATCAGTTGGCAGTTAAGCCAACTCGTAAAACTTGTTAGATATCATACGAGGCAATGTGTTTGTGTAAATCCCAAATGGGAATTATTTGAGTTGAGAGTTCTAACACAATGAGATAAGGTATTAATTTGAGTGTTAATGAATTATTTATAAAATATATATAAATATATATAATATATATAAATAATTATTTATAAAACGTAAACGGTTTAAGATGAAGATAAATCATGGATGGATATTTGAAAACTTTGATAAATTTGATTTTATTATGTTATATATCTACTAGCTGACCCGGCAAACGTTGTTTTGCCATTATTTGTAGGAAACATTTTTTTTTTCGATAAAAATCGCGATGGTAAAATAGGGGTTGATTGTAAAGGGTTGAAAATTCAGGGTTGTATGTATTTACTAATGCTGTATCATAATTATCTTTTTATCTAAAATTGAAAAAAAGAAATTAAGTGGTGGATTACCCTTAACATTTAGGGGGATGAAAAATAGATGTCCAATTCTCAGACCTACCCAAAAATTTTAATTTCAGGAATAAATGTTTTCTAATAGTAAGAAGTTTCTATAATAAGAATCACATACGGAGGGTCGTTTTTTTTTATAGACGTTCGTTACTTTCTATACAAAATAGATACATACAGAGAATATTCTATACAAAATGGACTCCAAGAATAAATATAATTGAAAGTCATATGTTTATATGTGATTTAAATTATAGCAAGGTATATTAATAACTTGATTATATCAACAATATGGACATATTATATCTATATAATAAAAGATTTAACACATATTGTTCGATAATGTATAGCTTAATATTTTCATTACTTTCTTATATAGTGTAAGTGAGCACTGAAGGTGATATGTAGATAGTTTAAAGTTCCAGCTTTGTGGCTGATGATAAATCCCATCCCATTCGATACACTATTAGTATTCACATATATAATGTTACCTGTTACTGTAGATGATGTGCATGTCATAATTACAAATATTTTTGAAAGAGTATTATTGTTATTTACACATATAATAACAATTTGAAATTTATTTGATATATTCAAAAAACGCGTGCGAAGCCGCGGGTAACAGCTGGTACTACTATATAAAGCCCGTTTGCTTCATTCTTTCACCCTTGTTTTTTTTCCTTTTAACATCTTGTTTCCTCTTAATTTACACGGATAGCGTTAGAAGACTTCTGAATTGACGGGCGAAAATCTTGATCTCGCAACAATAAGAGAGATACAAAGAATATATATAATGAAAGTGTAGTTTCTTTGATCCTCAATCATATTAAAACTACTGAACGTATCGATATAATTTAGTATTTTTAATCTATTTTTTTTAATTGCTAGTATTTATTGTTTAAACATTATGGGTTCTGAAATATTTATGCAAAGCCTTCGACTACACGTTTACACATTGATTGCTATGGCCCCCTACAATAAATCAGCGCTTAAGTATCACTCAGTTGTACTGACATATCATGTGCATGTAATTATTGGACATTGTAATTAACTATGTGTAAGTTTCCTTTATTTATTTTGTGATTTGTGATATTTTCCAATGACAAAAATATTTTCTTTCGTCTTCTTTTTCCTTCTTTCATATACATAGTACCATCATAACCGGTATAATGATTTGATACGGTTTTTTCACATATGGTAATGGAATACTTATTATTCGGATTCTATTTACCTTTAGCCAATTTTTTTAGTATTTATATGCATTTTTAACGTCAATAAAATCAACGGCGTTATCAGCTAGTAGATAGATACGTATTATATGTGGGCATACGAAGTCGCTCTCATGAATGTAGGTGACCCATATTTAGCCGCAAAATAACTTGAAATCACAATGAGTACTTTAATTAGCAGCCTTCAAAATCCCTCAAATAAGTAATCCCTTAACTCAAATAAGTATTAAATTTTCCGACGAATGACGTAGAAGTTTTGAAGACTCGAGCCTTAAATTAGGTTTACTTAAGCTCCCTCGTTTAGTAGCTTCAATGAAGAAAACACGTTAGTACCATGAGTCCCTTTCTTGCTAAGAAAAGTCTTTTGTTTCAAATAAGGGCGAGTAATACAGTTAGGCTGTTACGTGATTAAGAAGTAATTAACTACATAGTTATAAAATTTATATAAAGCACCATGTACATAATAATGCATGCTACAGCCTACAGCTATTTAAAATGAAACTTCGAAAAACAGTAGCTTTAACTGTTTTTTTTTTGTATCATAGGAAGCAAACGAACAGGTGGGTCACCTGATGTTAAGTGAACCCCGCTGTGCATAGATACTAGCAACACCAAGGGAATCACATGTGAGTTTCCAGCCTTTGTTTGTTTGTTTGGGGGAAGGGAGAGGAGAGATGGGTCTCCGGTGTTCTCACTGACCGAACGTAACGCAACACGCAAGCATTATTACTTAACGTCGGTGTATCTGTGGATCGGGTGGTACTACCCCGGGCGAGCCGGTCATTTTATGCTGAAACTAGTAATAGCTTCAACGTGGCTCTGCCACAACTAAATTGAAGACAATTACTAATGAGTTGCGGTCATTAAGGTACGAATTGGAGTACCGCAACAAAGCAGCGTGAATAGAATTATCATCGATTATTTAATCGTTCAAATTATATTTGTTGTTAAGGATGAGAACAAAGTCCATCGACTTAAAATAAAGTACGTCGTCGGACAGTATAGAAAAAGATTGAGTAGGTCTTGATTTTATCGTATTTTCATTACGGGTACGGCTCCAAACATAAACTCTGTTGTATAATATACTGATTGACGCGATAATTATATGTAAAATTATCATCTATCTTTATAATCTTGTAAACTTTACTTCAATAAATGTCACGAGAATCATACTACGTTCAAAAGATGTAAACTTCTGGTGGCAACTGCAATCATCATTCATGATACTTCACGATGGAAATTGGGTTGGCAGCGATGTGTCTTCTTTATGAACTGGCACAGATTTCTATACATAAATATATATGATTGGAAATTACCTATCTCTATACCCAGGTAATACGGCTCTTCCCATGCTGGTTATCATATCAAAAATAATAAAATTTATTTGTAACTGTCTTCTGCCGGCGACTTTGTCCGCGTGGAATAGTTACTTTGGCTAACTTTAACTTGCGTCTTCGTTTACGTAGAAAATTATTAGACTTATGTTTATTCGTGCATGATTATATATAGCTAATAGCTTTCATCGATAAATGAGCTATCTGACACTAAAATATTTTTCAAACCGGATCAGAACTGTTCCTGAAATAAGCGTGTTCAAACAAACAAACTCTTCAGCTTTACAATATTAGTATAGATAAACAAATTAATTTCGAGTACATTTTAAATCCCTTAAATTAATGTTCTGAGACATAGAATATAAAATTGCACGGTTCATTAACAGAATCGTCACTCACAAAATACATTTTAGCCATGTTTGATATACCATGAAAATTAGTAGTTTTTTAAATGCATTATTGCGTAGCTACAAGCATCTCGCGCTGGCGTACGCACTTTATCACAGGCAGCAAGGAAATAAACTTTTCCATAGGTATTTTCTACTATGTAATTGACATTGTAAAATCGTGTAATTACTTTATAAAAAGGCTAGCTTTTAACCGTCGCTTCACTTGCATTAATGTAGTTTTTATTAATGCAGTTTATCCCTTGTACAACACTCACTGATAATTAAAAAATACATAATGGTAGATGAAGGAGTTAAGACATGAAAGAGTAACGCACAAACGCATTTTAGAATTTATAATATTAGTTAAGATATTAAAAAAAAAGTTTGGCCTTATAGAATTTATAATTACTTCTGTTAAACAGTGATCAATTACTGCTCAGGCAGTAAGTTGTAGTAGATTATTTTATATTTTTAATGAAAACAGAACACTTCTTTTGGAAACTTTATTTTTTTACACTAACTGCTCCTTTGATTTTTTTTATCTTTATATTTGACAATCAATCTCTAAGATTATTACTGCCATTGTCGCGTAATCAATAATATTACAAGCGTCGTGCGATCACTTCAATATTAAGCGTCGTGTGAGTCAATATTCTAACAAGATGGTGGATCCCTTGTTAGAATCTTCCGGGGAGTTTTTGTGGCATCTCAGAATTTCATGCTCCGTGGTATTATCTTCCATTCACTTCACTTATGCACAATAAACTAACTATATTACCTAAAACACCAATAAATTTACAAAATATAGAGTCAAATAACACAAGATTCCAATGAATAACTATGTGTTGGCAGTAATATAAAGTGAAATTTTGCTCACAAATTCTTCATCACTACATTCATGTAAAATCATCGCAGACAGCTGGTTTTTTATATATTAATCTTTTTTTTCATTTATTGAATTTTCCCTTATTGAACGTAGTTTACTTAGTTGTCTGATACGAAATACATATACGAGTTACTGAGGTACACATGCTTGCTACACATCTCGCTAATTTCTGTATATGAGTAGTTAGCTTAGTTCAGCTTAGCCTGGTTAGATTCGCGATGTTACGTAATCTATGCAACAGCCTAAGCCGAGATGTGCCGTGCACCTTTGAGCTAGTTACTAAATAAAATCGGTATAATGCCATAAGGGCTCTCCTTAGTAGTCCGGTGAAGCTGTAAAGACCTATCAGACAAAAAGCCTAGTAGGTTCGGAAAAAAAAATATTACTAAATTCATTATTCTTGGTCACAGTTAAAGTACGAAAGATCAGTATTGTTGACAAGAACATTTGTGTCGTAAATGTATTCTTAAACGCAGTAAGGCAGAAAACCAATTCAGCTTGTTTGTCAAAACATCATGTATCGGTCAGTATGATTTATTAACTAACCCTGAAACATGTTTAACCACTGATTTAGCAATGATTGGATTAATCTTAAAATACGTGAGGTATTTCAGTTTGTTTAAGGACATAAATTTATATTAATAGAAAACTATTTTGGAGGGATAGATCAATTTTAAATTAGCGAGTGAAGCCGCGGGCAAGAGCTGGTATAATAGTAATACAAAATATACAATCAAATCAGTGATACAATATTCCCACATCCGAAATATACACCACACCCTACACTATATTAAACAGTTTTCTTCCTGAAAAACGCTTTAGATTTTATTTTTTTTATTTCATAGGAGGCAAACGAACAGATGGGTCACCTGATGTTAAGTGACCACCACCGTCCATAGACACCAACAACACCAGAGGAGCTACAATCGCGTTTCCAGCCTGTGTTAGCGGGTATGGGGGATGGGTAAGGGAGAGAGGGAAGAGAGAGAGGGGATCTTTGGCGCTCTCACTGATCGAACGTAACACAACAATGCGATCACTGTTACTTCACGTGGGTGTTTCTGTGGGTCGGGTGGTAGTACCCCAGACGAGCCGACACATTCATGCTGAAACCAGTTATAGCTTCATCTATTATTATATCACATTATCTAGCAATTTAGACATTTAAGACAAAAACCACAAAACATCTAAGGATTCTATGCTTTGGTGTTCCCACAGCAGCTATTCAATATTTTATCGATTACTGCTTTTATTAAAGGTATCTGCGTAGAATAGCTATTTAAAATACGTCATAGTATTGATTTCCCATTCTTTTTAATAACTGATCTATCCAAGTTTTTATATTATTTAAAACTCATCAGTTTATTTTGTATATCTTATGTGCATATCTATACTAATATTATAAAGAGGTATAGTTTGTGAGTTTGTGAAGTTGTGACGCTGTAGGGGGTAATCTCAGGAACTACTATTCCGATTTTTTCCATGTTATATAGCTCATTTATCGAGGATGGTTATAGGCTATATATCATCACGCTAATATCAATAGGATCGGAGCACCAATGAAGAATGTTTGAAAATCGGGGTTTCTGTTCCACGCGAACGAAGTCGCGGGAAGAGGCTAGTTATCTATATTTCTACAATATCATTACAAAGAAATAAAGTTTGTTTCTTTAAAGAACATAATTTCTAAAACTATCCAGTCTATTTTGAGAAAGCTAGATTTTTTCTGAATAATGTTAATTTTATTGTCATTCAGTTTGAAATTGTAATTAAGACAAAAAAAGTCGTGGGTCGTTGCTAGTGTTATATAAATCTGCAAACTCATTGTTGAAATGTAAACAATATTTCATATAAAATATACGAAGCACAAACTAACCAGTCAATTTATCTTAGCTCTGTAGTGAGTGGTTTCCATACCTACCTACACACTGTATAGATTAAGATTTCTCTAATCCAGATTTATTACTCCACCAGCGCTCTCATAAATAACTGTGCCTACTACTTGTTTCGTTTCCCGACTGCGTAGCCATTTTGATATCTCACTTAAGAAACGTGAACACAGTTACCTCCCACTCTACACTTTGAGTTGGGTTATACAGGGGTATTTACGATCTTTAATGTAGTATACGAACTTAAGGTACTTTTATTCAAAAGTCTATGGTATTAACAGCAAACAGCTACGAGACTGTTTCTTTCTATAACGGTACTAAAAATTGATTGATTTTTTCTTCGAACTGACGACGCTATTGACCCAGGAAGGTCTTAACTGCTTCACCGGACTGCTAAGGCGAGCGCTTGCGGCACTCAGCCAATTTTATTTAGGCAATTAGCTCAAGGATGCACGGCACACCTAAGCTTGGGCTGTTGCCTGATATGTGCAATTCACGACCTATCTGAGCTAACCTAAGCTTAGCTACATATTTATATTTATATGAGTTATTTAAATATATGCGTACCAAGTATACATACCTCGACAACTCTTTTATATATTTTGTGTCCGAAAATTTTCCAAAACTATTTCAGTTCGATAAAGGAAAAAATAAAACCCTCCCACTTTCATGTATAAGCTTGTGTGCGTGCTTGTGTGTGGAGGTGATATGTTTAATGTTGTTGTAGTGTTGTGAGATTTTGTGTAACTGTATCGCGCGAGCAGCGTACTCAAGGGATCCAAGCCGAGGGAACGGACCTAGGCTTGAGCCGCTGCCGAGAGAGGAAATTAATTGGAACTATATGATTGTTGCACGTTAAAGAAAATCCAATACAATCTGATTACTCGCTAGTATAGATCAACTCAAAAATTACAGTGATTAATTTATATATTCAATATTATTTCAATTTTTTTAAATCTGTTATTTAGAGAAATATGGCCGTAATTGATACGAATCACTTCCCTATTCCTTGACACCTTGCAGTATCATGTTATTATAAGGTTAGTCATATCATGATACTGATGTTAATAAATTGTAGTTCGGTGAAGCGGTTAAGTCCTTAATAGGACAATAGCGTAGTCAATTCGAGAAAAAAAAATAGTCACAGTCATTTCAAAGTCCGTTAACTATCTTGAAATTAAACGCTACAGGCTGTATAACATTATCAAGTGATTTTTTGATTTCTCCATTTCTCCACCAAAAGATTGAAAGGACACAATATATTCAAAGCTTTTCACAAACTGTTAAATGCCCTAATCTCTTCGAATTTAATCTGGGGCAATTTGAAGTAGATGTTCAAAATTTTGCACAGATAAGTTGTTATGTGTCTTAGAGTATCTTTTGTTGGTTCGGGCTAATTTTCGAAACAGATGAACCGATTTTGACGACGCTTCTGCTAACGGACAGTCGACTTTTCCGTTATTATACAGAGTACATGACACTGTACTTTACCTTAGGGGTCAAACCAATGTTTTCCAATGTGGGGTCCACGCCCCATAGAGGAGCAATTTAAAAATCGACACAACTTTAACCCTTTCGCTTTGGGTTACTTAAATGCAATGCTAGATATCGGTGACAAATTTAACAAAAAAAGGCAGATTAAAAAAAAATGTTATAATTAAAGTGTATAATTTCGTTTGACGTTACCAAAATATCAACTGGGTAATTAGAGTCATCAAGTCAAGTAAGTTTTTCATTATATGTTTTGCTAACAATTTCATAGTGATCTCTTCCTAAAACTTATTATTAAGGGAAGGGTTTTAAGGGAACAAAACAATGTTTAAATGTTAAAAATTATGTAGAGGGGGTATAAAAATTTTAGAAATGTTAAGGTGGGGCATGAAATAAAAAAGGTTGGGAAACACTGGGTTAAACGGTCATGATTAATTCGACAGAAGTAGCTGAAAATTAGTAAAAGGTTTGTCATTAGTCGTAAATAATAATGTCAAAGTAATAATTAAATATCTATAATTTAAAACTCGAGATGATAATACATTGAATTAACTTCTTAAGATGTCTTTGCCGAAAAAACTAATGTTAAGTCAGATTAATATAATTTTTACGGCAAGCTATCAAGGCTCGATTACTCAATTAATAATATATTACTAAACTTTTACGGATTGAGTCCCGCTATCAAGATTAATTTGAGAATCCGGTTTGGAATTTGGAACATGACGAAAAGTTATATTTAATTACGTATTCTTAAGAAAGATTTTCCCTAAAACAATATAACTTCTTAGGAATTTCTCAATGACAGAAGCATTGAATTTCAAACAATCTTGTATAACATACATACTAACGACTTTGAGAAATAAAAAATTATGAAACAATACTTTGAGTCAGTTTTTTTGACTCAACGAGGAAGCAAAGACATTTTCGATAATATAATATACTACCGTCGATGTCACTATATTCTATCGATGATTGTGATTTATAAATTCCTATAGTCTATAAAATATTGAAAAGAAAAACATTAAAAACCAGTACTTCATATTATAGTAATTTGGCGAACAGTGTCTTTTACTGAGCTCAGAAAGGCTCAGTCTTACAACACTGCTGCTGATGAGTTATACTGTGTTCGTTTGAATTAGTAAATCCTACTTCCTAGCTCTATGTCACAATAGTGTCCAGTGAAAATAATTTTATAAAAAACCCGACAATGTATAATAAATATTAATTAAAATCAAACAAATGTTTATTAACACATCGTCATTTTTAAATGTGTTTAATATAATATTAAGATTTTGAAAGTGATGAATATCACTCGATTCTATTTTATAACGCTAAGCATAGCTGTAATTCTCCGAATATAAAATAATAATAACGCCTCCAAAAGTATATAAATAGAAAAAGTAAAGCAAACAACTGTTAGTTAAGTAATTGTGTTAGTTTTATTAGAAGATTCCGATAACTTGTTTATATAGTCTAGCGATTCAGAACAATTATTTTGTTACAGATTGGTTGCGGAACGAGGATGTCATAATATATTGATACCATAATATAATTACATTGGAGATAGGAATATGAAGACGTCTCTATACTTTTAGATTTATAGTAATTATTATTTTGTACAATTCTCGCCAATGTTTTAGACCACTTTTTGTGCGTGTTTATGTTTATATGTCTATGTATAGTGCTATGCAAATGTTAATGAAGATTAATTTAATGTGAATTTAAATGCCCGCCCGTACTATTTGCGCTGTTTACTCGCAGTGCGTGGGGCTTAATACATTTCCCTATATTACAAATTTTCCGGGAAAAAAATCGCAGTGCGCGCGGGCACTAACTGCCTTTTTATTTTGTTTTTAATAATACCATTAATAATACCATCATTTTTAAATTATTATATTTTTATTTTGCGTTGGTCTCACAGTACTAACAGGATATTAAATTTTATTTAAGTGCCCGCCTGTACTAGGTGCGTAGTGAAATGTTACTCGCAATGCGCGGACCTTAATACATTTCCATATGATACAAATTTTGCGGAAAAAAATCACGCGAAAAAAAATCGCAGTGGGCGCGGGCACTAACTGCCTTTTTATTTTGTTTTTAATAATACCATCATTTTTAAATTTTTATATTTTACCTTTGCGATTGTCTCACAGTTCTAACATGGTATTAAATTTTGTAATTCAGTTTTGGTTGATTACCCGCAACAAAGGATTTGTTTCGTAGAGCGGGAATCTTTATATCAATTTTATGCCTTATAAAATCAACTTCTGTTAAATAAAGACTTTCTTTTAGGTTTAAATACTCATTATATTATAAGTGTAACTTTGAAAAAACTTGAAATATATAAATGCTAACCTTAGATTCTTACATAATATTTTAACACTGTTTTGTGTTACGCGGAAGCTTGTACTTGTAAGCTATATTCCGAGCGGCCGAAAAGACTGACGCTGACTGTAAGTAATAGTTATTATAAATCTAACCACGGATATATCCTAATATTTTTTAAAAATGTATTATATATTTAGAAAAATATTTAGGCACACAAAATAAATAAAAAATAGTTTAATTGTAAAAATAAAACGATAGAGGTCTACTACTCTTTTGCGCGCAACACGCAATTACTATTTTTTTTAGTTTAGTTGTTAAATTTTTGGGTTCTATCCATAATATTTTTAGTTCTGTTGTTAAATATTTGATTTTCATCTATAAAATACATCGTGATATGTTCATGTTAATATAAAGATATTAAAGTTAATAGTTAGCAATAACACAGAAGAAGTCACGGGTGTCAGCTAGTTTTCAATGATAAGTTTCCTGAAACTATTTACTACTCATAATTCCATTTTATTATATTGGCCTAACAATTTCGAAATGATAAGTACTATTGCTTATCTCAAGCCCTAAATTTTATTTGACATTTATCTAACACTGACTTTAAGCTATGTCATTTTTAGACACAAAATTAAATTAGTCCTAAAGAAGACGAAGACAAGTTTCTATTCGGAAAATATCGGTTCGTTTGTAGCTTTTTCTCTTCAAGCCCACCTTAACCAACCGATGTTGATTCTGTGAAAAAAGGTACCTGTGAAATCTTCTAAGTCATGCTCACCCAATATATATAAGGCTCCCTGCGAAACCATTTCGTGATATATTCGTTCAATTCTTTTGATAGCTAACGATAGCTTTCGAAGGGAATATTGGAGGATAAAAAATCAACGTTCTTTAAAAAATGAGAAGTAACAAATAATTATCTATACTTCTTTACTTATTTAATATTATAAATCTGTAGAGTTTGTTTGATTGAACGCGATAATCTTAGGAAGTACTGGTCCGATTTGAAATTTTTTTTCGGTGTTAGATAGTCTAACATCGCGCAAGATGAATAGGAACGGAGCACGAATGAAGAATGTTTCAAAATCGGTTTGTTTTTGTTGTGGGGTTTGTCGAAATACATGTGAACGTGCTTGTCGGAAGCTATTTAAATTGAGTGTTTTTTCCTGTAGACTCTTTTTCTGATTTCGTCTGTTTTGTTAGTGAAAAATCATTTCAAATGTAGTTAACTTAAAGTGTCGTAGCTAAATAATCCTGACAACCAAACTATGAATATTTCTTTCCTGAAACCAAGCAAATTGTACTATTCCAATCGACGTCTATTAACGTTACCACTGAGCTATGTGAAAATATGAATAGAATATTAAACGTTAGGTGTTTCCATTCTTAGTTTTATTTCATATTATTAATTTATCTAGGACTGTACACATTTCATACTGGTAAGGAATGGTAGGTAAAACTCCTCGTACATACATAATTATACTATTTTATATTTCACTAGTAGACACCTATGACTTCGTTTACGTATATTTATATGTAACTCTAATGGTTTATGGCATATTGACGCATATCGAAGTAGTTCTAAGTTGAAATAAGAATTCTAAGAATCTCCAAGTTATTTGATACATGTCGTTATATATTGGCCAATTTCTTTCTTTTTAAATAATATCCCATGTACTACATTGATGTATAAGCTACATACAGTAAAAGTATCAACAAAACCCGTTCGGTGTTTTATATGAAAGAGAGTAAATAAAAATCCCTCTATCCTCATAAAATTTTTGGTTCATAATAATTAGGGATGATCGATCTTCATCGATGTTGAAGAAACATTGATGTTTAACTGAAAAACATCGATGTTTCAACATCCATGTTTTGATTTCGATAACATCGATGTTATGAGAATAAAATATCGAAATGTCCATATATTTTAAGGTTGCATTCTAACGTTGCATGTAGCTAGTGACTAGATAACTATCAAATTTAACTATTTCACACTAGATTATACTAATCAACTTTATCGAAGTAAGCAGTACGTATAGTTATTTCTTTGCATTTCCCAAGGGGAAAAGGAAAAGGGGACTTCTTCAGAAAGGCTTTTTTCAAAGCTGGCCAACTCCTGTACCAGCAACGGAACAGGCAATATGGAAAACACCCGATAAAGTTAGTTTTTTTACAGACAATTTTTTTTTGCTAGTAAAACATCGATGTTTTAAGACATCGATATTTTGCTGTCGATGTCTATCGTACATCGATACTTTCGAACCGATGTTAACATCGATGTCAACATCGATGTTTTTCTAATATCGATCATCCCTAATAATGATCATTATTCAGACCCCAGCTAAAATTAGTATGTTCATAAGTAATCAAACCGAAGCCGTAACTAAGCACATGGGTTATAATTCAACTAATACGATTTGGTCAACGGACCTACATAAAGACATTACCGGACCAAGGTTACGCCCTCGATTTGACTAATTCCAAGAGGCACGAATTGTGAAAATTTGTATTGAGGTTAGCGCTTGAGCCGGGACAAATATTTTGATAACTTAATGAACTGCTTGTTACTTTTTAGTTGACGGTTTTGTAAAGGTCGCGTATAATTTAGTTAGCACAAATTCGGTTAACACCTAAAACATCTTGATAATATTTTATACATTTATTTGTATTATTGCTAACATACAGCACACGAAATGCACCGCTGCTTACTGTCCCACACGCTAAATCCAATTATGCTCAAAATTTAGTACTGTGTCGCATAGATCGAACTTACAATAATATACATGATACAATAGATATATTTCGTTATTCACGGGAGACATTTAAAGGTGCAATTATAAAATTAAATCGCTCTATTATGTAAACAACAATATAAAAAGGATATACGCAAGTAATTATAATTAAGTATACTTATTTATAACAAAACTCGGCATTCGTATTTATCAACATTTAAAATTACATATTTGTATTTTACGCATGATTCTACATACAGGATCATTGGCCATCACAACTACTACATCCGGCAAACTCGCGTCAATTCTTTATTTAAAACAAAGCATCGTTTGAGTATATTTTTCTCGAAAGTTAATCGACATTGCCTCTCACTATTCTAATGTACTAAACGACCATTATAGCGTGTCGCTATTGTAGTATATTTCTATTCGAAACTCAAAGAAAATTCATGTTTTGTATAATGTATATGTTAGTTTTTTTAAACCTTTTATAATTATTATTGTTCATCTATGTTCTTAAAATAGTTAATTACAACTTACAACCTTTTTAAATTTATATTCAATATTTACTGTGGAATGTGTACAAAAAAGCAAAATTCGTTATGTATATTTACATTTAGATTATTAGAAACTAGCTTCTGCCTACGACTTCGTTCGCGTAAAATAGTTACTTTAACGCTAACACACAGCGTAAGCTATCAAAAGAAAAAAAAAACAATTGTGAAACATTCTTCATTGGTGCTCCGCCCCTATTGGTCTAAGCGTGATGATATATAACCGATAACCTTCTTCGATAAATGAGCTATTTAACTCTAAAATAATTCTTAAAATTGTACCAATAGTTCCTGAGATTAGCGCGTTCAACCTACTAAACAAACAAACCCTGCAGCTTTATAATATTAGTATAGATTACACTACTCTTCTCTCGTACTTAACTTCAGTCGTCATTCAAATTGTAATAACTTTTGATAGAGTAGACCGATTTTAATGAAAAATTAGTTACTCTTTAGGATATGTTTTATGATTTCTCCAAGGTTTTATAGTGAACTCAGTACTTTAGCAGTGATGCGTGGTCATATAAACAGACAGGCAGACAGACAGACATTTCTAAAAATGATTGAAATGTATTCTATTACTTATTTCTAGACACTTGCAACAATTTTTTTCACGAAAACCGAAAAAGTACAGACACGTTAGATTTACATTCTTATTATATATATAGATGTAGCATTGGTTCGGTCATTCCTTACATAGATATAGTTGGAGGATGTAAATTAATGTAAATTTTGCTTTACTTCCATCACATAGAAACTACATCAGCTGTGACGTCGGCTACTCAATTTGAATATGTACGCTAGATATGCTAAATAAGATACATGAACTTTGTTGATCGATCATACTTCTTGCCGGCTTTTCTCGATGACTGAGACATTTTCCGAACAGTATTACTGTTTTGACTCTACAAGTGTGCTCTGCAATACTAACTTGAATATAGTGTTTTTTTTTTTATTTGGGCTAACGAAATCTATACTATAGTACTATATTATTGTGTTTTCTATAATAATATTATAAAGAAGTTAAAGTTTGTGATATTCTGAGTTTGTGACGTTGTGGGGGTAATCTCAGGAACTACTGGTTCGATTTGAAAATTTATTTCAGCTTTACATAGCTCAATTATCCAGGAAGGTTATAGGTTATATATAATCACGCTAACGCTAATAGGAGAAGATCGGAATCGGGGGTTGTACCTCTTGAGAGCTTCCACTGCATGTTAGCGTTAGCCCAAAGTAACTATTCCACGCGGACGAAGTCGCAGGCAGAGGCTAGTAATTAATAAAATTTATAAACAACAATCTGTATTTATTACTCGTGGCTTGATAATTTTAATGTGGATATGACCACTCACTGGGTAAGAGTTTTTCAAGTGAAAACTTCTTTAGGGGCGTTGATTGATATTTGACAGGAGAAAAACTTATAGTTTCACGTAAGCGCCATGGTGGTAAATCGTGACCGACATGCTCGTGACGTATTACGCTATATTCTGTATTAAACTTGTGCAACATTATCGGTGTTATTACAAATAAGTTAAATACGTATTAAATACTTGCTTTAAAAAGTTTTCGCACTAAGTGCACCACGCTCGCCCGAGGCAAGTTCGCGTTATCCTCTTTTCGCAAGTCTAACCTAACATAACCAAAGCGAGACAAAAGAGCAAGATGGCGAACATTCAGCGAGCGAGGTGCATTTAAAACGTAACCCTTTTAAAGCAAGTATTCAATACGTATTTAACTTTTTTGTAATAACGCCGTATATGTTTTATTAATTAATAAACTATATAAAAGTGTATATAACTATTGCTTCGTGTGCCAATTGATGTGAAAACCAGACTAATGTTAATAATTTAAGTATACTAATTATGAAATTTAAATGATTCATACTATGATTAAATTAAAAATTCAAAGCGGAACATAGTTATTCCATTGTTCTTAGTTTTTCCTTCTGTCGGCAGTCCATATGACTGCCTCCACTTTTTTATGAGATGTATTATGTCCTCTACCTATAATATTATTAAATTTGAAAAATACTTAAAATAAAGCTTTTTTTTCACAACAAACACATATGATAATAATAAACGCTTAAATTTCCGTTAATAATGCTACAGTCATAAAATTTAGCCCATAACTTTGTACAGATAACTGATTAATGAATAAAAACTTAATTGCACATATTTATTTGTATACTAGCTAACTTAATAACATAAGCCGTTTTTTTTTTCAGTTAACTATAGCTGTATTGTGGTGAAATAAAAATGTTCTTATTAGTTCAAATATTAAATTCTACTAGCGGGCCCTTTGGTCATTATCGCGCCCTGACAATAATAAAAAAGCTAGACAAATTATATTCCTAATGAATCACTTCATCTACTGGTAAAAATTGCTTGAAAATCCGTTTAGCAGTTTTAGAGCTTATTGTGAACTGACAGATAGACGTCGGGAATTCTTCTCACCCACCCTTTTTTTTGTTTTATACTATTTAATTTTTTTTTTACTATTTATAATTATTTAATTTTTACTATTTATATTTAATTTGTTTTATACTATGTAGGTAATATAAATGAAAAACCATTTCCAAGTTGTTATTAGTTTTAATGGCATGTACGATATTCATGAATACATAAAAATACTATTATTGCTTTATAGTGTGCTTTTACTAATATAATTATTAAAATAATGATTCTGTTTCAAATTTAAATCAAATAAGTTGCAATCAACATGTTGCGTTTGATCCATCTATCTGTCAGTTCTATGCTAGTAATGGACGAAACTAAATAAAAAATGTATGAAAGGGCAGAAATAGCAGAAGAGCTGATAGAAATGCTAATTAATTCAACGTTTTCATTTTTTAATCAGGTTATTAATAGAACAAAATAATTATTAAAATTAAAATGTGGATTTTTTTCTAAACTTTCATTTGTTTATTTTGAGACTGTAATTATAAAGTGAGTTAAGATCATCGAAGAATATCTGAAGTGAAGATGACAAATTTCCTTCTGTTTTTTTTTTTTTTTAATAGACTACGGCTTAGTATAATTATCTCAAATAAAGGATTAATCAAAGATCTCAAGGATATATCCAAGTACGATGACTTTTATGGAATTATATGTACTAGTGGGCGCCCAGTGGTCGACATTCGACCATAGTTATTTGATGTTTTAAAGTTTGAACTTGAATAGGGCTCTTTTGTGAAATGGTATTATACTTCTATAATCAAAGGTTTTCATCATGGCTACTCAGTTATTTGCCATGATTCTTAATTATATAAACATTTTAAAAAATTTACGTGTAAATGAAAATTGAAATTAATTATAAATTTGAAACAAAAATCGCGTGGTAAAGCTCTCAAATTTTAGGCAAACAAATTTACGAAAATAAAGAAATTTATCACAACCAATAACACAATTTTCAATTAATTTTAAACGACACCATGGGTGGGTGGTATTTCTGAGTGATATTGAATTAAATGTAGTCTGTTTATTATGAGAAATAGTGATATGCTCAGTATCATCGTTTGGAAAAGTCCACAATACAATCAAATGGTGAATCCAAGACAAAGATGTTTTTAATACTACCATTAGCTTTTGGAAATAAATTCTTTTTTGTTGCTACATGAGGTTGAATTGCAACGTTGTAACCGCGGAGGTCTAAGTCATGGATTACTTTTATGAAGAAAATTTTTATTTTAATTATACAAAGTATTATTTGACTAATTTTTTTATTAAATCATCATTTGAAGTGAGTTCACCATAAAAAATAATAAACATTACAATAATTATTATGTATTATAATATTATTGTTGGATGTAAGATAAAAAATGATAATTGGAACGTAAGAGTTAAAAAATACATACAGTCGAGCATAGCAACCTCCTTCACAGTTCGCAATCTTTTTTGAAGTTCATAATTATTGACGGCTGTTAAAATGTCTTTTTTATTTACATGTGTGTATATGTCGTGTAAAATTCAAGAATTAGTGTGAGTAATGCTTATTTTAATTAATTTAATGTATTCTAATGCATTTTATATAAAATAAATAACTTTCTGCACTTCTCCGCCATATAAACTTTAACTATGCCAAATTTCAAGTTCACCCGTTAAGGGAAAATAGGTTAAAAAGGGGTACAATTTTTTTGCTTCACGTATTAATATATAGATAAGTATAAAATAGCATATATTGTTTGTTAATATCTCCGTTAATCATTAATGACAGAATAAATACCAACGAATTTTATACTGAAGTTTGAAATGAGAGCACCATTGAAATCTGTCACTGAAGATTGGACAGGTAAAAGACAGCTAAGTCATATTTTCAAACTTTCAACATCAAAGAAAAATAAATCATAGTCAACAAGATCAAGGCGTGGCGAGACATCTCAAATGTATTTCATTAAAAATTTAACACTTTTTAACCACTAGATCCCAAATAGTTCTATGATTATTTCATAATACTATGAATTAACTAGCTTATGCCCGTGATTTAGTGTTTTTGAAAATCGACATCCCAAATGTATTTCATTAAAAATTAAACACATTTTAACCATTAGATCCCATATAGTTCTTTGATTATTTCATTATATCTTCTATCTATCTATTACTATAATAAAACTGTAACAAGTCGAAATCTGTACATTAAATATTTTTTTAAAATTTTAATCAGGGTCGACTATGTTATCGATATAGAAGCCAAAAATAATCTTTTTACAATTTTTTTCTGTCTGTCTGTCCCCATAAACACGCATCACTCTGAAACTACTGAACCAATCTTGACGAAACTTGACATAGTGATAACTAATATTACAAGATTGCATCAAATATACTTTTTGTCCCATAAAACGCAAAGGGTTCTCCAGAATAAAGGATTAAAGCCTAGAATCTAAACCCGTATTACTCTGAAAGTACTGAACCAGTTTAAACGAAACTTAACACATTGATAACTGATATTACAAGGCTACATCCAGGATACTTTTTGTCCCATAAAACGCAGGGGGTTCTCCAGGATAACGGATGAAATTTAAAAATTTGTAATTAATGTAGTTCTTGACGGAATTTGGTAAATTTTCTTTGTGTTATATAAAGCAGCAAGATTAGATAAAAGTTTAAGCTACATTTCATCACGCTATGTATCTTCAAAAATAAAAAAAACAAAACGGTTGACCGGTGAGATTCGAATCAACGTCCACATCGAATACGAATAAGTCGACATACGGACGATTGCGCCAAGACGAACTGACATTAGAGAGCGAAATTATCTATCAGCTGAATTAGAAGTATAAAATCTAACGGCTAAATTCTATTAACGTATGTGTTTGTTTTTTATTATGAAGCATTTTATTTTCATTGACTCATTTTCAAATTACAATGATTGTGAAGAATATCTTTTTTTTTTTACTTTATTTTTGGCAATCAATCTTTCCGATTATTACTGCCATTGTCACGTAGTCAATAATATCACTAACTTCGTGTGGTCATTCCAATATTAAGCATCGTGTGAAACCATATTCTAACAAGATGGTGGATCCCTTGCTAGAATCTTCCAGGGAGTTTTTGTGGCATCTCAGAATTTCATGCTCCGTGTTATTATTTTCCATTCACTTCACTTATGCATAATAAACTAACTATATTACGTAAAACACCACCAAATTTATACAATATATAGTCAAATAACACAAGATTATGAATAAAATATAAAATCCACTACATGACAGACTAAAATCCCGCCAAAAACTCTCGAAGAATATCTTATATTCTATTATTTATTACTATGTAGGAAAACTATAGTATTTAAATATAGTACCTATTGTTTTTACAGCTGTTGGTCATTGAAACAGCGATTAGGTACTCATTTATTTTTTTAGATGGCGTTGTAACATAATAATAGTTCCATGGCAAATGTTGTCATGTTGAAATTTGACAGAAAACATTGATTGTGGTTATCATTATAAAATTTAGATTAAGCTAAAAGCGATAAATAGTGGAATAATAAACTTTAAATGTCGTTTATTATTTACAGAGCAACGCATTAGTTTTATTCCAGTTCCGTAAATTTCAAAGTAGTGTCTTATAACTATAATAAATCTGTAACTAGGTCAAAACTTTAAAATATTAAATAT
>JACEII010000027.1:2593767-2710163 GCA_014332785.1 Antheraea mylitta | reverse complement strand
TGAAAAAGTTGTTACTTCAATAAATATTAATAAAAATCGTTACTAATGTGTTATAAATGCGAAAGTAAGTTTGTTTATTTATTTAGCTTTCACACCTTAATTATTCAACCAATTATCGTTAAGTGTTCTCAGAACTTAAGAACGCAGGGTAGCTTTCTTTCAGAAAAATGTATTGTTCCCGAGTTATAGGTCAAATTATATTGGCGAGAACAAAACCGCAAGTTAAGTTAAGCAAAAGTTAGTACTGAGAAGTTTAAGAACCTTCTCTGATTATTTCTTAACAAATGTCCTCTAATACTCTCGTTCTTAACAATAGTGAAAAAATATTATAAACAATTTTTATATATTTTTTATATTAATATATATTATTACATATTATTACAATGACGTATACACGCCTGGTTGGCCCCTTATAAATAAGTTTAATAGCTGCGCTCCAGATAATGAGATGTGTTTCTGGCCTTCATCTCATTGATCTAGTACGGAGTATGCAGACGCATTGATTGAGAACTTTATGGACGTCATTGTGACAAAAGAATAATAAAATTTAAAATAAGAAGAAAAAGAAAATCAAAATTGACGTATTAGACGCATAAAATATATTACATTTTATATTATTATATATACTTCGCTACGCTGCGCCGCCACGTTTTCACACCGCTTCAAATTTATATTATATGTGAACGCATCGAAACCTTTTTATGGTACCCGCTTTGACTAGAGAAGATTTATATTAAAGGAATCCGCATACACCATATTTCGCCTTGGACGCCGCTACTCCGTACGGGGTGTTGAGTTACAGGTTAGTCCACGCTTTTTATTTGGGGTTCTTGTTATTTTATTTATTTATAGGCAAGGCCACCAACCGCTCTTTCGCTCTCTTTTTATTTTTACCGCATATCCTGGTGGGGCCTATTTATACGGCCCCATCAGCCCCCTCAACGCCATATGAACACCCAGAAACTGTACATTGGAACGAAGTTCCTTACGGCAGGCTTGGAGGAGACACGATTTTGCTGCGCGACCGAACTGAAAAATATGTGATAGTAAAACCGTAACCAAAAGTGCGTGGAATAAAGACGTGCGCAGGCACGACAGCCGTATACACAAGCGAGTAGTGTATAATACCTTTCTCTTTCTCCTTTTTTGTAATTATTTCTATTTCTATGTAATGTTAATGAGACATATTTTGTTATTTTAATTGATAATTTGAATTACGATTAAGTACATAAAATTGAGCACGATTTTTTTTTTTGCAAATTGTGTCGATTCTACATTAGCCGAAGGAACTTCGTTCCTACCTGGTGTCCCACGACACCACATTCTTTTTCTGTTTACATTCGTATAATAAAGTATCATAGTAATATTTCGACATCTGCGAATTTAACAGCTTCTATATTTGCACCAACCTATTTACCTAAGCGTGGTTTTAGTTAATTAAGAACGACGTGTTTAAAAAAATGTTACGTGAAAACCCAATTTTTAATATATGAAGTGGGGCGGTCATTGGCGTGGTCGGGTTTATCGTCCACTGTTAGCGAGAGACGCGAGCGATGTTAAATAAATCTGCTCTGACAAAGTTGGCATTACGTTACGTAAATCACTTATCTGTCTAAATAACTTACATTATATGGTCTCCTTTATGTAAGTGAACATTAAATCGTCTATAAAAATTTGGTACTTTAGTCTATATTCACGATGTTCAATTAAGATACATATTTCTTTCTAATTAAATATGTATTTTTTCTATAACACCATCTATTAAATATTTTGTATAGATTTAGAACAAAATTTATGTATAATCTATATTAGTACACATGACAAAAAGGTAATTGGATGAAATCCATACATTAAATGTATAAAAAATGCTATCTATGGTGGTGCTTAGAATCAATGACAGAGAACAATTACATAATTTTAAAAAAATCCGTTCGTATGTCTGTCTGTCATTTGTACGACAAAAACACAACACACATACAAAGACTATTGAAATTTCACACGGACGTTGTCGCGGGTACAGACGAAGACGTTTAGGGTATATTTAATTCAGGTAGATTAGATATACGAAAATGTAACCAAAGCCGCAGACAAAAGCTAGTTTATTAATAATCATCGACATTAATCTAAGTTCATTTTTAATCGTCTCGTGAGACTCTAGTGTATAAATAGCAAAAGTATGAGATTATCTATTTATGTATCATTTTTATTTCATTACATAGTAAACTGACGTCACTATACCTACTGAACGACAAAGACAAATTTGCGCAAAGTTGTTGGTTTGCGTCAAGATGGAAATTATCGTAAAGTTAACTTCGAAGTCCTGTGTGATCTTTTTACATTTTAACTCTACATTCTACACAGTTGAAGTAATTTGATGTATAGAAGACCTCTCGCAGCGAGGAAGTATGGAATGTGGAAACTTCCTTCTACGAGGAGGTAACTTTGAGCGGTCCTCTCCATGAAAGGAGGACAGGAAGAAGAGAGGCAGAACGTTCATCTCTCCCTGCTACCGTAGCCAAAACTGAGAGGCCCATGTCTGCATTGCACAGGTTTGGTTAATGGGGGGAGTTGGCTGGCTGTGTATTCAGCCTGCCTCCCTATAATGACGCAGCTTGGCGACCACCTTTGCCAGGCTGCCGCAGGGGCGGTTCTCAAGAGAGAGATAGATCGGTCCCTGTTCTCCCCTACTATGCGGTGGATGATACATCGTGGGGTTTTAGTCCGTGCGCTTCGGACATAACCCGTTCTCTCCCCTTGGAGGGTGATGTATCCATTAGGGATTTCCTACCTATTAAAAAAAGGCATCGTAGATATACTTTGCGGATGCATTCCAGAGATGCAAATAGTATTATATTATATGCACGGCTAAACTTTTACCTTATAAAAATATTCAGTTAATCGAGCATGAAATTCCGTAGTACTTTATTCGGAATTCTAAATGTCGTGAAAATGAAATTCTCGATGTTAATACCCTAGTGTTGAGAGCACTGCAAATATTCACATCTAGGATATTAAAGCTGTAATGTATTGCATTGAATTTGATATAGTATCGAGGTGGAATTATTATTGAGCTAGACATTGACCGGTGTAGATGGAAAAAATTGTTCAATACATTTCTTAGTCCATATAAACGTGTATTAGTTTAATTAATTAATCGTGTCGTTAAATTTCAAAACGAGATAATTTAAATTTTAGCAATTAAAAAAAAGTTTTGAGAGCTCCTTAGTTGTCATACAGTAAGTACTTTTCTTCTTCAAATATTTAATTATGTGGATCAATTTACAAAAGAACTAGCTTTTGGCTGCGGCTCGTGTTAAAATAGATTTTATGTATCTTTCTGATTTTTTTTTTCGGTTAAAAGATACCGCCTATGTCCTTTTGCATGTAACTGACAACTTGTATACAAAATTTTCCTGATGATCGGTTTAGTAGGGCTTGAAAGTGCGATAAACGAACAAAACAAACTCTCGTAATTATAGTATTGTATGTCAAATTTTGTATAATCTAATTAAATTACCAAATTTTATGCATCTGTTAAAACATATCAAATAAACGTATGTCTATTAAGCTTCGTGTGGTAATAATAGTAGGTAAAAAATATATACTCATCAAAGGAAATAAAAAAAATTATGTGTTTTATTTTCGAGTTGACTGAATCGAAACTAATTCGTTTAAGAATTTACTTGTTCCTTTATTAAATCTTACCCGAACGCCCTTTGATTGCTTCAGACAAATTTGGGTTGCGGATTTAACAAGAAATCAATTCTTAATCTCTGTTAAGTTCGGTATTCAGTGAAAATTAACTTAACAAAGTTTGTTTACTTTAAGTTTTCAAACTAGATAATTGCGAGTAATTGGTAATGACAGCATATCCACTAATACTATTATTCAGAATAAAGTTTACTGAAATATCCTATGAAGTTCTTGCCTAAACGGTTTCTCAAACACAATATTGGAAACATATTTTACTTATGAACTTTGTACTGTATGTCTGCGAACGAATCGCTGTTCATCTTGTTTAAAATTGATATAAGATATTTAAATAAATAATGAAGGGGTTACCAGTTCAGTCGTATTTAATTAAAATAATTATGATTATAATTGACTAGCCCTTACCCGCGACTTCGTCCCCGTAGTAATATATACTTTGGGTTAGCGATAATACGCAGCGGAAGCTCTCAAGAAGGAAAAATCCCGATTATGAAACATTTTCCATTAGTGCTCCGCTCCTATTGGTGTTAGTGTGTTGATGTATAGCTTATGACCTTTCTAGATAAATGAGCTATATAACACTTGGAAGTGAACTTGGAAACGTCACGAACAAAATAAAAGGGTTTATTATCCCTTTTATTAACGAAAGTTATCAACTCCGGGTCGCCCATTATAGCTTTAGGCAACGGTCATTGAACCTAGGTATATTACGTTTGTGTTTATACTTTTGAAAGTCTTAAAACAAAGTTTAACTTAAGTTTTCTTGGTTGTTAATTAGTATTTGTTTTGGTATTATTATTTTATATGTTAAATATGATCATGAAGTGTCATATCCTAGAATACTACGAGTGTTTAAAGTATCAGTAGTTTCTCTGTACTTATCTCTGAGTGGATATTAACGAGACTTTCATTGGTGGATAAAGACGTATTACTATTTTCAAAATTTTCCAAAAAAAAAATGGTGTTCTTCAGAACTTTTAGATTTAGACTAGACTAGAGGTAACTTAACAACCGGTAAAAGGGTAATAAAAGATGGGTAATAATAAACAAACTATAAGAAAAATAAAGGACCCCATAATGAATGCAAATAAAATATATAGTTCTTGTGAAATAACCGAACAATAATAAGCCAACTCTCGCTACAACATTTAATTTATGATTTACTATAATGTATGCTTAAAGTATTGAAAAAAATAATGTAATGTTATTTACATTTCATTTTTGTGGCAACTCATTTTCGTTAAGCGGCAAAACGAAAACACAATAAATTTTGCAAACACCAAATGTTTTAGGGAGCACTCAAATCATATAACGTATCTTTGGAAATCTGTCATGTTCATGCGGCTAGTACAGTAGTCGCAGGCACGGTGCCAAGAGACATGACTTCCATACGTGTTAGGGCTATCAAAAATGTCTATTTTAAGCACGTGTTAACTTTAGTATCGACTTGCTCGGAACACGGTCATTAATATCTGTATATATTATGTTATACTTTAAACACATTGTTGATTGGCAATTCGACAAAATAGGCTACAATTTTAGCTATTAAACATTAAGAAGTATATGAAATGCACCCTAAAAGTGTAATTACTGTGTAATATATCTAATGCATATGCGTTGTCTGGTATTTTCATAATCAAGGTTAATATATATTTTTAATAATTTAATAATTAGGTCTGGCTGAAAATCAGCGATGTTTTTAAAAACGGCAATACTCTGACGCCACGTCTCGTTGCTATAGTTTTATTTTTTTGTGTTTAAAGGCTTTTTGTACAGTTGTATTTATCTATGACAATAAAGATCTTCCTTTCTTTCAATCTTTGGTTATTTTTGTCGTTTAAAAATGTATAGGCACTTCAGATATAATTTTGCATTTTTGTCGTTTTACGCAATGCAGCATACGACGTAAAAGCATGGTTGTAGAAAACTATTTTAGTTTGAGGTACCATTAAATTGCCGTCATTGCGTTATAATACCTATAACACGAGGAAACGATGCATTTTATATTATAATACACAGGAATAAACATAAGCACATTCATTTTTATACGATATCAAATTTAATTTATACAAATTAAATTAGGAAATTTTGTATCATGTTGTCCTCCAAAGTTGCGTTTGATATGATATTTTTTTCTCGGACTGACTACGCTATTGACCTAGCAAGGTCTTAACAGCTTCCACGGACTACACGCGTTTGTCGTGAAGAAATTAAATTCACAAGTTTTTTGTTAGTGTTCTAACTTTTTTTTTTTTTTTTTCTCGAACTGACTACGCTATTGACCTAGCAAGGTCTTAACAGCTTCACCGGACTAGTTAGTGTTCTAACACAGATAAGTTGTGTGGTAACCCTAACAGATGTCTGACATAATTGGTCTCATAGTGCGTATCTCGCAAGCGTCGCTCGGTCGCTGCGAGTCGTGAGACGCTCCCATATGTGAGATAAAGAATGTAGAATATACTCTTTTGTTTCTTTTAACAAACATCATCTGTCGAACATATTGCGACGGGAGAGATGTCTCCGTGTCCGATATTGGTTTACGATTGTTATGCTGAAACACTGTTGGATCGCTCATCCCGATAAAATCTTCGCTTTTTTCTGTCTATTTTACGTAAAAACTTCTGAATGTAAGTTTTATTTTACTGAATTTAGTAATGACGTCAATACTTATTATCGTCGTTATTATCTTACTATATCACTGATGTTTCTTTTAATTTCATTTTTTTGAGTAAAACACAATTAGTACTTACCAATTTTTGTTCGCGGGTCCGCTCACGTTAATGCAAATTTGGTCGATCTCTACGGAGTAGTACTTTTTCCGAGTGAAAGTACCAAATGATCCTTTTCTGTCCCTCCGATATCGTGTATGCAAAGATACATCGATTAAAAGTCGGTTCAGTAGTTACGGTCTGAAAGTGTAACAAAAAAAACAAACTCAGATTCACTATTATAACAATAGGTTTATAATATGACCTGTATCAACATTTTATATCCATGTTCATTTCCATATTGTATTCACTTTTTTTTAACTTTTGATACATCGTGAATTAACATCAAGTGATATTGTGATCAATTGGGGAAAAAAATAAGATTAATTATGATTAAGAGATTAGTAGATAACTAACATAAAATCAAATTATAAAATACTTGGCATTTAGGTGCTAAGTATTAAAATTTAAAACAAAAAGAAATACAATGAGAAGCGATTAGTAACTACTTCGGTGTCTTTAACCAAATAACGCATAATCTAGAACGCGGCTCTTTGAGTACGTTTTTGTTTAAAAAATATAATTAGACACCATTTGAAATTTAGTGTAGTCAATCGAATTTATAGTAGTGTAAATAGTCTGAGTTACATTAATCATAGCAAACAGTCATTACACCCCACAAAAAATAAATAATATACAGAGTAATTTCTCAGGGAATTGTGTATTTAATATAAATACCTCAGTATAGCGGTAGCATAAAATAGAGCATTTCGACGCGAATAAGGCTTAACAAACAGGCTTCCATTAGGCCAAAGTCTGATTAGTTGCCAGTGTTTTGTTTATATAAATACATCGCTACGGTACTGTTTATTCAAGTAAACATTTTGGGACAAGAAATATTTTTAATTGAGTTATCTATAATGCTGTGTTTCTGGCCTTAATTCCATTCTATGTTTATTCAGTCTATTTGTTTTCCAACAAGGAAACTCAAAATATTTATGTAATTCTTCATTAACATGTTGAATTTAATTTCATATTATCTAATTGAGGACTTAATATTTAAAATAATTAATTAGTATTAAATTAAAACCATCTCTGTAATTTTGTATGTATTTAAAAATAAAAGTTTGAAGTCTTCTGAATATAAATGCATAGAACACAAATTTAGGTATAAATAGGTATTATGTCTATAACATTAAGACAGCTTTAGGATAAACAAATGCCAATTTTAGATCCCATAGTAATATTTTAGCTTTTTTTGTACTAATTGTAAAATTTATCCGTGACGTTTTCAAAGAAACATATGATCAGGGTGTGATAGTTAATTTACTAACTTAATATTATACCAATATTAAATTTTATATGTAGGTATATATAATTTTCACAGATTCTTTGTGTTAATAATATGTTTGGTACTACTCCTAACTTTATTGCCTCAGTGGTACCTATGCTTGAAAACAAAGTGGACCCATTAATTTTCAACGAACCCCCGCAGGGAACGTTACCGACGCGACGCGACGTCGTGAACGAAAGTTCATAATCGTTATAGCGATGATTTTCTTTTCTATGTCAATATTGATATCTTTATTCTGGTGTCATTTGATTAATTAATGTGTCGTTCATTCAGATGCACATCGCGGAATAAAACAGTTATTTACTGTAGCGTGAGCAGCCAATTACATCCAGGCGGAAGTGCAAATGTATACTCTAATATTTAATAATGGATCTCCACAAAGTAACACCTTTCATCAATCAGTCTTATACTATACGATTAAATTCACTAATAATATACGATCAAATAAAATACACATTTATTCATTTATTATATGAACTTCTCCGTAATAAAGTACATTTAAAAAAAAAATTAACCGACTTTAATATCAACAAAAAAATTAAGCGCTGAAAAGCGGGAAATAAATAGTTTATTAAATTAACCAAATTAAATAAAACATATGGATATGTGCGCTACCTAGAGATGTATTGGAAGTCGGTGCCAAAAAAAATACAGTCGAATTGAAAACCTCCTCCTGTTTTTGAAGTTGGTTAAAAACTTATGAATTTGAAAACTCTAACATTATTATCACGTAAAAAATAATGTTTGGAAAAATCTCACTAATAACAAATGAAGTTCATAAACAGAAAGAATATTTCCACTATTATAGTATTTTCCACCTGTAAAATCCTTTGCGTCCTGTCCCAAATCCGCTCATCTACCGGGGATCCCATGAAGGTCCTTTATTGTTTATGTTATCGTATTATGTATATTAAATGCGAGTATTACCATAGTCCACCGTTATCTTACTATAGCAATTTTAGTTTTGGGGGGGGGGTACATTTTATGATGGTCTTCTATCTGTAGTGCATTGTACCCAACTGAAGTAAGCAATGAGGCATACATACCAACAGCTATAAATGTGCGACGTAGGAAGATTTAAATATTATACTTTTCTGTACTCTAAGTTAGATAATGTTTTGCAAATATATACACGTCTATTTCCTTAGCAAGTAATTTAGTTATTAATGGATTTAATAATAAGAGATGTTGTTAGATTTTCCTTAATAATTTGAATGACGTAGGTTACATATATTATGATTTTAGCATGACTTCTGTTGTAAACTGAAAAAGAGATGTTGTGTAGTATGCTTTTTAACAATAATTCTATTTCGAATATATATTTTAATTATCGTATTTTTATATAACAAACCGGTTATGAGCTATCGTTGTATGTGATTAGAAATATTTGTTAAAAAGTTATATTTGTTCCTATTTATTATCAAGAGGCAGATCTATACAGTCGTTGTGAACTATTACATCATACGTATTAAAGATTTGCAGAAACAAGACCTACCACAAATGCACCATATAATGTAGTTACTGTATATATATTTAAATACTGAAAATGTGTAGAAAAAAATTAAATTGCTACAATAAAAATTGGTATACGGAAAGCGAAGACTTCTCGAAGTCGTGTACAATAAGTGGACATAACAATATACCTATTAATAATTAAAAAAAAAACAATTTTGTTTCAATATAATAACAAAAAATACTTCGCTTTTCATGAACTGTGTAGATAACGATTTGTCTGTAAAACTATTACAGCATTATTTTGGGGAGATTTACATTTAATGCGTATCAAGAGCCTTTAAGGCGTTTTATATAAGATCAAGGATTACATTGAAGATAAATATATAAAGGTAGCTCCTTTCTACTTTGTGACCTATATTAGTAAGTGCCTTATCATTTATTATTTATACTCGCATTTGATTTTACGCGCCCTCAATCCTTTCATCCCCGCAGTACGCTAAAATGCCCAGTTACAATATTCCTTTGTTCCCGATTGGCACATTTATTAACTAAAATTTTGAGTTTTTGGCAGGGTCTTGGAACGTCATGTAATGGATTTAATTTACTAGCAGACTCGGCGGACGTAGTCCTGCTTTGATAATAAAAAAAAAACATTAAAATCAGCCGCAACATCACCTACCGGGTTCAATTGTGAATCGAAACCATTCTCGAATCCACCTGAATACACACAAAAAATTGGTCAAAGTCTGTCCAGACGTTTAAAAGGAGTTCAGTCACATACACATGGATAGAAAAATGATATATAAAAAGATTCATAATCTTGTGTTATTTGGTTTTATATTTTGTAAAATTGTTTGGTTAATGTGCACAATTGAATTGTAATACCCACTCGACAGTGGTAATAATTTATTGGAACATTGGTTGCCAAAAACAAACTTAAACTCTATATGCCAATTGTTGCTTTGTTAAAAAATATAACTTGATAATACATGACATAAAACTTTCTAAAATAAATCCATATGAATTTTATTATTTATAGGAATAACAATAAATTGCCGAAAGTATGTACGTGCACCACCTCCTAGTGACTGCACCTTTTTTTTGTTTTATGTTTCTAGTTGTCAGGACAAAGTTTATAGCTGTAGGAGAAGCTGTCGCGAACAATGCGCGGGTGTCGGTGTCGGCTGCTCCGATGCGCCGGCGCAACGCGCTGCGCATGCGCAGAAAGGTCCTGCGTCTCGCAACCCGCACTCTTTTCCGCACATCCTTCGCGAGGCACATCGAACCGCTTACTTTATTTTTTTTTTCTCGAACTGACTACGCTATTGACCTAGTAAGGTTTTAACAGCTCCACCGGACTACTAACCGCTTACTTTAACACTTTATAATTTTAACGTTATAAAACGATTACAAATGTATGTACGCGCCGCTACAGTAGCCAATAAAATATTACAAAAATCATACGAAAAGCGAAAAAGTTGAGCTAAAAGTCCATATAAAAAATAATGACATAGAAGGGAAATTTTAAGAAGCATTCATAAAAACGACAGACCGACGTTTAGTTGTTCAACTGAAGTTTTATTGCGTTATAAGGTCGTAATGAAAAGGTGAGATCTGAACTTATTTCCTCGTTACTAAAAGAGCAGCTAAAACAGACTATAAAATATAAGAATTTTTTACATATGAGACTGGTAATTCTAGACATGAACCTGTTTAAACAAATAAAAAGACAAACAATCTCATGACTTTTATAATATTACAACTGATGTTACAAGCTAGGCAATCTAGGTACAGAGTTTTTTTAGTGCTAGCTCCGGGGAAAATTTGTAAAGTACTATAAAGATGAATCCGTATTTGACAGCAAAAAATGGCGGGCGTTCCTCTTGGAAGCTAAGAGTCGTTTTGGGTTGTTGAACTACTAACATAGCCTACTATTATAAAGACGAATATTGAAATTTCGATTAAACGAGGTTTTAGTACTTGTATGAAAAGGAAGGATTTTTTTTCAAATTATTAAAATTTTCATCTCTTTGAGGTTCGACTTAAGTCGAAGAGGTTCTACTATATTTGTTCTAATACTTCAGAGCTTAATATACTCAAGCCATTTCGAAAGTTATATCTAATGCCTTAAAAAAACATTGAAATACAACACGTGTCTTATACAGGAACACGCTGAGTATTTTTTTTTTATACTATTGGTTGCAAACAGACATGCATGTCACCTGATGGTAAATAATCACCGCCATCCATGGACATTTACGGCATGAAGGAAATTACAGATCGTTGCCGGCTTTTGAGAAAGAAATAGGCTCGTTTCTTGAGAGCTAAATTATTATGTTGATTTATATTTTGCCTAATCGCTCATTAAGATATTTAAAATAGACAAACGGAGAACAAACGCTTATACTCACGTAATAAAAATAGTAAACTCTGGGCTTACTTTAATCCAACACCAAATGGTTTTAGTATTTATAAGGAAACCGATACGAGGCGCCACACAGCCTGCCGCATTATCTGTATACACGACCTCAATCTCGCGCAGTTTTATGGTGTTTTAAAATGTATTTTTATTCTCTACAATGAAAACCGGAATGTTAACATGTTTCAGTAAAGAAAATGGACGTTTTTCTTACGAGCTTTAAAAGGGTATTTAAATTTTAGTAGTTGCTATCATTTGCTCCTATGTTATAGTAATAATAGTAAGTACATATATATGTTTATTTTAACTACAGTTATTAATGCTGTATGCTATATGTTTTTTTCTCAGTAATAATTTGCGACTTTAAGTTCATTCATTTGTGAGCCTTTGAAATGTACTAGAAAAAAAGTATTTATTTTTTTAAATTTTATAAATGGCAACAAAACTTCTAGATTATTACGGTCATTATTGTGTAGGTACTACAAGTATAATAATATGACAAATCTGTTGTGATAATTTCAATTTTATAAAAAAGATTAAAACTTTTCAGGGACCTTATGTGGTATCCAAGAATTCATGCGTTGTAGTATTATTTTCCATTCACTTCACTTATGCACAATAACCGAACTATATTGCGTAAAATGCCACCAATAATACAACATTTAGTGTGAAATAACACAAGATTATCAATAAAATATTAAAGACACTACATTACAGACTAAGATCTTGCCAAAACTTTTTATATATATTTTATGTTCACATATTAGAAGACTGGGCAGATCGACATAAAAAATATATTAGTATATTATAAGAAGTACACAACTTTAAGCGTTTCATAGAATTGTAACTAATAATATAAATAAAAGTGGGTTTGTTTGTATGTTACGCTTTCACGTTTCAATTATTCAACCGACCATAATGAAATGTAGCGAGAATAGTAGCCCTTCATCCAAAAAGATATATTTATTTCTTAAATCTGCATTAATGTGAGCGAAGTCGCGGGCAATAACTAGTAAGTTCTATAGAACCGTAATCTATTAATTATATGTTATCAGCTCCACAATGTTTTAATGCGTATCATTATTTTGATTTATAGGACACTTTTTGGGGCATTAACGTGTGTTAATCGGTTTTATTGCGGTGGAAAGATCAAATAACAATATTTACAACCGCAATTTACGTGTCCGTGGATAGCGTAAGGTTTTTGATGATAAGGAACGCGTTTATAAAAGCCTTTTTTGATTATACTAAGCGTTATAGACAGTGAAAACCGTTTAAATATTCCAATTGTTTTAAGCATATATTTCCATGATCCGGTATAAACGTGTCATAAGAAAGCATAAAAGAAGATTAAAGAAGGTACTGATGAATTGTGGAAAGAGTGAAACGAGTACTAAAGTTGTGACTGCTGAATAGACAAGTGATAGAGGAGATTTAAAGAAAAGAATACATTTTGTCAAACCTACTTAGGTGGCATAAGATGACAATAATGACATAGTAAATAGTACCTTAAAAATAGAAGAGACATAGGTTAAAATATAATGATGAATAAGAACTATTTCTACACATTAAATATTTATTATTGTTGTAAAAATAGACATTAATGTTTAAATAGATGTCGTAACCATGTCTACATACAAGTATATTTTTTTTGGGTAAAAAAGAGAAAATACTCGTTCCGGTTACATAATAATTCGGCATTAACGCGCATATTGTGACGGCTACGTGAATGTGCTTTCCATGTTCGTGAATGAATGATTTCAGAAGCTTTTAAAGAGCTGATATATTAAGTCGAGTTGTGGCTTCAATTTTTACGTTGCATTAGCTTAAGTAAAAATATGTATAAATTGCTTAAGAGAACTCGTACTGTATATTTAGTAGTTAGGCATGTTTGTCGCAATACCATACCCACTGTGTAAAAACTGATGTCCACAGATCGATCCAGGATATTTCGTAAATTACTAGATTGAGATTGTTTATAGTTGGAGCTTATTTAATATCCACCGGCACGAGGCGTTTCACGGCAGTCCTCAGTCAAACTCATTATAACTCGTCTCAAAACCACAGGACTTTAAAGAGTAGAAGTAAATAGGTATAGTGTGCAATGCTCACGGAATATAACGTGAATGTGATGTCTGCTTACTGTTTATTAGTAATATATTTCCCTTTTAATAGAAATAATATAAGGCTCAAATGTAGTAGTTCCCAGATACGTAAAAATATCTACAATAACATATTTCAATTGAGTTTCGTTTAACAGTTGCAATTTTTAATGATAAATCCAATTTACCATTCACATATTTACAATTACATACTAGAGATAAGGTAATGTTATGTTTTCTGTATCAACTAAGTCCTGTAAATTTTCCACGGTATAAAATATTCATAAAACATTCATTTAAACCATTTAGCAATAGGTAGTTACTGGTATCTACGTGTATTTACATTTTAAAACCGACGTAAAAATGATCGCATGCCTAATTGATGCACTGATGTGGGTTTCAATCCTTTAGGATTGAGATATAACGCTTTGCCAATCAATTCTGGGTTACCCCTTTTATCTCTTAACTAGTGTTAACTATTCTGCAGTCAGCGTGTCAGTTTGTGTCAGAAATACATTTGATAATGGTCTACTCGCAGTGAAATCTTCATTAAGTTCTACCTCTCTGTATATATTCAGGTCATCATCATAACAAAGTAAAAATCTGTCATGGTATAGTTCCATACATACACAATTTTCCGCAATAAATTACCTTTCCATGTAATAACGAGTCACCATGATAAATCAATGTTTACTGCGGCACTCTCATCTTCACTATCCAAAACAAGTTATTAAGGTCATCATATATTGTCATTATGTAAAAGCTTAACCTGAATTTCATATTAACAATCTACTTACTTTGATATATTGCTCCTAATGATTCACATATATGTTTGAAAAAATAATTGGACTAACTAAATCTGTTCACATGCATGCAATCTCAAATACTGTCGAAATTGTTCTTAGTTAAGTTCTTTAGACGATTATCGCTTTAATTATTTTTCTTTTAATATTATAAAGTTACCTACTAAATCGCAAAATACACTGACTGTTTTCGAAACTCGGAATGCGGAAGTATTTAATGTTGGCAAGGTTTTATTTATTGTATTGGAATCGATATCGTATCCAATTTTTATTGTTGTATTAACTTTGTTAAACCGTTTGTGTATTAAATTTTCGAATATTGAATCGTATTATATGATTAATTATAGATTAGGTTGAAGTTGTCCCAAATAATACATGAGAATAACCACTAAAACTAGTTGAAACTTACGCTTTCATTACTACTGGGATCGACAGATTACAGAAACTATTTAAACAAGAATTGCCTTAACCGTATCGTAAAGTTGTAGAATTGCTTGCTCATTCCTCTACCATAGGACCTTCAAGTGTAAGATGACGTGACATTTATTTAGATTTATAGCAACCACGATTGTGTTCTGCATTTGATACATTGTTGTTATCTTGCCATATACAATTATAAAAACCCCCAATTTATTGCTAGCTTTTGAGCGTGGCTTTACTCGCTTTAATGTAAATTTGACATATTTCTCGGATACAGTACTTTAACCTGAATAAAAAGCACTGTATAATATATTCTACTTGTACCACAAGCAAAGTGTAGGTATGCAATATTTAATTCCGAGCTATTAAATATATTCATATTTGGACGTGTATTAATATTAAGGACTAGCCACTGCCCGCGATTTCGTTCGCATAGAATAGATACTTTGGGCAACCCTTACATGCAGTGGACGCTCTCAAGAGGAAAAAAATATCCCGACTGTGAAACATTTTTCATTAGTGCTCTACTTCTATTGGCCCTAACGTGACAATATATAGCCTATAATAACCTTCTTCGATAAATGAGCTATATATCACAAAAAAATAAAAAAAAATTAATCGGATCAGTAGTTCCTGAGATTACCCCCTATAACATCACAAACTCACAAACTTTACCTCTTTATAATATTAGTATAGATTTAAGGCATTTCTAGATCAAATTCGATATCTGTTAAACGTACATAACTAAGAGGACTGTTAATGAGCGAAGCTGTAACCCAAGATCTTAAAACTTCCCAAACTATGACTCATGTAGGAATATTTCTTGTACTGAATATCTTAAATTATACCTTAATAGTAACTGTAGTAAGTGGAAATATGCTTAGATGAAAACAATATTTCTGTTCCCTTTATATATGACACTATAAAACTTTCAAAGAACTGTAACAAAGGCGTAAAACTTGTGAAACCACATCGTTATGATGACGCTGTCAACGATTGTAAAAACAAACGTTAAATTTAATATTGTTAGCACGTCCAGACGGTGACAAATCTAGGTCACGCCATGCCATCTAGGACATGTCTGTATTAATAGTCGCCACATTCTCGCTTGAGAGTCGACGCGCCGCATCCTCCCTGACCCGTCTCGGTGTTATTTGTTATGGAACCATTAGGGAATTGAGTGGATTCCAGATCAGGCTCACGAATCGCCCACTATAATGTGTTTTTTATGGCCACTTCATCATTTTCATGTATTGCCCGAATAAATTGCGCCTAGCGGTACACGTTCAACCGATGTATTATTACGTTCTCGTCCTTATATTGTACGATGAATTTCGGTTCTATCCCTTACGTAATAATAGGGGTAATTTCCCTGAGTGCTATTTAATTTGTTTCTTTGTCTTCTGAAGCAATAATAAGTTTATATTCTGATACCTTATTCTGATAAATGATATTAAACAATACATTTCCAAGAATTATATTATGAATTAATTAAAAGAACGCTTATAATCATTGTAAATTTAATTTATACGTATTCTTGTATCTATAGAAATTTAATAAAACCAGCTACCCGTTTCGACTTTGCCGGTGTGCAATATAGTAAATGTGACATCATAATGGCCTAAACGATTCACATCCATTTTTGGCGCTTTGATATTTATAGTTCATTAAAGTCATAAACACTATGTAAGAATCTACACACTTTATCTTCATCTCACCCTTATTCCACCTAAGTAGAGTCGGCAGTTGATGTTTTCCTCATCCACTCTCCCCTATAATATGTCTTATCGGTGTTGACACGTTTTATACACATATCATTTTTACACAAAATATCTATATCTATTTCGGTCTACTCCTATATCCATCGACCATCATACTTTAAACTTTTTTAGTTACATAGCTTTTAATTGCTTCGCATGACATGATTATACAATGCAAACCTATATATTAATGCTACTTTGAACTTCCTTTGACATACTCATTCTTAATTTTGTCCATCTAGCTACATCGAATGTCCATCTGAACATTCACATCTCTGCCACGGATATTCTTCTCTCATCCAGGGCTTCCGTACCGATTGCCTCAAAATCTTGTAGCCATTTTTTAATAATATATGCTATATAAAAATAAAACTTTTTTTGCAGTAGCACAGCAAAGTGACTGCACTATGCCTGATGGTAAGCATAGTGGAAACCAAAAACATCGGCTACTGCCGAGAAATACGTCATCCTTCGCAACTGTAAGTTATCCTTAGGAAATATACATATAGGTACTATCCGAGACTTTCTTTTAGGCATTTTAAGATGTACAATTTTGTAGTGCGTTATTTATATGTAACCACAAGATTTGGCCATCGTTTTCAATCTAAGTTCTCGAAAATTCCATTATTTGACTACATTAGAATAGTTTTTTACCTTTTATCGACATAAAATAAACATAATATACATGTATTACAAACATAAACCCTTCCGGAGATATTCTTTAAACAATAAAATCCGTTTCGTAGTTCAAAAGAACTAAGGTAATATATAAACGGACACGACTTTGTTTTATAATATTCATTTACTTCACACGCACATTTTCATACACTTCATTGGGCATGAAAAAATGGTAGGGGATTAATCGAATCTCGAAAATAATATGTATATAAAGCCTAGATGAATAATTTCGCTTCGAATAGTCAAAATTTAATGCCGATACGTTTTGTAGTTTTGGAGTGATTTATCCTCAACGGGACTGTATTCTCATTACACATATGTATATAATGAAGAGCTGTCCTCTCCATTAATCTGCAGACACCTTAATTCAAAACGGTTTTAGATACACTAGTGGCTATACTAAATATAATCTATATATACGTAGAATAGTTAACATCTCCAAAACAATGTAGTTCTATACTTCGTGTTTTGACGTAAAGGAAAACCATCCGTTACACATGTAAATACACTAAAACACAAATATAATTTTTGGAACGGCCAATACATTTATTATAATAAACGTATGAGTATTTCCAGAAATTTATTGAAGTTTTAAAATAATCTTTCTACTCATACATTCGGTATTACAAAAAAAAAAACAACTTACAAAACATGGAACGTGCGTAACGCTTTATTTTATTGAAATAATAAATAACTAATTTATAGGTAACCATCGATTAAACCTGAATGAAACAGAAGTGAAATATAAATACATTTTTATGGAGTAGTAGTATGAACGAAATTCCTTGTAACATATTTTTGTTTTCATTCTGTCGAGTTACGTTATCCATATACTGTTATCTTTGTGAAAAATATATATAAATAATAAATAAATAATATATATATATATATATATACACATATATATATTCAATGTAGGCCCTGACAATATATGAACATTAAAACCCTGGTTCAGTAATAAACAAGGATTTTAAAATAAAAATTTAATTATCTGAAATTTATTATCACAATAAATAAATATTGGTACTAAATACAATGTTTAAATATTTACTGAATAAAATGTATGCCGATGACATTGCGCTAATCGACGAGTATAAGCAGAAGCTAGAGTGCAAGGTAAACCGGCGGAATTAGGCGATTAAGAACGATGGTCTAATACTTAACTTTGCCAACACCAAGCACATAACATGTAGTTGCACGGACCCGAAACCTTTAAATATTGGTAACCAAAAAGACCAGCACCTTTAAATACATAGTGCCTGTGATACACGAGTCCGAATCAATCGATCACAACGTCCAATCCCAAATAAGCAACTCTAGGCCAAAATGGCGAGAAGTCACCAGCGTTCTATGCGTTTAAAAAATACTGGTAAAGGTGAAGACTTGGTGTAGAAGTACATCATCTGATCGGCCTTGTTGTAGAGCAAGGAAAAGTGGCGGGTCCTAGGTAGACATATCCAGCCGCTACACGTCACTGAGATGTAGATGTTACTATGGTTGTGTAGCATTACGAGACTAGATTATATTCGTAACTAACACATCTATGGTAGCCTTGGACTTCGTGACATTGCAGACAAGCTGCAGGAAAGTTGTCTCCACCGGTATGACCATATAAGTTGCAGGTTTCCACATTACGTCGAAAATAGATGTCTCAAGATCAGTATACAAGGCCCAAGGTTTCGCGACAGGCTCAAACAAAGCTGGCTGGATGTAGTGAAGGTGGACATCAAGAAGAACTACATCACATAAAACGATGTTGATTGAGGGAAAGGTTAGTAGGAATGCGGACCTTGGCAACAAACCGGTATAAATAGAACAACTGAATTTTTTAAAGAATTCTGTATATTAATTCTAATAGTGATTTGCACAGTTATAAACATAAGTTGATATATATTTAATATATATCAATGCGTATATTGCATTTTTTATTATGTGATGTATTTTTATACTGAATTATCTTCAGTGGTATAAAGATTTTTGCCCTATGGTACAGCGGCAGTAATCTTCACTATTGAGCGGAGAGATCGAAGTCTCTATTTCCTCATATAAGTGATTTCAGTGTAATGTCCCTAATTATCAATTCTATGCTTGGGTGTTAAATAAAGCTACACTTTCGTCGAGATCAAATAGTTACATGCTAAATTGTGTGCTGATATTTATTTGTTTATTTTATTTAGCATAAATATATGGGTTCTATAATAGGTCATATAACACATATATTGTACTGAATAATAAACTGTTATGTAGTCTTATCTTTGGTTTGTTAAATATTAGGGTGAACTGGAGTTCAAGCATTCACCAACGCGTTGCAACGCTGGATTTAACGGTCAAAATCTTGTATCACTTTGTTGTTTTACAAATGTGTTACAATGATACGTAACAACGGTTAACCAATTTTAGGCGTAGGTGCAAAGCACCGTTCATTCTTATATTTAACTAGGCTTTACCCGCGACTTCGTCTACGTAGAACTAAGTTACTTTGGGCTAACGCTAACACGCAGCGGAAGTTCTTAAGTGGAAAAACCCTGATTTGGAAACATTCTTCATTGGTGCTCTACTCTTATTGGTTTTAACGTCATGATATAACCTATAACCTTCCTCGACATATGAGTTATATAACACTGAAAGAATATTTCAAATCGGACAAGTAGTTACGGAGATTATCCCCTACAACGTCACGATCTCACAAACTTTACCTCTTTATAATATAAGCATAGATAACGGATTTCCGTAAAGGAAATCCTCAATTAAAATCAATTTAGTTGATTAAATGAATCCGAAAATCTATTATTTTCCATATTTACTACATCAGTTAGAATAAAATAAAGCGTGCCCGGTCAAAAGAGTACAAAGCATGTTTATTTTGATATCTTATTGTTATAAAACATCGACCCATTCTGTATAACGTTTACGAAATCATAAAGATGTCAAGAAATAACAATCTGTAAGTTTATTTATAAATCTGGTCACTTACATACATCACTGTGTATAGGATTACAAATAATCTCAAGGGTATGTTATTCTTCTCCCGTGTTACAAGTTTTCACTTACCAAAATACTCCACAGCTCCACACTCCAAGCACTCCACAAAATACATGAACGTAATTTAATTAATGTAAAATTGTTAAAAAAAAAAACAGCATTTTATTATAACGTTCCATCAAATTGAAACCATCGAATGCAATTGACATATAGAGGAGAATTGACGATTTCTGTCAAAATTTCGTAAATTCATGTTTCCAAAATGCATTAAAAATATTCTGTTTTTTTTTTGTTTTCGTCAGTTTTCAGTTTGGGCATTATTATTAAAGTATCTTCAAAGTCTTTTTTTATTCCTAAGTGTTTGGAAAGAAATATTTAATGAAAGCTATTAAAAATGTAAAAATACATATATTAAAAAAAAATTCGTACATTTTTAACAAGAGATGAAACAAATAAACAAAGATACACAAAATGGCTATGGTAAACTTCATGGGTGTCGATTGAACACGCTTATCTGGCTGTCCTATTTGCTTTGACACGTTGGGGTTACTATAGCTGGTGGTCTCGTATCATTGTTACGGCTAACACGGCGGTAGCTACGCCACTCCTCAATCATTAATTATTAAAACAAAATAGATTTTTTTGGATTTACATACATTAAAGTATACCAGGTGACTGTTTAAAGATTAACATCCTTCAGTCCTTTCCATGATCACATTTATCATATGAAATAATATATCATAACAAATAGTAATGAACAATAAAGATAATCTTAGTTATAGTTTGTTTTAAAACTTTTTAAAGTATGAGAATCTAATACCTTTAAACGAGCAATTCTTGTATATTTTTTGTATCTTGTATATATTCAGGATCTCGGGAACGGCGTTATCTATTTACGTGAAGCGTAGTATGTAGGTAGTTTCGGTGACGATAAATCGATCTAGCTATATTATAAATATAATATAGCTAGAATATGAAGGTAACTATCGCCGCTGCTTCGAATGCGAGTCTATATTTTTTCTTTGTGAAAAATGATTATTATGTAAAGCAAACCTAACAATTTATTTTAATTAAATAAGTAATTTTATCATTATAATTAGATATCTTTTTAATTTAATTTTTTATGTGAAAAAAATCCTAATTTGGTGAGACAAACCTAACATAATTTTAATTCAAAAATGTTTTTTTTAAAGAACCGAGCTAGGCTCGGTCGCTTAGGTACTGATACTTTTTTTTAAACGTAAAAAATTACATCTACGTTCATTTTCATTTTCATCTAATTTGTGAAAGTATTGCAACTATTTAAACAGTCATGTTCTATATCTCGTACATTCTATGATCTGAAGAAATAAACTCAATGAAACCTTCCATCACCACCCTTTTTAATCTCTCCCTTCCTGCGTTTCAATTTAAGTAAATGCAAAGTGATTTTAATCCATTAAGTGTATCGAATAATTCTAAACAAAACTAATATATTTTCTCGGAACGTTGAATCTCAGGTATGTTTAAAACCTTTATAGATTTCGTTGTTTCTGTATTTTTACGCTACGTTTATCTTCTCCCGTGTCAAGAGAACGTTGTGAGTGAAATCCCGGGAGACGTTCCTAGAATGTATTGCTACATAAAATTAGGAATATGTTTTCGCACCACATTTTCAAGTTAGAGTTTAGGTACAGTCATTTGCCAACACTTTATTTAATAGTTTCGCAAACCAATCAGTTTTAACTGTTATATGTACAGTATCTATGACTAGTTCACAAATTTAACTCTCCAAAAAAAAACCCACGACTCTTTTATTAAAAAAAATACTGATCTAATTTAACAATAGAAAACTGTTCTTTCTTTAATCACCCAAGCAGTGGCGTAACGATAGGGTGGCGGGGCTGGCAAAATGCCACGGTCCCCCGACCCAAGAGGGCCCCGGTCCAAGAGGCTGCGAGTTCAAAAATATTTTTATACATTGTACCTGAGCATTTTATTTCATTTGAAAAGTATATCTTTATAAGTTCTGCTTAAAACCCAAAGTGAGACAACTAAAGACCATAATACAATTGAGTTCGTTGAGAATCTCGAAGTTTATTAAGATTAAACTGAGTACAACGTGACAATTTTTACTGATATGGCCCCATCAAAAGAATTTGCCACGGGCCCCAGATGGTAAAGTTACGCCACTGCACCCAAGTTTAACTGTAAATCCTACTTTGTCGAAATAACGAACATGTGTGTTACTTTCGAAACTACTGTATATTTATTGTTATATTTATTACGAGACCCACAAATCCACTTAGTTTCAAACTAAACATAGTTTATATTATTGTAAATGAATATTTAATATATATATATATATATAGATATTTAACACTAAAATGCATATCTTATAACTATGGTCATTAGATGAAAGTTAGTAATTTGCAGTATATTTGTAATATCATTGTTTGCAGTAGTTACATATAACCCTCTTGGGTAGGGTTTCTGTCAATTTACTATTACTAATACGACCTGTTGGTAGACTTTTATATTGCTAAGTACTATATATATATTTTTTTTTCAACCTGTTTACGCTATTGAACCAGCAGGGTCTTAACAGCTTCACCGGACTACCCTATATATATTATATTTACGTTTATACTACGCGTTAAACTCAACATATTATTTCATTTACCTGACTGTGCATAACATACCATTTTTTTGTCACGCTCTTTCATGGATTTTGAAATATAAGAGGTGTGGTTATGTTCGTTTTAATTATGGAATTGATATATTTAATAATACTTGAGTACGAAGTTTGTGGATAAAAAGAGCTAAATCTCTACACCGCACTGAATATGGTGTCGTCGAACACAAATGTATAAATACGAATTATAATATTGAGACAATTTTAGGATAAATAGATGCCAACTTTAGATTCCTATTATCATTTTAACTTTGTTTTGTGTTAAACTCTTGAACACATTGAGCGCTAGCCTGAGCTTACAGTTATACTCAGAGTGGCCATCAGTGATGACTGTTTCAATACCCAGTTGAATAAATCGTCCATTAATGTAAGTATCCGATAGTTCCAGTGGTATTGGGTTTGAATTTTTTCCTTAATTAATAACCAGCGGTTACCGGAAAACTCACTCACGTCAATGTAGGTTCAACCGCGTTAATGCGCGAAGGAGTAAAAATCACAAACTCACATGCGCATTTATAATATTGTTTAGGATTCTTCATGTGACTAATATTTGTTTATATGACGCAATTAATATATAGATTTGCGTACTTAACTGCAACCAGTTATTGCATACTAGTAGAAATCTAAGGTATGATTGCGCTTTATTTTTTCGAACTGACTACCCTATTGACCTAGCGAGGTCTTAACAGCTTCACCGGACTACTAAGGCAAGCGCTTACGGCACTCAGCCAAGCGCTGTATTACTGACAGAGTTTGATTTTTTTAATTAACTAGTTGCTAACCATGATTTAGGCCTCGTGATAATAATTTTACAGTTTCAAGAGAACTACTCTTTTTACCTTGATTGAACGCGAGTTGCTTTTTTTTATTGCAGTTTTGTCTCCCTTATTGAACTGAAAAACTCTCAATTTTCCGATAATAAATATATGGAGGAGTTGTTGAGGCGTGTATGCTTGGTACACATATACGTTTCAACAACTCATACACATATGAATAATTAGCTAGGTTAGCTAAGATAGGTCGCGATTTTGCATGCAACAGGCAACAGCCAAGCCGAGGTGTGCCGTGCACCCTTGAGCTGGTTGTCATAATAAAATCGGCTGAGTGCCTTAAGCGCTCGCCTTAGTAGTCCGGTGAAGCTATTAAGACCTTGCTGGGTAAATAGCGTAGACATTTCGAAAAAAAGCAATTTTGTAACTACTATTTAACTCCTATAAAACCTTTTCCAAGTTCAAACTACCTATGTCAAGTTTTATTACTATTGGTTAGCCCCTATAGAAAGTGTAAAGTATGTTGGCTAGATAATACTTTCTATAGACCTCAGTCTGTCTGTTAAAATCTTGTAAAAACAGGTTAATTCCTTGCGGAAGCGAATCCTGGCAAATAATAGACGCTTAGATGTTATTTGTGAGTATAGATTTTATGTGGTATTACTAGCTTATTCCCATCTGCTTCGTTGAACATAAAAAATAAGTCTAGAACCATCTACGAAAAATTCAGAACCGAATGGTTGTAGTCTTATGTATAAACGTATCGGATGCCCAATACTTTTTGTTTGTTTTTTTTTTTTGGTTTTCTTAGTGAGTAAGCCTCAAAATAACTGTTCTCTCTATATATACATATTTAGTTAGACTTCTAGTGGTTTTCACTTGTTTTACAGAGGTAAAATTCTGACATTCGATATTGCACGTATTATATTGTGTTGAGACTTCTTGACGAAATCTACGAATGTGTATTTTTTATATTTTACTTATAATCTTGTGTTGTTTGGCTCTATATTTTGTAATATTAGTCATGTTTTACGTAATTTACTTTGGTTATTGTACACAACTGAAGTGGATAGGGAATAATATCATGGAACATGGATTCTGTCTTGCCAGAAAAACTCCCTGGAAAGTTCGAAACAGGCGACTATCATTTTGTTAATTCATTTAAATGGCAGTAATAATCTAGGAGAAGATCGGTTCCCAAAAAATATTGTGTTGTACAAAAAACCGTACAACAAATAGGAAAATGAAACTCAACATGGAATACAAGATAAATGCCACGGATCAAAATAAATCGCATTCAGATTGATTTTACTGTTCTGTATTCATTTGTTTTGCTGGCTATGTTACAGCGCGGAGTTCGATTGAATATCGCAAACAATCTGAAACGTCATACTTATTAGTGAGAATTTCAATAAAACCAATTTTTCACGAGTAATCCGTTTGTGGAAAATCCCTTACTTAATGAATACATAGCGGGTTCTATATTTAAATGTAACAATTTTTTATATTCTTACTAATTCATTTCGCCTGCGTAAATAGCAAGTAAAATAAATATTAAAATGAATTTTATTAGACTTACATCTTTTTTTTTTTTTAACGTGGGGTAATCCGTTATGGACCCACCATCTCGGGGGAGAAGGTGGGTTATGTCCGACTCGCACGGCCTAAAACCCCACGGTGTACCGACCGACCGTAGTGTTGGGGCGGCAAGGGATCGTTCTAAGCTATTCCCCTTAGATAGCCGCCCCAACGGTCCGCCCGGCGGAAGGTGGCCGCCGGGCTCCTACCTATAGAGCTGCTGGGTAGCTGGCCAGCTGGGTACACACCAGCTGCCTCCCCTCGTCCGCCGGACCTGTGCAATGAGGGGATGAGCCCCCCGACTACATCCCCTCAGGTCCGGCTACGGTGGCAGGAGGAGTTGGGCGAAGCGCCGCCTCCTCCTGCCGGTTCTCTGTTGGCGAAGACGGCCACTGAGGGGGTCCGCCTCGCGGGCCCTCTCCGCCGCCTCCTTTTGCGAGATGACTTCCTCGCAAAAGGAGGCCACTACTCGCCACGCCTTCTCGCTGCCGAGCATGGACGAAACCACGCTCGACAGGCTCCACCTCCCATGAATTAGACTTACATCTATATTAAGCAAAGACATACGTGTTATCATAATGTAACTACTCCGATATTTATTTGGCGAATAGGAGACACAGTGTTCGTGATTTTACAATTTGTATGTATTTATTTGTTTATTTTACTTACGTTTATTATCTTTGTCACACTTATTATTCTTTTTTTTATGACATAAGAGGCAAACGAACAGGTCTGTGAAAGGGTGGTACTACCCCGGGCGAGCCGACCCATTCATGCTGAAACCAGTAGTATATATATATATATATATATAATAATACATATATATATGTATATATATATATATATATATATATTTATCTATTCAGTGCGCTATGTATTTTTAGTTATATACCCATGTCAAGTATATGTTATATTTTTTATTTTATTCAATTTCTTCACTTCTTTTATATTTGTACTATGTACGGTAATTTTAATGTTTGTTAACCATACCACTGGTTAGCTGGCATAAAATGCTTTGTTAAGTTTGCTGGTATATAAAAAATACTATAAAGTATTCAGCCATTCATTATATTACAGTTTTTTCCCTTTGAGTCTTAACGAAATTGTACGCATCTCTTGAATATTACTAAGAAAAGATTGCACGGAGTATTTCCAAAGGAATGTAAGAAAGAAATCGACGCTTCCCCACAAAAATTATGATTTCAGAATATTGGGAAACAATAAATGAAATTAGTTCCGGTCAGAAGATTATGATGCGATAAAAAAGAACCATTTCATCATATGTGTCCGATAAAGCCGCGTCGAGTGGCGTTGCTCGTAGTAATTTGAAATTTAAGTCGTTCGTAAGAAAATTATTTAACTTAATCAATGGTAGCCTGTTTTTCTCAAACTGACTACGCTACTGAACTAGCAAGGTCTTAACATCTTCACCGGAATACTAAGGCGAGCGCTTAAGGCACTCAGCCGATTACGTAATCCGGTGAAGCTATTAAGACTTTGCCAGGTCAATAGCGTAGTCAGTCAGTCAGAAAATGATAATTAAAAGATGCGATCAATTGTGAATTGTAAGCAATGTTAATAAAGTTTGTATTAAACAAAAATACGATTTCATTAAAAATCAATCTCTACTCCTTCCTATTTTCATTTCCACATTACGAAGTTTCACTTCTTCCACGCGGGGGGACTCCACGCACTATTTTATTTTTTCTTACAACCAGGTTTTTCTTTTATTTCGTTAACAAGTGTATTCGATATATTTAATTAATTGTGGTTGGCGAAGCGAAAACAGAAACTGGATAAAACAATAACAAATGTATAAATTACTTGAGAATACTAATTATCACATTGAATTAACATCATCCAGACAAATATAATTAGAAAGTGATTTCGTTAAAATTGAAATCTTCTGAACACTTGAAATTTGAAGTAATACAATTTATTAACGCCTCTTCAATTTATTCATAGCCTGTCATGAACTGAGATCCTTAATTAAAGAATGTTTTGTTATGTTTATACCTTAATGAATTAGATTATATATTTTTAGGGATTCGTAATATTCATTTTTAGAAATGTAAAATGATATCATAATTTCATTTTAAACTAGCTACTCGTCCAGTCTTCGCACGAGAAATACGCAACTGGACATAGAAATTCTTTAGCTCAAAGTTTTCACTTTTCCGTATGAAAAGTTATTTTTCATATATTTTTTTCTAAACTTTGTCCTCACAATTATTAAACATGATAAAAAAGGATTAGCCAAATTGGTGCTGCCGCTTAGATATGATATGATATAGATTAGGCAATTGATTTATATTTATAAAAATGATAATATAATGTATATGTCAATATATCTGAGATCATTATATTCCTACATAGTTAGATAGATTATTATAAAGGCTGTGCTAATATAATGCATTAGTGAGTTTGTTTGTTGGAGATAATTTAACGTTTTAAGTAACTATATGTCTATCATCATGATATGTTGCATATATTTTGTAAGGAATACAGAAAAGAACTTATGATACTCTAAAAATCTAAAAATACATCGAGGAAAATGTATTGTTCCAGAGGCATAGATTAAATATATATTCACAAGCAAAAGCTAGTGAAGAATATGCGTATATTATTCATTTTGTAGTAAGCCAAATATTTATTACGACAAATAGTAAATAAACTGAAATACTAAAATAACTACAATAAACGTGTATTACTTTTTAAGTAATAATGTGTGTGTGTTCCTATTGTATGTACATGTAATTTCTTCGATTGAATTGGAACTTATTGTACGTGTATACATTTTTTTTTCAACTAATCTTCTCGATTAATACTCCCATTATCAAGTGGGTAATAATATTCCCTACCATGCTTCTTAGAACTATAGTCCGGAGTATTATTTCCGATCCACTTCTCTTGTGCACAATAACCGAACTATATTATGTAATACATCACAAGTAAGTACTAAAAAATATAGGTTCAAATAACACAAGATTATAAATAAATATGAAAATATTATATTCACTACATAACAGCTAAGACCTCGACAAAAACCAATTGGAACTTTGTATATTTAATGTTAGCGTATGTTTCCATTATTTTGAAATAAGACTACCGACGTACAATAGATGGCGCGTTGGTCATTTCAATAAATGAGTTGATTTTATATAATCATTTACCGAATAAGATCTCCCGTGAGCAAATTCTTGAAAAATTTAACTTCTAATATAATTCCCATTTCCCAGTTCGCCGAGTTTTGTATGGAGGAAATTAAGTCTTTAAAAGACGTTGATTGATCTCTTACAGAATGTATTTTATGTACAAAAATATAAGTAACTTCCGTATTAAATTTCATGCTTTAGTACCATTGAGTATAAGCTGTGCGTTATTCATAACGTATTCTTAATATTTTCATTAACAGGGCTTTTATGTGCTTTTTAGAACTGAATCCTAAGAAAAAGCGAAGATCTAGTCCATATGTTATTTATGTACAGTAATAAAAATTATGATTAAAAGATAACTAAATTTTATTCTAAATGAATAAATCTTAAGTAAAATTTAAAATATTTTCAAGTAAATAAAGTCTTCGGAACAAGCCAGTCTTTTAATTGATTTCATAAGGTTTTCAAATCCGTTGTTAGGTACATCCGATTCCTTTTTTTTAGCATTTCTATTTTTTTTTTTAACGAAAAGGAGTATTTTCGAACCCCATCCTTTTAAATTCCGTTAGCTTTGAATCTTGGATCTCGAAAACATATTAGGGAAATCTTCGAAAACAAATAGAATATGTTATAGTGATTGAGCTAATGGTATCTTTATGAAAATATAAAACTAGGTACATCCCCAACAATGTGCCAGGACATTGTGGTGATTTTTTTACAGTATTTTTTTTTAATGTTTTATTTTTTACAGTTTTCTTGTAACAAAGTGTTCACGTTTGATAGTACGACTATTGAAATGAAACAATTTAATGTTAACAAGAAAATTAAATAACAAACTATTCAAAAGATCAAGAAGTATTTTTATTTTCTGATTCATACAGACACTTTACATGTGTCCACTAATGGTTATTACAAAGCCATAATGACGTTGTTTTATTATTCAGTCTCCCACGCCACTGTAACGTACACTTGTTGACATAACACCTGCTCCTTATAATTGGTTATGTGATTTGCGTCGTTCAGTTCCTTGTGCTAATTAAGCGCTGCTTTTAGTTTCTGACAACTGTTAACACATCGTAATGAGGTAGCTTTGATTTTTTCCCAATTAATTTTAATTATTGTTTTTTATACAAACAAATTTTTGTTAGCGTTGTTTAATTTATTTAAATTTAGTTTTTTACATCTGGTGTTATTAATGATGTCGAAATAACTATGAGTTCGTAGGATATTTTCATTGTTTCTTATGCCTTATATGCCGTTGTATTAACATATACTTTATAAATCATTCATTTGGGCGTGGTCCTATGACTATTTTAACATTTTAGACGATTTGCAATATATTGCTTAATATAATTAAGATTTCTATTAGTCAATTACAATAAACGCAAATACTGAATTTTATTATTATCATCATCATGATATATAGTTATTAGCTTTTATTTGTGGCTAGAAAGTGACATACCTAAATGTATTCCTAATGTAGGTATTTCAGCATGTCCTGGTGATGATGACTATTTTCTACTGACAAAGTTACTACAGTTGTCACCGGTAGATTCTGAGAGGTAGTTACGTAATAGCCTAAAAGAAAAAAATATCAATTTAAGTCGATTTCTGCTAGTTCATGAATAAAAATTGTAGTACCCGGGATTTAATTTGGCACCTCGGGGAAAAGAGTAGGACGTACGACTAAAATCGGCTTGGTTCGATTTTGTAAACAGTTTTTACTATTGCACAACATAATTATTGTGATAGACAAAGACAGCCGTGTACAAAAACAAACTTAGTGAACAATCTCAGTCTTTCTCTCGACATGCCCAATCAAAATACAGGTACTGTAAATTTAACATTTTTTGAATAAACATAGGACAAAACTACTCCTTCAATTAGTTTTTTAACAATCATAATAAACTGGTGTCATAAAAATGTCTATCTAATTCAATGCATAATTTATTTACTCATATATACATTTGTATCAGATTGTTCGTACAGTGAGATTCCAACGGACAATTCCATCTGTAGTCGGTGTCTCGTGTGTACTTGTGTCTTTTATTTTAAGTCTCGTCCATGTATATTAATACGGTATTAACGTTTCAATGTATTTATATCTCGGCATATTTTCAGCACTGATTTCACTGTAATTGGCATGATTCCTTTATTTTTCAAATTTATGGAGATAATTCTTGATTTGATAAAATATTTTACTTTTTGTAATTCTAATAATAAACTGTGGTACGAGGAAAATCTTCATGTTTTTTATTTTGGTAATAATATTAAATTAGAACATTCATCGGGCTAAAATCTTATAGAAGCAGTACCAGATAAAAGACTGCTCATCTAACATGCATAATTGTTTATAAAAACCGGTGTACCTGGACGACCGAGCTTAATTCGGTTCTTTAAAAAACATTTTCAAATTAAAATAATCTGTTAGGTTTGCCTCACAAAATTATCAAAAAATTATTATTAGAAAAAATATATTTCTTTTGCTATCAATTGGATTTGAACTGGGGTTAGCCGGATTTTCGAAGCAGCCGATTTACACCCGAGTTATTTTTGTTTTGACAGCGGCGGCGAAATTTATCTTTATATTCTAGCTATATGTTTTCAATGCCTGAAAACTCAGGTAAAAACTTGTCTATTAATGATATTTAGCTAGATCGATTTATGCTCCCTGAAACCACTTACATACTAAATTTCACAGAAATCACACTTGCCGTTTCCGAGATCCTGGATATATAACAACATACAAATACACAAACAATTACTCGTTTAAAGATATTAGATTTAATATCAGATTGTTCTATTTTTTGTTTTGGTTGATTACTTAAGCTACGATCACACGGCAACTGATGTGATAAAGTGTCTTCAGAGTAATAGAAATTTCTAATGCCAACCCCTATCAAGAAGTTGTACTGAGAGATGCTTCAAACACTACAGTATACACATTATATATATATAAACATTACTATATACATTGACTGTATTCAGGGTTAAATTTGTCTTTCACTAAATTCCGTGCCGAAGATAATTATAATACACCATACTGATCCCAAAAAATGATGGCTTGGTTTACAGCTTTGGTGTTCAGGCACAGAATTAGATGTAGATTTGAATCCTTGCAACTGAGTCTCCGTTTCCGACGACGGAAAGCATCATGGTAAAACCATAGCATGATGGTAGGACTTTTTCTAAGTACGTCTGGCTAGCTACAGCCCTCAAGTTGAGAATCTATCGCCAAGCATCTATGGTTCTGTTCCGGCAGATGTACTTGAAAGCCAGTTCCCTCTAGGTTGTAGGTGGTAGAGCCACGCTGAAGCTGTAACTGGTTTCAGCATGAATGGGTTGGTTCGGAGTGGTAACACCCTCTCACAGAAAACCGACGTGAAGTAGCAGTGTTTGCATTGTCGCGTTTCGTTCAGTGAGTGAGAGCGCCGAAGGCCCACCTTCCTCCTTATCCCTTCTTCCTCTTCTCCTTCCCCTCTCCCTACCCCACCAACACAGGCTGGCAACACACTTGGGACTCCTCTGGTGTTGCTGGTGTCTATGGACGGTGATGATTATGTGTGGTGTGACGCTGGTGTTAGTTTGCCTCCTATGACGTAAAATAAAGGTTTTACGTATTTACAATCTATACATATAATAAGAATGTAAATCTAAAGTGTCTGTACTTGTTCGATTTTCGTGAAAAAAATTGTTGCAGGTGTCTAGAAATAAATAATAGAATATATTTCAATCATTTTTAGAAATGTCTGTCTGTCTTATTTGATTTTATGACCACGCATCATTTTTGAAGTACTGAGTTCACAAGAAAATCATAAAGCAGTTCCTCAGGAGTAACTAATTTTTTGTTTCATTAAAATCGGTCCACTCTATTAAAAGTTATTGTAATTTGAATGGCGACTGGAGTTAAATATGAGAGAAGAGTAGTAATCTATGCTAATATCATAAAGCTGGAGGGTTTATTTGTTTAGTAGGTTGAACGCGCTAATCTCAGAAACTATTGGTCCAATTTAATAAAATATTTCAGTGTTACATAGCTCATTTATCGAAGAAGGCTATGGGCTTTATTTTTTAATATATTATTATGCTAGGACTAATAGGATCGGAGCACCAATGAAGAATGTTTAAAAATCGTTTTTTTTTATTCTGAGAGCTTTCGCTCCATGTTAGAGTTAGCCTAAAAGTAACTATTCCATGAATGAAGTCGCGGGCAGAAGCTAGTCTTAGACTACGATCATCAGATGGGATTGTATTCAAACGGTAAAACCTATAAAGAATAAAAAGGCCATAAATATGTCTTTATAACGTAAGAACAGCGCAATAACTAGTTATATGGTCGCCAGAACAGGTGATTACGACACGTTCTCAAGGAAAACGCTGTGCAAGCAGCATAATTCTTGCTACCGTTCGTGTCACTCGTGGGAACAATGAGTCTACGTGTTAGTTTAAGCAAAATCTTAAGGACAATCGTTTTGGAGACCCGCCTTTGACCAAACACTTATTGAAGTATTAATTGGGTAGTATTATTTGTAATAAAACATGTAATACTTTTTATAATTAAAATTGCTCTGGGAAACTTGACAAACTTAAAAAGTTATACCATGTCTTTCGGGAGTTACAGTTCTAAGTATTTTTTGAATTTTGGTCCTTGGTCAAATTTGTAGCCGTCTCTAAGACGTGCATTAACGGATACACGTATTTGATGAGTTATGGTCATGACCATAGTTTATCTATTTATCGGCGACGAATATATGTATATTAATGTTAAAGAGATACTAAAACAAAAACGGAAACTACATACTTGGTAGGGAATACTAATTAAATCAGAAATTACAATTCCGTGAACCCAACACAATTCAAATATACTCAGTTGCATATTTCATTCCGAGTGCATAATCTCAAAGTTGTCTGTGAAATTGAATATTGTAATTTGGCAGTGTATCATAACTACATGATAATCTTAAGGAACCTGAAGAACCTGAAGAGAATATAACTACAAACTTTTTCCGAGCATCCGTTTAAATCCTAGTTTTAAATCAATTATCAGTTGATGTACGATTCTTAAAAAACGAAGAAGAAAAATAGGGATCTCTGGAAAAGTTAGGTACATTTTCAGGCGAAGTCAAAAAGGAGTTAAAGCGGTTCTACAGATAGATTAAGTTAGGTTTATCATAAAGTTAAATGAATTCCAGAAAATTATTAACAACTTTGGTAGTACGTTGCCCCACTCTTAGTTCACCATATTGGGAGTTATTGTGAAGTTTGTAACCGTCTAAAATATAAAAAGTTACTTTGATCAAATATTGCCTTATGTACTTATTTCAAACTTGGATAGATTGATCGATGACGCAGACGTATCTTTTTGTAAATTGACTATTATATTACATGTCATAGACCGCAACGTTGAGTATCCTTGAACAAGAATAAAGTTATTTTCATGAAAAGTTTTATTATTTGATAGACTTCGTAATATATAATGTAAACTTTATTTATTTATTTACTAAAGATTGATATATAGTGATTACAATACACTAGAGACCAACCTCTGTTTCGGCTGAGTGCCTTATACGCTCACCTTAGTAGTCCGGTGAAACTGTTACGACGTTGCTAGATCAATAGCGTAGTGAGATCGAGAAAAAAAACATCCTCGGCTTTGCATGGGTACAAAGTACCCGTACTAATATGACATCATAAAGGTTTAATCGATTTGTATCCACGTTAAAGATTTGATATTTACAGTTTATAAAAGTTATAGAAACTACGAAGAACATAAAAATCTTGTAAGATGTGTAATCCTCTTTAGTCATCTTGAAGTACTTTGTAAGTAAAATTTATTTGGTAGGAGAACAACTTAGAGGTTCGCATCAGCAATAAGCTCGACATATTCATTGTGTTAGACTGTATTCGGCTGTATCATACGCGTTTTTTAATTTTTGGATGGGTAAACTCTTATGATTTCTCCAGACCGCGACGGCAACGTCTGATTAGCGACGCGTAGTCTAGCAGCCTGTGTATATGAAATATTCATATTTTACATTGACCTTGTGCAGCCCATCATATTTATCATTAACTAGCTGTTGCCCGCGGCTCCGCAAGCGTTTTTTTTAAAATATATTAAATAAATGTAAAATTTTGATCACATATCTAGTGTAAATTACAATAATATTCTTTCAAAAATATTTGTTAGTATCACACGCACATCATCTACTGTAACAGGTAACATGTACTTGTACATTATATATGTGAATACGAATAGTGAATCGAATGGGAAGAGATTTATCATCAGCCACATAACTGGAACTTTAAACTGCTATATGTTATACCCTTAGTATACCCTTAGTGCCCACTTACACTATATAAGAAAGTAATGAAAATATTAAGCTATACATTTTCGAACAATATGTGTTAAATCTTGTATTATATAGATATAATATGTCCATAGTGTCGATATAATTAAGTTATTATCATACCTTGCTATAATTTAAATCACATATAAACATATGACTTTCAATTACAACAGCGATACCCTTGGTGTTACAGTTGTTCATAGGCGACGTTAACCACTTACCATCAGGTGGGCCGTCAGCCTGTTTGCTGCCTTTTGGTATAAAAAAATCTTGGAGTCCAGTACAGCTCGTGTATGTTTACAGTGAACAACATATTTTTGATTAATTTCATATGGACGAAGGCACGGATAACAGCTTATCACTACATAGTGTAAGAAAAAGTCCTGTTCCACGTCTGTCTATATGTCTGTTCGCGATAAGATCAAAAACTACAGAACGCATCTTCATGCCGTTTTCACCAATATATAAAATGATTACTGGGCAAGGTATAGGTATAGTTTGTCTTATTATCAGGGCGGGCAACGTCTGCTGAACCCGCTAGCTTAAAATAAAACAGCTAATTAGTTACTTATTTGTCCGTAAAATTCCCGTTCAAATATTACTTGTAGTCCGGTGAAGCTATTAAGACCTTGCTAGATCAATAGCGTAGTCATTTCTAAGAAAAAAAACCGTTCAAATAGGTCCAGCCGTTTCAGAGATTACCCGTAACAAATAAAAAAAACAGACATATCCACAGAATTAAAAAAAATGTTGATATTTGTAGCATCACGGATATTTTTAATATAAAATACACTCACTTTACTTTTATTATACGTAATATATCACAAATCAAAAATTGGGTACGAAACTAACGTAGAATAAAGGTTTTGAGGAGTTTTTGGCGGGATTTTAGTCTATCATGTAGTGGATTTTATATTTTATTCATAATCTTGTCTTACTTATCTGTATATTGTGTTAAATTGGTAGAGTTTTATGTAATATGGTTCGTTTATTGTGCATAAATGAAATGAAAGATAAATAATACCGCGAAGCATGAATTCTGTTGTCTTGAAAATTAAGAAGATAAAAATTTACGAAATATTACATAGAGGATTTGGCGCTTATACCTTTACATTATCTTGGATATAGAAAAAAACTCCCTATATTAACTACTTCAGAATTGGCAGTGTGGATTAATTCCTTTGGCTATCTTATTGGATGAATATTATTATTACTAAACTTTTTGAATAGCGACACAAAATAAACTTTAAAAATGTTTGCGATATAAACGTACCACGTATAATAAAAAATTGGAAACAGAAATAACGTAGAATTAACTGTTTTAATAGGAACACGAAATAAACCATGAAAATATTTGCGAGAGATTGTTATCGCGTTACCATGGCAACGCATATAGTACTGACATTAACACGCATCGAAAGCTTCCAAAATAGCCCGATTTTGAGACATTCTTCATTAGTGCTCAGCTCCTATGGGTTTAAACGTTATGATATGTAGCCTATAGCCATCCTCGATAAATGAACTATCTAACACTAAAAGAAACTTTCAAATCAGATCTGTAGTTCTTGAGATTATCGCGTTTAACCAAACAAACAAACAAACAAACTCTTTAGCTTTATATATTAGTATAGATTAATAAAATGTATCAGAATGTATATAGGTAATTATTGCACAGGGCGCTAAAAATATGAAAACCTGACTAATTTTAATAATTTCCTTTTACAAATTACGAAATTTTAATAATTGGAACTATAATTGAATTAAATTTTAAAAAAGTACAAAGTTATTCCATTGCTATGATTTTTTACCTCTGTCGACAACGCTTAAAACTGAAGACTTTTTTTTTGTACCTACGTAAGTTCAATCTTTTTTTAAGCTATTGCATAGCTTCTATCGCGGGCCTTGAGCGTGGAGACCGAATCTAAAAAATCCGTAACGAAAAAACCTAACACCTCCACTCTGCCTACCATGTAGCTCGGCCGAGCGTTCGCTTAACGTATATATGGTACGACTGTACAAAGCTCACACGGATCGAGACTTTTTTTTTCGAAATGACTACGCTATTGACCCAGCAAGGTCTTAACAGCTTCACCGGAATACTAAGGCGAGCGCTTAAGGCACTCAGCCGATTTTATTTTGGCAACCAGCTCAAGGGTGCAAGGCACATCTCGGCTTGGCTGTTGCCTGTCGCATGCAAAATCGCGACCTATCTTAGCTAACCTAGCTAACTATTCATATATGTATGAGTTGTTGAACGGTATATGTGTACCAAGCATACACGCCTCAACAACTCCTCCATATATTTATTATCGGAAAATTGAGAGTTTTTCAGTTCGATAAGGGAAAAAAAGTAAACCCTTCCACTTTCATGTGTAAGCGTGTGGGCGTGCACGTGTGTAACGTCAAAAGTCTATTTACCATCATGCTATTGTATAAAATGAACGGAAGATACAATTCGACAAAAGAAAAACGCCAAGAAAACGATGTCGCGTGTAATTTTGTTCGACTTTGATTGAATGACAGCTATAAATTGTACCCTGTGTTTACAAGGAAACGATCAGCTGAAGGAAATAAGTTCAAAAACTTATTAGGAAACCGGTTATATAATCTGTTTGTACTGATGCGTGTTTACAATTCAGAGTTAAAACGTGCACAATATTATTAACTGTGCTCATGAAAATGGTTTAGCTATTTTATGAGATTTACGTCTTTTGTCAATGCTTATTGTGAACTGTCCTTTATTTTTTCAACAACTCGTACCAGCGTCTTCCTACGTGTGGGAAAAATGACTTTGGGCTAACTAACACGCAGCGGAAACTCTCAAAAAGAAAAAAAAAAACTTTTTTGAAACATTGTTAATTGGTGTTCCGCTCCTATTGTCTATCATCCGATACGATATATATACATATATAAGAGTTGTTGAGGTATGTATGCTTGGTACACATATATGTTTCAACAACTCATATATGTATGAATAGTTAGCTTAGCTTAGCTTAGATAGGTCGCGAATAGCATGTATCAGGTAACAAGCCGAGGTGTGGCGTGCACCCTTGAGCTAGCTCTTAAAACGCTCGCATTAGTAGTCCGGTGAAGCTGTCGAGATCGTGTTAGGTCAATAGCGTAGTCAGTTCAAAAAAAAAACTCTTATTGGTCTTAGCGTGATGATGGTCTTCCTCGTTAAATTAGTTATCTAACACTTAAAGAATTTTTCAAATCTGTGCGGAATCTTACATAGTTCCATACGAACTTTCATCCTCTATTTCCTATTGTTATTTTACACCCTTGAGTGTAATATTTTATTAAACTTTGAAGGTCATATTTATTTATATCGAATCAACAGTCTAAAAAATAAGTCCTAAACTTTTAGCTCTAAAAAATTTCCATACAACTTTTCATCCTCGTTTTTAACCTCTAACAACCATTTTTTGGCATTAAAAAGTAACCTATCTCCTTTCTTGGGCTCTAGACTACCTGTGTACCGAAATTTAATTTAAATCGGTTTAGTAGTTTTAACGTGAAAATGCAACAGACAGAGTTACTTTCGCATTTATAATATTAGTAAGGATGTACAGAGGAATACATAAGCACTACATCAATTTGTCCATTTCTCTACCACGCCCGCGTAACCACAGATCACGCCGCCGTAGTCTGGAGGTAAATTTCGCTCCCGCACACCAGATTAGGCACCCATCGGCAGCGGCTCAAGTCTAGGTTCGATCCCTCGGCAGGAAGCCCTTGAGTGCGTTACTTGCGCGATACAGTGACACAAAATTTTAAATCACTGCTACAACACTACACGATCACCCCCACACACGTGCATGCTACACGCTTACACATGGAAATGGAAGGGTTTTATTTTTTTCACTTATCGAACTGAAAAAAGTCTAATTTTCCGATAAATAAATATATGGAGGGGTTGTTGAGGCGTATATGCTTGGTACACATATGCGTATCAACAACTCAAACATATATGAATAGTTAGCTAGGTTAGCTAAGATAGGTCGCGAGTTTGCATGTAACAGGCAACAGCCAAGCCGAGGTGTGCCGTGCACCCTTGAGCTAGTTTCCCAAATAAAATCGGCTGAGTGCCTTAAGCGCTCGCCTTAGTAGTTCGGTGAAGCTGTTAAGACCTTGCTAGGCCAACAGCGTAGTCAGTTTGAAAAAAAAAAACCATTTCTCTACGGTAAAGCAAGCATCGCTGAATGCGTAGTGCCTATAAAAAACGTAGTAAACAAATGCATGGTGCTTGGCCTCTTTCTACGTCCGCCTGGCTAACTACTATCGTCCTCAAGATGAAAGTTCGTCCTAAAAATCTGTTGATGTGTTCCGACACATGAGAGCCAGCTTCTTGATTTGGCGTATTCACATTCTTAGACCATATCTTTATTTAACATTAGATTAAATTATGAGCAAAGATCAAAACCTATGAAGTATGAAAGAAAAGTAATTGTAGGTGGTAGAGACTCGCTTAAGCTATTAATGACTTCAACATGAATGTAGCGGCTCGCCCGGGGTAGTACCACCCGACCCACAGAAAACCGAAGTGACGTAACAGTGCTTGCATTGTTGCGTTTCGTTCGGTCAGTGAGAGCGCTGGAGGCCCTTACCTCTTCTCTTCACTTCTCAACCCCTCTCCCAACAAACGCTGGCAACGCACTTGCGACTCCTCTGGTGTTGCAAGTGCCTATGGACGGTGGTGATCACTTAACTTCAAGTGAACCACCTGTTCGTTTACCTCTAATGATATTAAAAAAAAACGTATGCGTAGACCGGAGCCATTATGACATAATTTAATTGTAAAGCAGATATGGCAAAATATCCCCTTCAAAATAGTACTAGTAAAATAAATTACAATGTTGACTACAATATATACTTACTGTGTATACTTATTCATAGAAAGATTTAAGTATTAATCATAACGAGACAATAACTTTGTTAAAACTGGCGTGTGATTGGTACATAACCCGCATTTGTATTTGGAAACCTATATTAAGCCATTTCTCTTTCCAAATGCGTAGTTAGGAGGCCGAGTCATATTTTTACGGAGATATTATTTTCATAATAATATTTATTATTATGGCATAGTCGTTTAATCAAAATTCTGTTTCATGTCGGACGATAACGTGGCTAAAGATTTTGATACGCTAGGTTAGCAGCGCTTAACCCTCGATTAAATTTATCGGAACACTTTGATAGGCGCTTAATGACATATTCTCGACAATAATGGTTTTTAAAGTGAAATCCCACTGTTAGAATCGTGTCCTATATAGTAACAATTTTATAATCATACAATCGAAGATATGAGTAGATTATAGTTATCACATTAGGATATCACGAGTTTGTAATTTTACACAAATAAGCTACAAACTTTTGTTATATCTTGGATTAACAATGTATATAATTTGGATGCTTTAGTTCGTAAAAATGTCAATACATTTCGAAGCCTATTTACACTAATCTTGTAAGAACAAAATACAAATATGGACCCAGCATTTTCATGTAGCTTATAAAATGTTAGGTATATATCATTTTAACGATGAATACGGGTATGTCCATCGCCCTGGCAGTTTAAACTGCACAGACGCCAAGAGATGCCGCTCCCACAGGGCTAGTAGAGGACAGGACTTGTAGTCCGGTGAAGCTGTTAAGACTTTGCTAGGTCAATAGCGTCATACTTGCAAAGAAGGCGGCGGAGAGGGAGAGGGAGCGGACTACTAGGCTTCCCTGCCGCAGTCAACGAACCACATGGCGCCGATGGGTAGGGGATGACTTCCGGCCGCCGTAGATGGGGCCTGGGGGCGATGGACACGGGCATATTTGTCGTCCTGACAGTGTAAACTGCACAGGCCCATGTGGTGGAGGCGCATTGTGCCGATGTGACTCCCACAGTTCGTCAGGGGTGGTCTAACACCCACTCCCTCTTTGAGGGTTCTAAAATCTTTGACCCCTTAGACCGCAGTCAGCGCCTCTTAGAGGGCCCACACATGTCGGGGGAGCAGAAGCAGTGCCAGTCTCCCTCGCCAATAAGGTGTATGAAGGCACCATGGGGTTTTTGTCCGTGCTAATCGGACATAACCCTTCCTCAGCTGCCCCACGGGATGGGTATCTGTTAGCGATCTCTCTATGTTAAAAAAAAAGTCAATAGCGTAATCAGATCGAGGAAAAAAGCCAAGAGAACTCTCGGAGGGGCCAGTACCTGTCGGGGGATCAGACGCAGTGTCAGTCGGCATTCCTTGATCCCCGGGCCAAAAGGTTTAAGAAGGCACCAGCGGGTTTTAGTCCGTGCGAATCGGACATAACCCATCCTCAGCTGCTAGGTGGGATGGGTATTTGTTAGGGATCTCCCTATGTAAAAAAAGGTACGTAACATCTTTAACTACTCATGTCTTCAATAAACAGACAACGTACAGTTTGTGAATAGTCATCTTAAGTAAGATTTGTGTCTTAGTAAATTAATTATAAAAACATTTGAAACGCGACACATTGTTCCAATTTGTACACTGTAGCTTTTAGAGTCAAGGAATGTCTTTGTTTGAAAGAGCTACGTCAATTTAAGGTTATATTTGTTGGCAAAGAAACAGCGTCACAAGAGCCACTACGTAAGACAACACAATTGTCCTTTTAGGAACAATGTGGTTAGACCGTGAAGTGTTGAGTGGTGTTTGTTTTATCTAATGACTAAACTTCAAATTTCTGCGTTTTCTGGAGGCGTTTAATTTTGTACTGTACATTAAATATAATAGTATTATCATATATCATCTCTACTAGAATACGGTAGATTTTATGTCTGCTAACTTTTGCTTTCGGCTTCACTCACTGACCTATCCCTCGAAAACAATACTTTTTTTCTTGATGAAGGATACGAGTGGCAGAGCTGAAGCTATTACTGGTTTCAGCATGAACGGGTCAGCTTGCCCGGGGTAATACCACCTTCTCATAGAAAACCCGAATTGAAGTAACAGTGCTTGCATTGTTGCGTTTCGTTCAGGTAGTGAAAGCGCCGGAGGCCTTCCTCCTCTCTCCGCACCCTTCCCTCCTAGCCCTCCCCCAAATCCATTGCCCCAAACACAGGCTGGCAATTCACTTGCGACTCCCCTGGTGTCGCAAGTGTCTATGGGCGGCAGTCGTCACTTAACATCAGGTGACTCGCCTGCTCGTTCGCCTCCTATGACATAAAAAAGATACTATAAGTTCTTTTCTGTGCTTCTGATAACGGAAAAAAAAAAACATGATAATCGGTTGGCGGTTGCGTAGTTACGGCCTGAAAGCACAACAAATAGACTCACGTTTATATAGATAAGGTAATATAGATAACGATTTAAAGATAATATATCAACGATATATTCTGAATTGAAAAAATGTAATTTACATAAGATGTAATTTTTACCATCCTATATATCGTTTTTTTTTTTGTTGTCTACTAACATGTATTTGCCTCGAAAATCACATTGAACGCGAAGAATAAGAAATCTTGTTTAAAATGGCAATTGTTGTATATTTATGAAACTTATCCAGTACAATGTAAAATAAACCGGAATTTTCAATATTAATAAAACTTAAAACAAAGTTATATGATGATAATAACTACTATTAAATTAACTACTAATTTATAACGAAGAGAAAAATGTAAAATTTATTCAAATAATGTTTTATGTATGAAGCTGTGATGGTTTTGGTCGTCGGATGCATTTTAGTAATACTCATTGATGGATTTTTATTGCGTGTATATCAGAAGCCATTACAAGAGTTTCCAAAAGCTATATATAAGCATAACTTAAGAGATATAGACATTATATATTATAAATACCTGACACAACCCATCGGTAGAATTTAAGAAATTTTGGCTGCATCTTAGTTTGTCATGTAGTGGATATTATATTTTATTCATAATCTTGTCTTATTTGACTCTATATTTTATAATATTGGTGGTGTTTTACGTAATATAGTTCGGGTATATTACCTGAGAGTGAAGTAATTGGAAACAATAAATACAATGAAGCACGAATTCTGAGATTCCATAAAAACTCCATGCAAAGTTCTAACAAGAGTGTCACCATCTTGTTAGTTTTGTATAAACGTATGTACGTATGTATAAACATTTATTAAAATAAGTTAATCCGTTCTTGAGTTTCTTCCAGTAGTAGAAACCGGATATACATTTTTTTAATATCAAATTCATAATGGTTATTACAAATTTGGAAAATACAAATACACGAACAGAAAGAACTACAGTTTTATTAATATAAAAGAATACTGTGTAGCATACAATGTTATAACCGTTACGTAAATGTGATATCACCCATCCTAAAAGTTATATACTCGTAGACTATACAAAGTCAATACAATGTAGAACTACAATATTACGTAAGTTCTGTTAGTCTTTTGTTTGCTGAAGGCTATGTGAGGTCGTTTAGGTAAAGTTGATAAAGGCTACGTGATATTATCTGAAAATAAGAACAAATGTTTTATATCCAGTGTAACTACATTGTGCTATTTCGAATGTGAAGCATTCTCCTTAAACATTGTAAGACTTCTACAAAGCTATTGAACTCTTTCGACGAATCTATATCCATATAGTGAAGTGAATGGAAAATAATATTACGCAGTATGAATTCTGAGAGGCCACAAAAAGTCCCTGGAAAATTCTAACAAGGGAGCCACTATCTTGTACATTGAATTAATAGCACGACACTTTACCTGAATATCGATATTCTAATTTGTCCTGATGATTTTAAAACTATCTTTGACTTTATCAACTCCACGCATTATGGTATTTAAACAATTTTATTTATGAATACTTGAAGAATAAGAAGATAAAAAAGACGGTTAAAAACATGTAGGAAATATTATCTATCTTTACTAAATATTTTGTTCCAAAAGTTATTTCAAAATGCTACGATAAGCAAAGAAAACTTTTTGTTTCCATGAAGGTCATAGCTTACCAGCATAAAGTTTTAGGAAATATTCAAAATTAATGTAATAAATATGTTACAAGCTTACTCTAAAATAATGTAGAGCTATCAACCAATAAAGAAAAGTTACAATTACTTGTCATGGAACATAAATATAAATATTTTAAATAGAGCTAGTTAAGTTAGTATTAATTTGTTATGTAAGTACTATACTTACTACGAATATACGAAACATGTATAGTCGACTGTGGAGATTACACGTTAATTTGCAATATATTATAATTAATTATATTTTTAACATTTTTCCAAACAGTAGTATTAACCGCGCGCCAACAGGTTAAACCGTCAGAAAAGAAGCCAAGCAGTAAGTGGTACAGTCACGTTGAAGCCATTACTGGTTTTAGCATTAATGGGTCGGCACACTTGGGGTACTACCACCCTCTCACAGAAAACCGACGTGAAGTAACAGCGCTTGCATGGTTGCGTTTCGTTCGGTTAGCGAGAGGTCCACACCTGACTAACCTGTTCGTTTGCCTCCTGTGCATATTATATTTAAAAGGACGCGTTTCTCATCCTTTTTGATGTTTTAATTATTGGATATTTCGCTTTTTCTATTATTAGTTTCAGGTTTATCTTTTCACATACACCTCACACAAATAAAATAAATTATATTTTTTGTTGAAATGACGTTCACTATAATATTTAACACTGGATTAACGCAAAGTAACACCTTCTACAGTTAAATACGTAAGTTGACCTTATAACTAAGTTACAACCAGAGTACAGTATGAAATATACTAATATAATCTTTCTTTAAAATAATTGAGTATTGTTTTGACCGTTCTTAATAACATTAAAAAGTTAACATATTTAATAGCATTGAAGAATACATGTTCTTATATTGGGGCCCCTCACATCAGTAATATACTTTTGTATTCATTTTTAAAACGCAAAATCACAAAATTACTGGTCGAGTTGATTATCATTGAAATGTCGTGCTACGTTTATCTGACGTCACAAATAGCCGTCATGATAGATATGCGTGTTTTAGCATGAATTAAAATGTTGGTCAAAGCAATTTTTTTTTTTCGTTTTTATACCTTCATTTTATACGGAAATAAATTATACCTTCATTTTATACGGAAATAAAATTTGTTTAGGCTATGGAGAATTTTGGTCAAAGCAAATAGGGCAAAGCCCATAGGGATAATAATAGAAAAAATCTCAGTAAATTAACCAAATACTAACAGAAACTGCGTAAGACATCCCAAATAAACAGGTAATTTGTAGAAAAGCTTTTCAAACTTTTACCATAATTCTTTTCAATAAAACTAGAGTCTAACTAAAACTAGAAAGATAGAAAGAATACTATAAACTTGATTTTTATAACTAACGAAACTTTTACGTCTTGTCTTGACTAATAGAATTAGACTTTTTGAAGGAGGTTATATTGTATACGTTTTATTTCAGTATTTATTTTTCTTTTGAAATCCTTTGTAACTGTTGTGTAATCCAGCCAACATCGATAACTGATAAGCAAACTGACCTAGTTTTGTTAATTATTTTTTAATTTATTTAATGTCTTTAGTCACGAGATTATTTTAATGTTTCGTCTGTTCTTAAGTATAAAAAAAATTGTAGGGCGTTGTTTTAAAACATAATAAAATATAATAATAATTGAGTTTAGTATTTTAAAAATTTAAAGAAAAAAAAGTGTGTGTGTACTTATTTATGTACACCCGTTAGAAGTTATATTTCTTTGACGTAACAAGATAAAAATCGATTCAAAAATTGTATATTTCGCCTTATTCGACGTTTGTAGAAAAACGACACTAACAATAGAAAAAAGGTATTTAATACATCGAAAGTTTTAATACAAACAACAAATACAAAAAAAAAAAAAAAACAAAATGTTGACTATAGCTTACTTCAGAGTGTCGTTTTTTCGTGACGGCGTGCTCGCACATTGTAATAACTTTAGGGTGTAGTTTTTTTCATAACGGTGTGCGCGCGCATCGTTATAACTTCCGGTGTCGGTTTTTCCTGACGGTGTGCGCGCGCATCGTAAAAATGTATTCTCATCATTTTTCCCTAACGCGTCAAAAGTAGTTTAACTTCAAAAATACAAGAAACTACAGTACAAAAAATCTCAACATAATTTTTGTCGTTTAACAAAATGGTCCCTATCTATATATTAATACGTGAAGCCAAAAAATTGTACCCTTTTTTAATCTATTTCTATTCTTTATAGTTAAAGTTTATATGCCGGAGAATATTTCATATAAAATGCATTAGAAGTACATTAAATTGATGAAAATATGCACTACTCACACTACTACTTGAATTTTACACAACATATACACACATGTTAATAAAAAAGATATTTTTACAGCCGTCAATAATTACGAACTTCAAAAAAAGTTGTGAAAGAGGTTGCTATGCGTATTACGTTTTAATTACCATTTTACATCCTACATTCCACAATAATATTATAAAATATAACTATTTTTGTAATGTTTATTATTTTTTATGGTGAACTCACTTCACATGATAAATTAATAAAAAATTGAGCCAAATATTACTTTGTATAATAAAAATAAGAATTTTATTCATAAAAGTAATCCATTACTTAGACCTCCGCGGTTACAATGTTGCAATTCAACCTCATGTATCAACAAATAAAAATAATTATTTTCAAAAGCTAATAGTAGTATTAAAAACATCTTTGTCTTGGATTCACCATTTGATTGTATTGTGCATCCATTACTTTTCCAAACGATGATACTGGGCATATCACTATTCTCATAATGAACAGAATACATTTAATTCAATATCACCCAGAAATACCACCCCATGGTATCTTGTAAAATTAATGGAAAATTGTGTCATGGGTTGCGATAAATTTCTTTATTTTCGTAAAGTTATGTTTGGTTAAAATTTGAGCTTTACCACGTGGTTTTTGTTTCCAATTTATTATTAATTTTCATTTTCATTTACACACAGATTTTTTTAATGATTATATTATAAAGATCATGGCAAATGGCAAATAACTGACTAGCCATGGTGAAAACCTTTGATTATGGATGTATACTCTTTGACAAAAGAAGCCTAATAAAGTTCCAAACATTAAAAAATCAATTAACTATGGTCGAATTTCGACCACTTGGCGCCCACTAGTAATATTAAATATACAATAATCTATATGAATTTATTTGATGGAAAACATTGAAATTACACGTACAGAGGCAGCACAGTCCTCGCTTTGTTAAGGTTGGTCATTACTGGTACATGATTAAAATCTGCCACATAGAAGCCGATATATAGTAACTTCTGCTTAGAATTTATTCTTCTGAAACACGGAGTTAGGGGCCGATTCACACCGCTTATTAAAACAGAACAGAACAAAATACTATTCATTACACTATATTAGTTATCCATGTAGTAATTATTGTTGTATAAACTTAGCAATAATAAACATTATTATAAACGCAAGCGGTATAACATCAGTGTTTCGCCAAACATCCGTAACGTAGACTTCGGGTTTTTGACGTTAAATAAACTATGGAATTTTTATCACCTATGGCAGAAGTGTTGTCCAATTTTGGATCTGTAACCATGATAATTAAATTACAATAAAATATACTACATAGCATAAAAAAGATATAACTAACCTCGATCTTTACTAAACTTAAGGTTGAATCTAAAGGAATATTGTGGTCGAATTTATTATTTTTTAGGCACATGCCAGATACATACTACTTATAATTTTAAATATGTAGGTAGTGTTTTGATCTTTATTCTTCGTGATAACTGAAATACGCCAAATGTTGCAAATTCTTAAAGATACTAAGTATCACTATGAAGCATATTAGTTTTGCCAACTTTCTAGGCAACCTGCCATAGCAATTTAGGTCTGATTTATTTTTAACTAGCTGATGTCTGCGACTTTGTACTTTTATAAATAGATTTGTGGATACATACAAGTAGTATTTTATCTGGACCAATTGTATAGTTTTGTATATTTATTAAATTGTAATTTTATCATGACTATTGTAACTCATGCAACGCTATTACCAATTCGATAGACTAAATAATTAATGGAGAAATACTCTATTTGTAAGTCTCATCAAGATCGGTTAAGTTATGAAAGACTATCCCGGAAAAACAACATTCACATGGTTTCTACTTATGTTTATAGATTTAATTGCCCATTATTTATTTGCTGTCTGTTACTTCTAAATGAAGATCTAAATATTTCAGTTAATGATTTTTTTTAATACATCTTCAGTCTACATATGGTTTAAAGTTGAAATTATAACACTATCACAGTTTCATTTTATATGAATAAGTTTTAATTTCGCCTTGATCCAATAAATATATAAATAAATAGAGAAAATAAATTTTATACATATGAATTAAATTCAATGTCATTGAAATATATGAAAACATTAAATATAACAGGTCCACGCAAGAAAAACCTATTTATCTTTTATATACTTGTAATTAGAATATATTATTGAACTAATAACTAATAATTCGGAACTATGTTACTTGGTCACGTTATGTAACAAGAAAGATAAAAAACCAAACTGACTTCGCTAAGGAACAGTAATAAACCGTGAACTCAATTATTATACCAATAAGTATGTATACAAGAACGTTGCAATATTATTTATACCAAAAACTGCTCATCAGTTATTTACCTTCACAATCATCTTGGATTATCTTTAAGAATCATGAAAATCGGTCGTGTAGTTTCTCATTTAATACACGTATAAAAATCTATTAAAAACTAGAGATGTTTTTTTAAGTCGATTAAATTCAATAGTCAAAACGCGTCAGTTTCAGATATTATTTGGGACTAACTGTGACGTAATCGTCTGAAAGCGTGTTTTAATATTTGTCTCTCGTGGCATATTCAAACGGCTGAATGTCGTCTATAGTTTATCATAAAATTTAATTGTACTATGGAATATAGCATTGTATACTTTTTATAACGTTATATATTTATAGTTTATTTATTCGAAAGGTTTAAGTCCAGTGAAGAGTGATTAACAGCTATTTAAAAAAAATCATAATCACCTATTCAAAGGATTTATGTTTAAGTTACGTTGGAAGCATAGCATAAAATATCAATAACTAGCTGAACCGTACCCACTTCGTTGAGCAATAAAAATTAAAAAAAAAAACCTTTTGTGGCTTAAATATAAAGTTACATATACACTGTCACTTTTTTATAGACATTGTCAACCTCTACAACTTTTCTATAGAACTCAACCATGTATATCTCATCGTTTTCTCCGACTTACTTTGCAAATTTAACTACAACGAAAAAGTCTTTTCATTTTTCGAGTTAATATATAGCCTATGACACACACAAATAACATGGCTTTCTATTGGTAAAAGCATTTTCAAAATCGGTTTAGTAGATCCAGAAATTATCCCCTACAACCTTATAAACTTTACCTCTTTATAATATTTTTTATATTTTTATTTTTGTACCTTTACTTTTGAAATCTGTTATAGTAGAACTATTTAATTTTTCATAATTTGTAAGTAGAAATTATTATTAGAGTTTTTTTTTTAATTCTATTCTGCGGACTCTTGGTCCACACCTTTTTTTGCTTACATGTAGTATTTTGTATACGTAAAAATCGTATCCGTGAGCGTATTTTTTTTATTACTAATTCATTAAATATTAACTGTTCAATTATTATCAACTATTTTTGGTTTAATGACATTTAGCGCTTGCATTTCCATTGTTTATGGCCATTTTTAGGTTGTAATCCACAATATCCCGTGCCGGAGCGTCCACGGCCCGACGAATGAACCTACTTATCGCGTCGTCAGTCACGTCGGTATAGTAGACACAGGTGTCGGTGTGTCTAGATATTGCCACTATAGCATGTAACTCTTTATAATATTAGTATAGATATTATGATATTGTGGATGATAAAGTAAGAAACGGTGTATATAAGCTCATGTTCCCGTTCGAGCCGATAAGTACAAACGTTCGGTCACAGTATACATATAAGAGACAGTACAGGAACTACCTGCAAACTCTCGAAAACGGCACACTCACACAAACATGCGTATCTACGAGGCTCTTGAGTAGTTTTCGCGCTACTATCCATAGAATATCTTTTAAATTCTCTCGTCGACAGTAGTCCGGTGAAGTTGTTAAGACCATGCTAGGTCAATAGAATAGTCAGCTTGAGAAAAAAAACCTCTCGTCTATGCGCATGTTTGTGTGAGTGGGCCGTTTTCGAGCGTTTGTAGGTAGTTTCCTTACTGCCTCTCATATTTATACTGTGGTTCAGTCTTTATTTTTATACCTTTTATTGCCTGTATCGGTTAAACTCCGTGTGGGATCCGCCTGTATATGGAGTAACTTTGAAATTTACTTTTTATTGTGGCCATAGGAGAATTCACCAGATGTTAGTTTATTACAGCAACTTACTACTTTAAACTTCGGTTTATTCAAATATTAACTTTTCACTTTATTAGTTTACGCTTTAAAACTTATAAATGTTATGATCGGTTTATTGCCCTTAACTGTTATGCTATTGGTTTTAATGTGTACTCTGTGTTATTTTAGTTAATAACATAAACAGATTAAGCCGAAGTATCAACAAAGGCCTAAAGATATGAATATCGTATTGAAATTTATATAATATATTGAATTAAACTTATGATATGGTTTCTAAAATAACTATTAGAAACAAGTTCTTGAATATATGATTATAATATAACTTGATAGTTTCAACATTATTTATTTTTAAGCACCGTAACTTGCATTGAGTTTCAGTTGGAAATCAGCGCTAAGTGTTTCTCATAACACTTTAGCATATGCTCAGCTGGAGGCCGTTTCATAATGGAATATTATGCACATTTTTATCCACTCCTGTATATTATATTATGTAATGCATATTGAATAAAATATTTCTTCCTTTCTTTCGTAGAATATTTTTTTTTTCTGCATACTGTACAAAAGTACTGAAAACTTTATAGTGGATTCATATGTGAAACACATTTGTATTGAAGTTAGTATACGTGAACGATGAAATTTGGTTTGAACTCTCCACACTGCTAAACATAAGTATAGCGAAACCACATATATAATATCGTATTTAGTCTGTGTAGGGGATTTACGAGTATGTAAAAAATGTCTTTGTGCAATGTGTACTTTGTGTTAAGAAAAAAAGGCGTAAATTTAGTAATGTATTTCTAACTTTGGTATTCATTAAAATATTATACACATTAGAGATATGGGAGAAATTACTACAAATCTAAACGTACAAATTGTGTTTAATAGATTTTTGATATATTGTCATAGTGTTCTAATGGGATTACTTTGCATTTCCGTCTGAAATCGATAGGCCACGTCTCATTGGGACAAAAATGTTTGACTTTATTTGCGCGAAGTATACTTAAAACTGATAATAAAAAGAAGGGAGTACTAGTAAATGATATAATGCAATTAAACGCGTTGTTAGCTGACGGTGGAACCTGACATGACATCGGCGGATAGTTCAACCTGTAGTCGATTAAAACTGTTAGTATGTAGCTTTAAGTATATAAAGATGAATTAAAATATGTGGCAGATTAACATGTACCGACCACAATCGATTACACGTGTTTTAATCGGTTGCGGAACATCTTCAGATCGATGTTGACTCTTCCGAGGCGAGCAAGCGAGACATTGCAATCTGCGTATCAGTAAAGTAGGCGTTACGACTTTAATATTTAATAAAGGATTTCTGTAAAGTACTGCCATCAACAAGCAAATTTTTTGAACTGTATATTTGTTTGAATTACTAAAACATTCATATGTATAAAAAATGTCTTAATTAATTTTTATTGACTGTTTTTGAACAACTTTTTATGTTCAAGAGTAATCTGGACGGTTCCGAAGTAATGTCCTGGATTTTATAAAACCTTACGGTAAATTTTTTAACCTATACTTATTTAAACACAAACAATTTCTTTAGTGTGTCAATGTTAATACTCACTCCTCCTGGAGGGTCTACAATCTTGTCCCCTTATTTTTTTTATTTGATTGGTCCACAAACTGACTTCAATTGAATTACATACATAACTATTATACATATATATAAAACCATGTGATGATTGCAATCTTCTAGATGTAGACACAGCATGCATATAAAATATGGAGAACGTAGGCGGTACAAAAACTTAATAAATACATTATAAAACGAACAACCTAGAAATTACATTATTTAAGTGTTTTAAGAGTATTTTTAATAGAGGTAACAGAACCTGAAAACATGTCAATCTCTTTGTAAACAGCGTTACAGAAAGAGGACATATGATATACTGGAAGAATGTGAAACTTATGCCGCAGTTGGGGCCCCTTAGGAGGCGACAACGCCTGTCGGAGAAGCAGCCGTATTGTCGATTAGACAGTGCCTGCATCGGCCAAAAGGTGTAAGAAAGTACCATGGGGTTTTGTTCGTACGATTCGGGCATATCCATCCTCTGCTGCCTGGCGAAGGCAATGAGAAGAATGTCAATGTTTCTTTAGTATTTTACTTCGTAATCAATATAACACAGAATTTAAACTGAGATCCTGTCTATGATCTGAAATTAGTTATCGGTTTCTATACGATTATCAATTTATTATTATCATATAATTATAAAGAAGACAAACAAATGAATCATTTAAAATAAACATACAAATCTTCAGCGAAAATCTACCATAACAGTACCACAGTAGCTACTATCAAAATATTTGCAGAAGAAATAAGGAAGTTATTGCTTGTAAATACAAACTAAATTCTACGAAAATGATGTATATTATGGTTCTGAGATTAGTAAATTTCCACACGATTTATTTTCAACAACAAATTTCATGTGGGCTTTATTTAAATAAACATTTAAATAACTTTAATATTTTTGTAAATTTAATAGGCTATATGATAGTTTGAAAAATAATGTCATAAATATTTTGATATTAGCAATGACTATGGGTTTTAAAAGCGATTTACTGTAATTTGAAGAAAGATTAATGCTATATGTATTCGATACAACACGAAAATAAATGTTATTTAACTGGCGCCATTCGATCGTAAATGGTTTTGATTGGTCAAGTCTATGATGACGTCACATCTTATTTAATAATGTCTGCCATTGATTGCCAATTCATTGCGATTCAATTATCCTGTGACACTGCTTAGATATTATCATTACATGTGACGTCACGTGAATCTAGTGCGACGGTAGATAGCGTTTTAGCGGTTTTCTTAATAGTATGTTACACTTTGTTATTTTTTAAGATTTACTTTTGAAAGATATAATCTGAAATCGTTTCCAGAAACCAGTCAGTCTATTGTTAAATTAGCCAATATATTTTTCTTTAATGTTAGGTGGACGTACTTAAAAAAAAATGTTTTTTTTTTATTCCTTATTTATTCCACAATTTAGTTCTGGTAATAGAATAAACACAATAAAAGTTTAATATTTGGTACTTTATTTGTAAATTAATATAATAATTAACAATGAATCTTAGTTTATCTTAGATCGATTTATTCTAAAAACATTTGATCGTCTCTAACTTTTTTCTTGGAGAAACTTTTTATCCTCTTTTTTTCATTATCACTCTCCACTAGGAGGTACTAGTTCAATATTATTAAGATTTATCATCGCAGGCAATTGCTATATTGTTACAAGCCATTTCAAAATAATCTCTTTTAAGGATGCACATAATGAAGAAATGCATAAGGGAATTTTCACCTATTAAGTCTATTAACATGATATATTCAAAATATAGTCTATAGTAATACTATAAGCTTATTTTAAGTTTATTTTTTTATGTATCATAGGGGGCAAACGATCAGAAGGGTCACCTCATGGTAAGTGATCACTGCCGTTCATAAATACTAGGCAACATCAGAGGAGTCGCGAAGGAGTTTCCTTTGTTTGTTACGCTTTCACGCCCCGAAACTTGAAACTTAGTACGCAAGAGAATGCAAGGTTACAAAAAATAAATTGGGTACCTTTCACCCATGAAGAGTACTGTTATTTAGATAGGTATAATAGTAATACGAGCAAAGCTCCGAGCAATAGCTAGTTGTAAATAAAGTGTCGAGTTAGATTTGTGACTAGATTAAAATTAGCTCATAAGTAGGACTGAGTTGTTGATATTATTAAGTTTTTCAAACTATGTATGAATTATCACTATATATTATAAAACAAATAACTCTGCTACGTCTGTTTGCCTGTCCGCGATAAACTCTAAAATTACTGAACGTATCTTCATGCAGTTTTCACTAGTAGATAAAATGATTCATGAAGAAGATATAGGTATATAATTTGTCAAGGTTCTTTATCAGGACGCGATAACGTCCACCGCTCGCTAGTTTGTGTAAAAGTACAATTAAAATAAAATTGATTTGCTATGTACATATACTAAGAATTGTTAATGACAAGATCTCTAGATTTTATTATAAAGACAGTCGTCTGTATCTATTACTGGAGGTGAAGTTTGCTTGTTAGTAATCCGATAGCCCACGGTTAGCGTCATAGATTTTTATTGTCTTCCGTCGTCGATCGTTATAAAAATATTCCGTGAAAACAAAGCGCGAATAACGCATTAATATTGATTTTCAAATTTGACGATCTCATTTAGTTTGACACTAAGTTTTGTGTTTAAAGATAATTGGCTTCAGTTACACATCAAAAGGGTTATATATTATGTAATATATTATGTTTGCTTTTTGGTTTCGTGTTATTTTATAACCACAAGTAGCTTCTACCCGCGAATTCGTACACGTGGAATAGGTACATTGAACTACCGCTAATACGCAGCGGAAACTCTTAAAATGAAAAAATTACCTGATTTTTAAATATTCTTAATTGGTGCTGCTCTTTTATTAGTATTAGCGTTGTAATATATAGCGTATAGCCTTACTCGATAAATGAACTATCCAATACTAAAAAAAAAAACAAATCGGATCAGTAATTCCTGAGATTAGTGCGTTCAACCAAACAAATCCTCCAGTTTTATATTATTAGTATAGATTTGATTAGCTTCATTAACTATTAGTTATTTATTTTAAATATTGTTTTAAATTCCGCACCAACTAGCTGTAGTTATGTTTGACAGCTGTACTTGACAGCCAACTTTCCTAGGACCTTACCTTGGACATATTGTCATTTAATCAGGTGATAATGTGGTCAAAGTCTAACCGCCGCTAAATGCCAATTCCAATGCGCCAATGGGGTTTAAGCGGTAAAGTAAAAACAGAAAATACACAATATAATCAATAAACTTGTTTCGAACTATAATTTATCCCAAGAATATAAAGTGCAGTTTACAACCTGTTCAAAATAAATATGAAAAAGTCGGTACGTAAAATATCGTATATAAACTTTAATACAAATAAGCTAAGTTTATGAAGCAGTACAAGACAAACGACAATTTTATTATACCCGCTTACGCTTATCTTGAATGCTGATACCTTGATGAACTAGGCGAGACGAATTTATCGAATAATTAAGTCCTTTATACAAACGTTGGAAGGGCGGACCATCGTTTGATGGCAATGAACTAATGATTACAACTTTTGTTCTGATACAAAATTTATGATACTGTTTTGTTCAGTTTATTTTTAAATTGAGCGACGATTCAGATAACATACGTAAGCATACTTTTCTTTGAACACAGTTTACTATTTATTACAATTATAGTTGTTTTTAGAGATGATATCGATGTTGTATAGACTGAGTGACTCATCTACATCTTCTAACCTTTATCCCACCCATGTAGGGTCGGTACAACATGTTTTCCTTTTGCACTCTCCTCTATCAAAAGTCATCTCTATATTTTCACCTTTTACACACATATCAATTGTCACACATTCCATCCATACCTTCTTCGGTTTTCCTCTACTCCTATATATCCATTCACCAATATACTTCAAACTTTTCTAGTTACACGGTTTTCATCTCTCCTCATGACATGCCCATACCATGCTAACGTATTACTCCTCAACGTCTCTGTCACTTGTGCTTTTTTTAAACACCCTCTGATATAGTCATTCTTAATCTTATCCATACTAGTGACACCACATATCCACCTTAACAGACGCATCTCTGCCATATGTGGTTTTCTCTCATCCGTCTCTTTCGTAGTCAAGCACTTTGATGCGTAACATCATGCCTGTTGTTACGATAGTTTTATAAGCCTTATAGACTAAGTGACTAACGTGTAAAAACTGTATAGGGTTTGTTAGTTAATTATAATTAACCTTCTCATCGTCAGTATGTATGAAGAAGTTAAAAGTTATGTTCCGCACCGATCTTTTGGCCGCTCTAAATATAGTTGTGCACAACACAAATTTAGGTATAAATCCGTATTATGTTATATTTATAGCGTTCAGACAAGTTATAAACAATAAATATAGAAATGCCAATTTTAGATTTCCTTAATAATTTAACTTTTTTGTATTAAACTCTTCACTGTATTATGCCTAACCTGGCCTTACGGCTATATTCAGAGCGGCCAAAAAGATTGACGAGGACTGTAATATACCTAGAGAAGGAAGGATGTTTCCCACCAGCAGGTACGTAAAATATAATGGAATAGATGTTAAATAAAAATTCTTTTAAACTGATTTATGGTACACCTTATAAGTATGCCATGCTTGTGTTTAATTTACTTAAAGTTTCGACCTGGTTTATCTGAGTACGCCACTGTTAGACCATTTACTTTACAATTAATACTATATTAAATTATAACCTATAAATTTTTTAGATTCTTTTTAATGTTACAAGCGGGAGGTGTCTTCGCTCGCATCTTGTATATTTCTTATGGGGCCGTGGACATCGTAAAAGGGCAGATAGTAAAAAAATGACAGTGTTGCTAAAATAATCATAAAAATATTATAGGTTATTTACACAGAACTGATAGTAGACGCGTTTTAACGGTGGTTATTTACTTTTATATGGGTTTATGTTGCTTAATCACTATAAATGTTTGTAGTATATTTTGTCACGTGGTTTTACTTTACATATTATTTCTGGATATTAGTAACAGCCTGCTTACAAAAATATCTGAGTGACCAAGAAATCTTTAAAACTGATGTCCTATATTTTACATGTTGGCAAGTTTTCCAACGTTTGTTTTTATTTCTTAATACGTTTAATCAAATAGTAGTAAGTAAAATAATCCAGTGGATATTTCGAAGTTTAGTATGCTTTAAAAAGTACTTATTTGTTTGGAGGCTTGCATATAAATGGTTTTAATACTAGACATTTTTATGAATTTAAAATTCTTTCTTTTCTTGAGCTTGGTGTTTGAATTGATTCTTAATGCAGTAGGAGCGGTGTAAATATTAAAGCCGAAAATTCGTCACACATCCAATAATGAAATTACACAAGGAGCTTTAAAACAGTAACAGTTTTAATGTAACTATGAATTATATTACTTATCAGCTAATATTGACTTATTAGTCGAAGTTAATCAATTTTTACTTTTAATTTGCCTGTTTAGGTAACGCTAAATGAATTCTGTGGAATAGTAACCATAACTGTAAACAGTAATAATTGACTTAAGTCCAGTCCAACTCAACAAGTTGCTGCTAGTCGTACAAATTTCGAACAACCTATGGATAATTGTAATGTCAAATTGATAAATGTCGAAGTTGCAGGCAAAAAAAATAATCAGAAGATCGATAGAAGTCGTCCTCTTCAATAAACATTTTGGAAGGAACTTCTTTAAAATGAGAAAACACTGTATATAATCCACTTTTATTGTACAAACAGGATTACCAAAGAGAAACGTGAAGTAAACTGGTAGACTGTGTTGCGTTCTCCGGCCGACTTTGTATCATCCTCAGATGAAATTACCGTAGATCAGAGCAAGCATGGTATAACTTTGAAACCTAAATAAAATGCGGATACGAAGACAGTGAAAGATACTTGTGTGAATGCGACTTTGCTTAGACCATGTCTCATTATAGCGTTCTTTAAGTCCTTGTTTTTCCACGAGAAGATCATGGAGTCATCGAATGCAAATATACAAGTGCTTGTTTTGGTCTACATGTGCTGTTTAAATATGAACTTCTATTTGAATATCTCTTTTTATGCAATTATTTGAACTTTAAACTTTCCCTTCTTCCTGATCAGCTATTGTGTCGATGATCATATTTTAATCTACTATTTATAGGTTAAATTTGTATCCTTTTAACAACATATTTAAACTATTAAAATACTTTTCAACAGAGTATTAATAATGTAAGCACTTAAGTCTGAAACACATTGGTTCAACTCTATTCTTGTGTTCTATTTGAGTGAGCGGGTGCGGCGGTAACTTATTCTTATGCTACCGTTCACCGCGTTATGAGATATCAAACAAATATACTATTTATAAAACTACATCTACTTTCAATCGTTTATTGAGAATGGTTTGTGATGATTGTATTTAGAGTATGAGATTTGAAAACAACTATTCTTAATCGTTTCGTTTGTAAATTATTATGGTCATAAAATGAAATGGTTTTGTCAAGACTCGTATTTACTTTATGTTTTAGGATAAATTGTATTTCTATATAAAATTTTTGGATGTATCAACATAATAAATGTCAAAATACAATATTAATTTTGTAACGTTTATTCTATTCCATCGACTGAGCTGTTATCGAGAAAAATTTTAACATCGAAAGTGACATTTCTTTTTTCAAGTCCTAGTGTGTATAGAATACTTTAATGGATCTCTGGAACTTGCAGTCATATTTTGAATTCTATAATCTGTTTGCTTTTAAGGGCAGCAGAGTAAGTATTATACAAGATGTAAACGTAGATAGATTAGAAAGTACGTTAATAGCGAAGTAATTGTGTGGGTGCTGTATGGGGCGCGGTGCGGGTTTTTTTTTTCGAACTGACTACGCGATTGACCTAGCAAGCAATTAACATCTTCAGTAGTTAGCTTCGTAGTCCGGCTACGCACGGCGGGAACATTGGAGATCAAGTTCCGGTTTGCCGCCTGACTAAAATCGAACACTAACGAGAAAAACCGAACTGTGAATGCTTATGTTAGCGAGATACCAGCGGTGGACGTGGTTCCTATGGAACATAAAGTTTCCTTACAACAACTTTGTAAGGAAACGGTTATTCGAAATTTTAGATATCAAACGCCTTATATACACAGTTGTTTAGCAGAAGTTTCCTTGACACCGATATGTTTTTAATTCAATAGCTAGCTGAATACTTGTTCTTGTATGACGTAAAAACGAGGCCTTCTTACTAAATAATATATAAAAAATATATGTTTATTTTATACTTAGCAAACAATGTGTTAATTTGAATACTGCATATTAAAAACAATTGCTTATTTTTGGAAATCAAATGAATAGTTTTAAAATCCATAGGAGCGTCAGCGTATATATGTCTACAAGTTTCTAAAACTAGAAACTTAAAGGTAATGGGATCTTGATGTTGACTACTCCATTGTTTACGAACCATCTTTATTTGAGCTGCTCTATCTATATATAACAAAATTAAAGAGATTTATTTCCATAAATAGAATGTCAGTTACTAAGGAAAATCAAACGAAACAAAACGAAATGATTTACTTGAAAGAAAATAGTCGAAGTTCGTTTGTTTTGTGGTTGTTTTTATGTTTTCCACAGCTTCTTTCTTAATTCCATTTAATGATTTTTATATAATTCCTCGCGTTTCTTAATATATATATTATTATAGCTCTGTCTGTGGCTTCGTAAGCGTTTATTATAATTTCCTGCTATAATTATCTGCTGTTATTGAAGTAAACTTCTTATGGCATGGTAGGAAAAAAAATTCGTTACGCGTTTCGTGTTAACCGTTAAATGTAAGAGATAGATATGTATTTGGTAGTTTGTAGTCCGGTGAAGCTGTGAAGGCCAATAAGTAGTCAGTTGGGAAAAGAAAAGATATGTTTTGTGTATGTGTACGTATTTATGTACGTATATCTAAAATGAGTAAATAAGCTAAGTATTTAGACTACGAAACTTTGTGTAATATATAGTTTATGAGCATTCTCACATGTATATAATTTAATACATATATGCCAAAGAAGTTTCACTTCGCGTGTACACACTGAACACGCACTGTTTTCATTGTTATTTGTTGTAATAAATACTTTAGTTATTGCAAAACGAGTATTGTTTAAATGTTCTCCATGCACAGATTTCTACGTACACCAATTTTTATGGCGATCGATTGGATGCTATAAAAGTTGATGTACTTCAGCGCCATCTAATGACGAATTATGTTAAATGGACACCATAAACCTTTTTTCATAAAAAATAAGATTTCTAACTTATATGATTATTTGTCCAACGGTTACGGGTTAATCGATCTCGGATATTTTATGAACATGTAATTTTAGATATTATATGTGTATTTATTTATATTTTGTACAATTCTATAAAAGCTAAACTTTGTTGGTACTCTCCTTCAACCTTGAAAGACAAATATAATGCTGATCATATATAACATTATACGAACCGATTAGTTATAAGGTACATTTATATTCATTAACACATTATATCAATGTTTTTGTATACAAGTAAACCTGTGCTAAAATGCAAGCAACTTAGGCTTAGTAATAACATATTTGAACACCAAGAAGCCCTTCGTCGTAAATTCATAACCCACAATAATAATACGCTTCGATAAAGTAAAATATAAACTGTAGGCACACATATACTTCAATGGACAAAGGGTTACATAGAAAAGGTAACATAAAATTATTGACTATTTTTATATCCTATGGTTTGGGGATATATAGTTGTATATAAACACATGACGACGACAAATATTTAAGTCCTGATAGTTTAGGTTTGACCGATGAAAAATCAACTTGATATCCGTAGGATGAAACGCCGGCATGTATCAATAAGTTTTTCGGAATTCGACTACATACAATGATTTAAATTGATAGTATTATCTGCTAACAGTGAACGAAAACATCGCGATGGAACTTGAACATGAAAAATGTTCTCGTAGTAGCACCTCTCTCTCTTCCTGATTATTTGTCCCACGTGGTGGTCAGCCTTCATTACTTTACTTCTCCACTTCGTTCTGTCCTTGACATCATCTTCGGTAACTTCGCACTCTCTCATGTCCTTTAAAACTACACCCTTCCAATTTGTTTTTGGCTTGCCTTTGGTTCTTGGACCACGAAGGGACAGTTGGAGTATTAAATTCCCTACGTAGGTATTTCTAAGTGGTAGAGCCAGGCTGAAGCTATAACTGGTTTCAGCATTACTGGGTTGGCTCGTTCGGGGTAGTACCACCCTGTCACAGAAAACCGGCGTGAAGTAACAGTGCTTGTATTGTTGTGTTTCGTTTGGTCAGTGAGAGCGCCGGTGAACCACCTCTCATCCCATTGTCCCTACCTCCTTCTCTCCCCCTTACACAGGCCGGCAACGCATTTGCGACTCTACTGGTGTTGCAAGTGTCTATGGACGGCGATGATTATTTAACATCAGGTGATCTGTCTGTTAGTTTGCCTCCTATGACATAAAAAGTAGTCTGGCTTTCTTTTCACGTGACCATACCATCGCAGCCTACTTTCCTTAATCTTATCGGCAATATCTCGCACTCGTAGGTTACCTCGCACGTATTCGTTGCGGATTTTATCAAGTCGAATTATACCACACATCCACCGTATGTACCACCTTCATCATCTTCATTTCGGCTATTTCAGTACTACCGTATGTAGGGAAAAAATAGAACCGTGGCTTTCTTAGAGTTTGAAATTGCGAACAAGAGGGCTAACGTGGTGGTTATGTTCATACCATCTTTCGAGAACGGGCCTATAGCCCTGCAGGGGATTCTTACAATCTGATAATGATGATATAATACTCTGATAGGTACATAAATTGATAACGATTCGATTAATAAGGATAAAATATAATTCTCAGGGCTAAAGTAAGAGATGTCAATTACAAGCAAGTTAATTGAATTCGTGATAGCCAAATACAAAAGAATCCAAAGACGGGGCCGTAATTTAATAATGAACTTGGAAGCTCAAACATGTTTCTACTGTCGGTGAGACTGGGGATATAGTTACCTATGTAATTAAATATTAAATGACAATAACGTGTTAGATTACACCTCTACAATATGTTCACACAAAAGGCGGACTATCCAATGAACAAACTCATTATTTGAGGTCCGTGACCGTGAACTACCTATATAATTATATATATTGTAATTTTCATTACCTATTCATTTATGACATGAGTTTAAATGATATTTTGACACAGAGAAGGTTTACTTCGTGTATTTATACTAACATGTCGCTTACTTTCTACTAAGTATATATATTACTAGTTTCTGCACTCGACTTCGTTACTATGAGCAAACGCTAACGAACAGATCTGGTCACCTGATGTTAACCCTTAATTTGATTCTGTTAAGCGTACTTAACAGTCTGATTAAAAAATCAAAAACAAGTTATCTGTGCGTTTTTCGATAAATATTGCAATTATTGGTAATATATCATATTATCTATTTTTACGCATTTTGTATTTTTACCGCGTAATAACACTATTTTTAACAGTAGTAGGTCAAGATCACGACCAGGACGAGCACTCTTTGTGTCGTTCAGGTAAATAATTTCTTTTAAATAGTTTAATATTCATAAAATGTGAAAAATGCTATGTAAATAAGTTGATGTATATGTAAAATGTGTTTTAATTTATTTTTCAAGTGTTCAAATCATAAAAGAAGGCTATGACAGACTTCAGACAAAAGTGTTAAGTCCACTCAACAAACATCGATTATAGGTAAACAAAGCTTCGATTATTGTGTTGAGTATCCTCAACATATCACATATCACCTAAGGGCGTCTTACGGAATATTTAGTCTTGTTACAATACGTACAAATCGACTGAGAGGTGCCGAATCAAAACTGAAAGCCGATAAACTCTTAAAGTCTCAAGGTAGAGGGACGTTCAGTCAAATTGTCTGTAATAAGACAAAAGCATCGCTGGTGAACTGGAATGACAACAAGTGCTTGCTTCTAGCTTTACAGATGCGTATCCCGTAACAAAAGTTAAGAGGTATTGTAAAATAAAGAAGCAAAAAGTTGAAGTCCTCTATCCAGATATAGTGTAGGAATATAACGCGCATATGGGGGGTGTAGACTTGGCCGACATGTTGATAGCTTTTTACCGCGCCGAAACGAAAACCAGACGCTGGTATTTATCAATATTTTCACAAATGCCCGATATTTGTGTTAACAATGCCTGGTTAATGTACAGAAGCGACAATAATAGAAAAGGGTTGAAGAAACACAAGCTGTTGAAATTATTTAGGATGGATATTTTTAAAAGATTGATAAAAAAAGGGCAGAATATTGATGCAAGTAGCGTGAAAGATCTAAAGAAGAAGGACAGAATAAAGAAACCTATGTTTTTGTTCAAAAGATGACGTCAGGTATGATACAGTAGACCGATTTCCAGACCATGGAACCGAATATGGTCGATGCGCATACTGCAAAAAAGCGTTCACTACAATTTACTGTTTGAAATGCAATACGAGATTTTGTTTTGTCAAAGGTCGTAACTGTCATTTTAATTATCACCATAAAACTGATTGAATCTTTCATATTTTCAATAAATAGAACAAATATGACCGAAGCATGTTTTATTATCAAACCATCTTTTTATTCAACTTGTTAAGCCCGCTTAACATACTTTTTAATAAGTCAATTTTAAAACATGCATTTTTGTTGAGCATACTTAACAATGAGTTTTCCGGAAAGTTTTCATTAGAGATTTTCAAATTTATTTTTTCCGTGTTATTTAGGAAGCTAATAAACAGAATCTATCAAAAATAACCTTGATTTCATAAAGTTTTTTTTTGCCAAATTAAGGGTTAAGTGATCACCACCGTCCAGAGACATTTGTAATACCAAGGGAGTCGCAAGAGCGTTACCAACCTGTGTTGGGGTGGGGGGAGAGGAAGGGGAAAGAGAGTTTAAGTGGGTTTCCGGCGCTCTCACTGACCGAACGAAACGCAACAATGCAAGCACTGTTACTTCACGTCGGTTTTCTGTGAGAGGGTGGTACTACCCCGGACGAGTCGACCCATTCATGCTGAAACTAGCAGTAGCTTCAGTTTGGCTCTACCACCTACAAATGAACTATCTAACACTGAAAGAATTTTCAAATAGGACCAGTAATTTCTGAGATTAACTCGTTCAACCAAAACAAGAAACACGACAGCTTTATAATTTTGGTATAGATTAACTTTTAACCGCGGCTTCGGCAACGTTCATGTAGATACGGGAACAGTACTTATGTAATTTTTTTTTGTATCCCTGATAATACATAATCAAAATATATATATATAACTATAGCAACATTATTATGTATTTTGTTTAATTGCATTATTATGTACCAACGAGCAGTGTAGTCTCGACCGACACACATGTAACACGCGTCTCTGAATTAAAAACTCAAAAGTGATCTTTTATAACATCTACAGACATTAATTAGAGGCTGAACCTCTAAAAAACAAACTTACTTCCGCATTTAATATGTATGCATTTAGTAGAAATAGTTTTTTGAATATAACTGTATAGCAGTAAAATGTAGTAGTTGTAGGTAGTAGAGCCACGCTGAAACTATTATTGGTTTCAGCATGAATGGGTCGGCTCGTCCGAGGTAGCACCACCCTCTCACAGAAAACCGACGTGAAGTAACAGTGCTTGCATTGTTGCGTTTCGTTCGGTCAGTGAGATCGCCGGAGACCTATTACCCCTCCCTGCCCTTTCATCTCCCTTCCCCTTTTCCTTTCTCTCCATTCCCCCAAACACAGGCTGGCAACGCACTTGCGACTCCTCTGGGGTTGCTAGTGTCTATGGACGGCGGTGATCGCTTAACAACAGGTGAACCGCGTGTTCGTTTACCTCTTATATGATATAAAAAAATATTTTTTTTTATCACTGTTATTTCACTGGTAATAAATTACAATAGTGCAGTATTGAAATGAAAACGAATTAGGCAAGTCTATACAAGCTACTTTCTTTTATCTACCCAGGCTGTATCATAACACAAAATAACAAAAAGAAAATAATTTTAATTGGAGTATAATAAGAGTGATAGAAAATATTTCACAACATATAAAAATAACAATAATACAAATTCATAATTATCACGCGACAAATTATTTTTAATCTCATATGAAAAATAGCAGCCATACGTTAATTGTTTCATTCCTGTTTTATACATATAAAAAGATTAAATGGTAAATCTGCCTGAAAACTAGAAATGAATAGAGTATTATTCTACGAGACATAGTATCTTTCAAATTCTATCATCAGTAGATACCTCAAATACACAAACACACGTATATTGAGCTCTCATATCCAATTACGTAAATAATAGATCCACAAAACAATATCGGGTGGATTTTCTTTCAAAGACAATTCCAAATAATATTCACCAGATAACAATAATATAATTACGGAAGTTTCTGAGGAAAGTTATGTGTAACGTAATTGACGGTAAGTGGGTCATTCGATCCGATCCGATGATCCCAGTGTGATATAAACGAATAAACTTCTTCTGACTCATATGAGGATATCAAATTTGGACTCAACATTATTATACACTAGTTTCTTACCCGCGACATCGTCGCGTGGAATAATTACTCTGCGTTAACGCCTACTTTAACTCGCGAATTAATTTACATAGAATGTGAAAATATTTTTAAATAATATGTATGTTAACCTAGATTTTGAAACATTATTCATTAGTGCTTCGCTCCTATTGGCCTTAGCGTGATGGTATATAACATGTAGCCTCCCTTGATAAATGAGCTATGTAACACTGTAAGAATTTTTCAAATCGGACCAGTTGTTCCTGAGATTAGCGTGCTCAACCAAACAAACAAAAAACCCTCCAGCTTTATAATATTAGTATAGATTAATATAGAAATACACGGATACTTATTTAGAATAAAGTTCAATAAAAATGTGTAACATTTTTTTTTAATATTAGTATGTTATTGAATAAAAGTTAAGCACAGTATAAGAACAATGGCGGGTGTAATTAATGAGAGATTGTTACTTCACAATAGCCGGTTTGAAGTCTCTTGCCTGCTAGATATGCACTGGCAAATACATAAACCGCGACGAGAAAAAAAAGTGGGTGTGACATTGTTACCATAAGATAGAAGTGAAAACTCTATAAAGTTCGTACAGATTTATCAATGTCTATATATTAATATATAATAGTAATATGTAATTAAAAACGCACATATATACACACATACGTCGGCGCAAAGGTCCCGTCTACTGTCAAAAAGTATTTATATATCGAAAGAATTATCCTACCCTCTATTATAAAGGAAAGCTACAAAAGGCATAGTACAAAAGGAGCAGTGATCGTTAGCGCGATACAGTGACACTGAAAATTTCAATACTCGCTTAAGAACACAACACAGATCACACCCACACACAATCAAATAGATACACATATGGTGGAAGGGTTTAAGTTTTTTCCTTCGAAATTAGTTAATTTTGTTTAGCTCGAAATCTAAATTTTAGAATTTATAGTTCGGTGAAGCTGTAAAGACCATTCCAGGTCGACAGCGTTTTCATTTCGAAAAAAAAAAATAATTTAGAACTAATTTGGCGACGTTCCATATTGTAATATTATACTGGTCTACAAATATTATATTCAAAACTACTCAGTAATCGAATATGTCAGGTAATTACTAAAAACGATACCCAGGGCACACCCTGGTCGCCGAGGCATACCGCTATCAATCTCTCTTCATTCGTTTATATATTTTATAATGAAATATCGTAATATTTTAATTAATTTTTTTTGCGCGAAGAATCATTAATCAAATATCTTTAATTATTTAATAGATAAACCGATCATAAAAATGCTACGACAATATACATAAAACTAGCTGATCAATACAACGTCGTTTGCGTGAACTCAGTTGCCTACCAGTTCCAAAAATTTTTTTTTACCTTGAAAAATGTCAAAGAAGCTAGAACCCGATTATAATGACTCCCACCATTTTCAATTGTGAAACCAAAGCATTCAGGGACTCCCTAAAACAAATACATAGTTTGTTTGATGAATAACGCACGTGAGGAAAAAATTTCGATGAGGCGGAAGTAGCGCCATCTGTTATTCAGCAACATCAATAACTTCGTTACGTTTCAAATACGAACGACTGTTGGATCACTTTGATATTGTTCATACATAAAAACTAATCTCGTATATAAAATTAGAGGATGGGTTTAGGAGAGTAAAAATTTGGAGTTATATGTATTTTTTGATGACAAATAAAAAATAATACAAAAATGAAAAGTTGTCAAAAACTAAAAAATCTGGATAAGGACACCCTAATGTAAAATCCTAGTGTAAACTATACTTTACGACGTATTCAAATACCTAACAAATATACTAAAAAATAACAAGTGAAAAACTACACTGCCTATTCATTAAACCAGATTGCTTAATGTTGCATTTGATTTTATTATTTGAAATTCTGTTTGGTTTCTGTACATTTTACAAACAAACATAATACCTTAAGATTAGTATATTTAGTAGTATTATTATGACAGAATGCTGTACGAAAAATACACCTCATGTATTATCTCGGCGTTGTTACCAGAATATAGACATGAAAAACACGCTTTCATTATGATATTCGTGTGGTTCCTTTGTAATTAGCCCCAACGTTTACAATATGTACGGAAGTATAGAATTCCAGGAATTGTATTCTCATATATATTCATTATCTATACTATTCATTATATAATATTAATGATTTATATTTAATTACATAAAATAATAATAAACACTGGGTAATGGATACGAAATGAAATATCTTGGCGTTCCAGTTATCAATCAATCTTTTTTTAAAACAATTGGAGGCAAACGAACATGCAAATATCACCTGAATGAATGAGAATACCGCCGCCTATGAACACCTGCGACACGAAGAGCATCACAGATGCGTTGCCGGCCTTTTGGTAAAAGAGCAAACTTTTTCACGAAGGTTTGTAGGTTATATTGGCCCGGAAAGATTGCCGCTGGCAGTTTATTTCAAAGAATCGATGTACGTGGAAAAACCGCACAGCAGACATCTTTAGAATATAATATACGCAAATCTAATATATAAAAATGTCGTGTCACGGTTTTTGTGTTCGGAGGAGCGTTACGGTTAGACGGATTTTTATGAAATTTATTAATGCATTTTGGTAGGTATGAGAATAGGTCTAAAAGTATATTTCATACTGCTAGGTGATTAGGGTGTCGTTGTCCAGGATTCTTTTTCTATTTTTTGGCAATTTTTTTTATTGTATTTTTTCTTGACACCAAAAAAGTAGATTATAACCTCAAATTTTCATCCCCCCTGGTTTTGCAATAATTATATGCAAACAATTCAACGATCGTTTGTATTTTCAATAAAACGAAATTATTTCTGTCAATGAATGACAGATGGCGCCACGTCCGCCTCATCGAAATTTCTTCCACACATGCGTAAGTTATTCACTAAACCGACTATGTATTTCTCTGAAAGTCCCAGAATGGTTTGTTTTCACAACTAAAAAACGGTGGTAGTGTCTGTAATCGGGTTCTAAATTTTAAGATTTTTCGAGCTTGTAAACCTATTGAAATCGCTAGGTAACCGATTTCATGCAGACGAAATTGCGCGAAACAGCTAGTGATATATTTTTTATTAGGACCTGTATAGTCGTTTGAGCATGACCATGAAGGACGAATGTACAAACGAATATGCTTTCGTATTAATGATATACTAATAGTTACTAGCGATTACTCACGCATTATATTTACAACATTAAGCCTAATGAAAAAACATAGCCTACGCTATTTAAGACAAAAGTAACATTTATTTAGTATTTTTACAACCGGATCGATAGTTTCAGAGAGTATATTAGACAGAAAATCTATAAAATATAAAGTAAACATGTAATAAATATTACAAACGCGTGTATTAACGCAGAAAATAAAACAAAATATTCTCTTTACAGTTCGACTACGTTATAAAAATAATGGCGACTGATTTCTTAACAATGGAAGTTAGTCTGTCAATATTTTTGAAGATCTCTCGCGACTGTCTTATGTCTCTGGATTTTTTTCATACGCTTTTTTATGCTTTTCTTTAAAATAAATCTTATTCTTTCTATTGTAATGATTATGTAGTAATTTATTTCAATGAAGGGTCGATGTTACGGAGTTGAAAATCAAAATAAAGAAATTTGTATGCTAATGAAAGTAAACCATGACTCAGATCTAGGTCTTTACAATAATGCATTTTAAAGTGATATAACAGTTATATTTAATACAGTTGACGATGAATTTTAAATGAAAATAGATTTATTTTTAAAAGTTAAAACATCTCTTTTTTGGATTCATTATCAGACTATGTAGCGTATCCGCTACTTTTCCAAATGGTGATACTGTGTGGGCAGGTTGTGTTTGTACATATAAATCTAGGGATTGAACCTCAAAAAACTTCCTTACACGTTTATGTGGGTCTACAAGTATCAAATACAGTGTTATATATGTTGTGACCTAGAGAACGATAGTGTCACTATATCGTAAAAGAAGGTAGCATGAGAGCTCCCTTTTAAAGGATCGGTCGTAAGATTATATTTGAAAGTATAGCAATATACGAATGTAAGAATAAGAATATAAGATATTTTCGTCTGTGTTGATAAAATATAAATGTTCTTTTTTCTTTGAAATGTGAATAAAGATTTTTGAAGACACGACAACATATTTGTGCTCTTGAGGATTATCAAACTCACTGTAAATCATTCTACTTTATTCTAATACGACCTTTTTGCCTCTGTTTGTAAAATATGACTAACTCACTTTTCTAAGGTTAAAATGGCATTAAAATGTAAATAAAGATATCTGAAGAAAGACATTTTTGCTGTGCTCTTGAGGGTTATCAGACTCATTGTAAATTGTTCTACTTTTTGCATTATAAAACAAAGTTCTTTGTAACTTTACATACACAATATTAAAGATAAACCATAGGCACTTGACTAAAATCGATGATCGAATAAAATGCTTAAATTTTATTATGGAAAACCTAAAGACATTGATAAATTCAGGTCAACGCTTCCAATTATTGTTGGTTTTCCGAATACTTTGCTGAAGATTTCTTTGAAAAAATAATAGCTTTCGGCTGTATAATTAAATACTTCAAGAGCTATAATCATTTTCAATTGTTCCTGCGCTTGAAATTAAATTATCAGCAACGATTTCTCTTTTCGCAAACTAATTTTATTTGCTCCGTTTCAATTATTTCAATTCTGAAGGAAATTAATTAGTCTAAAACACTAATTCGTCTAGCACAAATTGGTATTGATATTTTAGTTTTAGTTTAGATTGAAAAACACTGCGCAAAATCGTAGACAACGATTAAAAATACATATTATTTGTAAGATTAATACATTTTATTTTGGTACGATTCTATGGAAGATTACGCATTCGTGGTAGAGTAAATGCAATGTAATGTAATAGGTATTATAACTGACGCAAAGCATCGCCTTAACAAAAACGCAATAATAATTTTAGTTGATTAAAGCTCTTCCTGATGACAATAAACCTGGTTTCAGAGTTTAAAGGCAGATACACAAACAATAACTACATCTTCTCTGTTCACTTTCTGTCTGTTCGCGATAAACTCAAAATTTATTGAACAGAATTTCATGCCGTTCTCACCAGTTTATTGAGTGATTCATGTTCTTCATGGTTATATAATATGTCAAAGTTTTTTTTATTATCAGGGCATGACAACGTCCGCCGGGCTTGCTAATTACCAATATTTTTTTTTTTTTAAGAATTCGTTTCTTTTTCCTTAATATTAAGCTTGAATGCATGAAGCTTGAGACCTGATGTTAAATGATCTCCACCGTCGTAGACACTTGCAACACCAGGAGAATCGCAAGTGCGTTGCCATCCTGTGTATAGGGAAGGGGGAGTGGGGAATGGGGTGGGGAGGGGAGTTGGGTATCTGGCACCCTTACTGACCGCACGAAATGCAACAATTCAAGCATTGTTACTTCACGTCGGTTTTCTATGAGAGGCTGGTACTACCCGGGCGAGCTAACCCATTCATGTTGAAACCAGTAATAGTTTCCGCGTGGCTCTACTACCTATAAATATAATAAACCTACCACATATAAACATAAATATAAGTACCTGGGCGACCGAGCCTAGCTCGGTTCTTTACAAAACATTTTAAAATTAAAATAAACTGTTAGGTTTGCCTTATAAAATTATTTTTTTTTACAAAAGACAAAGAATATTAAAAATATTTATATCTCTTCTGCTGTCACTGGGATTTGAACTGGGGTTACATGGTTTTTCGAAGCAACCGATTTCCATCTAAGCTATTTTTGTTTTGACAGCGCCTTTTTTTTCTCGAACAGACTACGCTATTGACCTAGCAAGGTCTTAACAGCTTCACTGGACTACTAAGGCGAGCGCTTAAGGCACTCAGCCAATTTTATATTGGCAACCAGCTCAAGGGTGCACGGCACACTTCGGTTTGGCTGTTGCCTGTTGCATGCAAAATCGCGACCTATCTTAGCTAACCTAGCTAACTATCATGTATGAGTTGTTGAAACGTATATGTGTACCAAACATATACGCCTCAACAACTCCTCCATATATTTATTACCGGAAAAATTGAGAGTTTTTTCAGTTCGATAAGGGACAAAAAAGTAAACCCTTCCACTTTAATGTGTAGCGTGTAGGCGTGCACGTGTGTGGGGGTGATCGTGTAGTGTTGTAGCAGTGATGTATATTGGTGTGTCACCGTATCGCGCAAGCAACGCACTCAAAGGCTCCCTACCGAGGGATCGAACCTAGGCTTGAGCCGCTGCCGTGGGAGGCCTAATCGGGTATTTGACAGCGCCAGTGAAAATTACCTTTATATCCTAGCTATGTTTTTTCATTTCCCGAAAACTGAGTTTAAAAAAGTTATCTATGAATAAAATCTCGTCGAAAAAAAATAAGATCGGGTCCACGGAAATAGATGACGCCCTTTCCGAGATCTATATATATACAAATATAAAAATATACGAAAATTGCTCGTTTAAAGGTATTAGATAGATAGATATATTATGTAGATAGATAAAACTCTTAAACCTATTTCATAAACACAGACCTTTATAAAATATATTGTACCTGTAGATAAACTAAGTCGTCAACCGAGGCTATCAAAATTCTGTTGTCATTCTCAGGTATTCTTTATCGCTACGAAATCACAGAATCGTCTCAGAATTTATTCGTTCCCAATTTTATTTATCTGTTATTCAATCCCAGATGTCAACAACATCGAATTTAAACGATTATTAACATAAATTTATGAACTTGTGGAGTTCATCTTTGCTATTCTAAATACATTTTTTTAGAAGTGTAAATTACATTTTTAAGGTTACTTTATATGACTAATTCTGATACATTTACGATAGTATTAAGCAATAATTGGTAGGTGGTAGAGCCACGCTAAAGCTGTTACTGGTTTGAGCATGAATGGGTCGGCACGCCCGAGGTACCATCACCCGACCCACAGAAACACCGACGTGAAGTAACAGTGCTTGCATTATTGCGTTGCGGTCAGTGAGAGCACCTGAAATCCAACCCCCCTTTCCCTACCTTCTTCCTCTTTCCCACTTCCCCACCAACACAGGCTGGCAACACACTTGCCTCTAGTATTGCTGGTGTCTATGGACGGCGGTGATCACTTAACATCAGGTGACCCACCTGTTTGTTTGCTTCCTATGATATAAAAAAAACTGCTAAGAAGTGAATAGGTACATGGAGATTTGATTCTGTTTAACGTTCACCGTATGCAAGACTACAGTAATACTATAAAAAGTATTCTATAGTCCAATCCAAGAGCAAATTTGAATAACAAAGTTTCAATTTGAATTACACTGTCTGGAAAAGTAGTGTTGTAAGATGAGCAAAATGCAGTGATTTTTTGTGCAATATTCGTTATCTTCTATACATATAATAAAAAATAAAAATGAAGTCTCTGTATGTAATAGCGAGATAAAAGAATTCCATTGATTGGGTATGAACGTATACACGCTACTGATAACAAAAATGAAATTTTTAAAATTTTTGTCGGTCTGTCTGTCTGTCTGTCTGTTTGTTCCGGGTAATCCCCGAAACGGCTGGACCGATTTTGACGGGAATTTCGCTAGCAGATAGCTGAAATTATTGCGGGTGACATAGGCTATTCTAAATTTGACTAAGTGTTACAGAACTTCCACCAACAGATAACGAATACCATACCGAGTAATTTAGTATATTTTAATGTAGACTAGCTTTTAACTGTGGTTTCGCCCGCAGTACTATCTTCAAAACGATTAGACCGGTCTTCACAAAACTTTCATTAGCAGATAGCTGACTATATAAATAGTAATTCAAGCAATTTTAGTTTATACTAGCTGGTAACAGTGGTTTCGCTTGCAGTACTATCTCCAAAACGGTTAAAAATATCTTCACGATACTTTCACTGACCAATAACTGACCTTATAAAAATGATTTAGGCAATTTTTGTTTATACTAGCTATTAACCGTGGTTTCGCCCGCAGTGTTATATCCGTAACGGTTAGATCAATCTTTACGAGATTTTTTCTGGCAGATAGTTGACTTTATAAAAGTCATTTAGGTAATTTTTGTTTATAATAGCTGTTAACCGTGTTTTCGTTCACAAAATTTCTCCAAAACTGTTAGATAGATATTCACGAGACTTTCATTGGTAGACAGCGAACCGTATAAATAGTAATTCAGGTTATTCTATTTTAGACTTGCTGTTACCCACGACTTTGTCTGTAGGAAATTTAGCAAAAATATGTTGTTCACTGTAAACACGTGTGTATTTACCGAGCTTTAATATATAAAAAAATATATCTTGATTTAAATATATACAAGATTCTTGACGTCACCACATTCATAGTTTACAATTTATTATACTAATTATTATTATCAATTTTGAACATAGAAGAGGTATTTCTAATAAGATATTAGACTATAAACTTATTGACAATATTGGTACATTATGTCATTATTTATTTTTAAGTCATTTTTTCATTAGTTCTTTGTACAGTGTAAGTGAGCACTGAGGTAGTTATATGGTTGGTTAATGTTCCAAATATGTTGGTTATGATAATCCTCATTAATTACACAGTTAGTATCTATATATCTAATGTACACGTTACATGTTACTGTCAGTAACGTCTGTGTCGTACTTACAATAGTTTTTAAAGAATATTTCTATAATGGTACATAGTTTCATAATTTAATAATTCTTTAATACATTTTAAAAAAGCGTGCGGAGCTGCGGGTACAGCTAGTGATTTAATAAAAATATTAGTGACTAGACGCTAATTTGAATCGGGAAAATAGTGTATAATTATGTAGTTTTATATTAAACTAGGAACGTATAGCTCAATTCAAGAAGAAAGCCGAGTAACTCTGTTACGAATTAAGGCTTTAAACGACTTAGCCACATTTTATCAAAAGAAAAATTTGGCAATTATGATAATTTTACAATGGTTTTGTATGTAATAATAATTGTGTAATAATAAACAACATGCATTAATCAAATTAATTGAATTTGAATTGTAATCTTCCTTTCTTATATCCCTTATTTCTTCCTATTCTAGCCAGCAACGTCTTATAAATTACTTGGTCGTACTATTTGACTACGAGAATACACTACAATAATTATTGATTACTGAGTGTGTTATGATGACTTATTTGATCATATTATCCTACTAATAATGTTAATGAGAAAATAAGTTTGTTTATTTGTTAGACTTTTACGCCTTAACCATAGTCTGCTTCAAACTTTTTGGCCACTCTGAGTACAGTCAAAAAGTTAACACAAAACAAATTTAAAATATTATTATAGGAATTTGACAATCTTTAAGTTGTCTCGATATTAGACGTACAGTATATTAAGATTTTAATTAATTATGATTCAAGTAGATATATATTACATTGAGTAATAGGCTGTAGAAGAATAATGACCACATTGCCAGGTTCAGGAGATTTTGTAGGTGAGATGATGTTATATTTTCCATTGCGTTCTCTTGTAAACGGTTTGACAGCTAATTTACGAAAACCTGTGTAACTGAAATAATCGGATATATACATTCATACGAGATATACATACATATAAAATATTTGCAAAGGTACAGAGATAAAAATGAACAGACAATAAAAAACAAATTATTACTTGAGCAATAAAATAACACTAAAAACTAGACACGAACAATAGTAACTGAACAATAGAGAAATACACAAAGCTAGAATATTAACAGTCCGCCACGCTATGACTGACAGAGTGTATGACTCCAAATAAGATTTAATCACCCGTTTGGTGAGTTTTGGGTGATCGCATTCTTTAATTGAACGATCCGCCTTATACAGTACCAATTCGTTTTTACTTGTAGGGTACGTTTTGTAGCATATATCGTGTAGATATAATACGTATTCACTGCAATAGCGTTATTATAAATGAAATATATTCATAGTAAATAAAATATTTATAAGAAACATTTATTTATAGGGAGCCGACGTCTTCAATAGAAATATCAGTTTTCGAACTGGATAATAACAAATATCGACAAGTCACAATAAAGAGAGAAAATAACTACAATGAAAATTTAAACTAGGAAATAAAAAGAACAACAATAGCAATAACATGTATTAACACAAATAAAATAAAATACAAAACTATTCTGAACGCGACTGTACTGCAAGTAGCACTAACACTGACACGCATGTTAGTGTGGCTGCAATAGGGATGAGGTACGAGCGCTGGAGATTCTACTCTATCTTTACTTATTCTACTTCCCTCCTATACCTAGAGTTCTGAGCATCTACACCAGAGCAGTCAAAAAGCTTGACGCGGACTATACTCAACTTATCATCATGTTATTATGCATACATGTTGACAAGGGTATAAAAGAGAAGGGTAGATTAAATCTACATTAACGCGAGCGAAGAAGCGATCGAAAGCGACTTATTTTTATATCATAGGAGGCAAACGAACAGGTGGGTCACCTGATGTTGAGTGATCACCGCCGCTAGCGACAATAAGCGAGTCGCAAGTTCGTTTCCAGCCTGTGATTAGAGCGAGGAGGAAGGGAGGGGAGAAAGGGGTACATGGTTCTCCGGCGCTCTCACTGACCGAACGAAACGCAAAAACGCAAGAACTGTTCCTTCACGTCGGTTTTCTGTGAGAGGGTGTTACTACACCGGGCGAGCTAACCCTTTCATGCTGAAACCAATAATAGATTCAGTGTGGCTCTACCACTACTAATCATAATTCTCTATTATTTCTTATGTATAAATAAAAAAATAATGTTACTTAAAACTAAAAACTTGTGCAAACACAGTTGAAAATAGTGACATTAAAATTTAGCGAATCACGTGAACGGGAATCCATTCTCTTGCTAACTTCTTTTGCGATGGTAGAAAATTGGAAAACTGTTAATCCTGACGTTAGGAATACTGCTATAGTAAAAGTTTAACATCGTTTGTTTGCTATATTGTACTTTTAAAAGGTTTTACTGAGTATCGAAACAAACTTAATTTAGTTTGGTAACTAACAGTGAATTCGTCGAAGAAAGTAAAATCAATACTAAATCACATCGAAGTATGATTTGAATACTAATACCAATGTGTTTTTATCTACAACGAACAAACTAAAATATATATTTTTGTATTGCTAGGTATAGGTGATATTAGAGTCTTTCATAGAGGAAAAGTCAGTTACATTTCTATGTAGATTTTAATTATTTCAATGGGTATTTATGAATATTGAGGATTTATTCAACAAATGTGTTATATCGTATAAGATAGTAACATTATTATTAATCTATATTACTCAATGCTAAATACGTTGTAAATAAATATAAAGTCTACATTTTTTAATGTGAATTTGTATATACAATATACATAAGTAACAATAACCTCTTTCTATTTCATGACATAATAATAGGCATGTATTCTCCACCTATATATGATGTACAACCGATTTCAAAAAGACTGTAATCCTGAAGCCAGGCAGTGTATTATAATGATAATGAATAAGTTGGAGTTTTGGAAATACTAACTCGCTTAATGCCACAACAGTTCTTCTACGATAGTCAAATATACAAAGAAATAGCACTAAAAGAAAATAATTTTGCAAATTATTTTAGACCTCAAACAATATCGACATAGCCAGCTTTATTATCAAGGGTACAAATTGCGTTTATAAAGCATTAGACTGGTTAAAAGGTATAAAAGAAAAACTTACCATGTATGTATTAAAATTCATGCGATAATTGAAAATATTTAAATTTATATGAATAAAGTAGATCTGACCTATTATTGTTTTTAGTAATGTTAGCTGTTAGTATTCGTGTGATGATAATATATCTACCAATAATATCTACCAATTAAATGTAAGTATCGTATTTTTCGAAATGTTAGTGCAGCACGAAAGGTTTATCGTGGGCAAAATATTGCCAGTTACCAGAGTTTATGCAGGTGCAATAGAAAATACAACACTACTCCTGAAAATTTAGTTGGTACACTTCATGTGTTTCACCTAACCACATCCCGTAATTCGGAACACAAAGTTCAAGCATTGCTATCTTATGACACAAATAAACATGGCGGTTAGCTTCCGCAATCATACATTTATACATGTTCTTCTTCTTTTAACAATATTCTGTTAAATAAAAACTTCATGTGAGATTCTGCTAAACTACTCCAGAATTTTGTGACAACGTAATTAAGTCTTTAAGTGTTTTCTGAGAAATTATGGGTTATGATAAATTGATTAATTCAGAGTTAGGTTGTTGACGAGAACGTTTACAGCACAACATTAGAATTTAAATAATGTCGCAGTCACACTGTTTTATATACGAGTTATATTTCAGATAGATATTCTCATTGTATAACAAAATAATATTTAGAAATGAAGTTTGAATTTTTTTGTAATATATATACATAACTTATAATATTTATGATTCTCCTAAGGCTTTCAATAATAAGTGTAATAAAATTTATTTCAACAACTCTAATACATCACAATGTTTTCGTTTAAATAAATTCTATAACTTTAGTTAATATCTTTGATGTCAGTATTAGTCCCTGTAGACATTCTATGCCTTCGTAAAATTAGTCAATAGAAAAATATCACTACGCAAAAGCATCAAGCACTGTTAATTCTCACATCCACGAGATGTGAAGTTAGGCTGAGTTTGTTTGTGTCCTAGACATAAATGTGTTTCTTGCAAGAATTATATTATTAACAGTATGAAAACATTGACATGTTAATTTCGTCTTTTACAAGATAAGAATATAATGTTTTTAAGCTAAGCAACGGGAATTCAGCTTCTAATTTAAAGAAATAAAGATTTTGCGACATTTAAAATTACACTTATTCAACTCCAAGAAAATTCAAGATCCAAGAAAAACTCAATTTTAATTAAGTTCTGAGTACGCATATAAGTATACTAGCTATGCCCCGCCGTTTTACTCACGTTAATATTACGCCGCACCAACCGACTGGCCGCGATATTATCTCCACGTCTAGCATACTTTCATATAAATTGTATGACAATTGCTTCGTTCCTAACGTCCATAACATGATGTTAGATCGTCTATAATCTTCCTTAATACACAGACTATATTGTTAAAAATGTTTTTTGTAATATGCTTTGTATTTCTAGATATAGGCGTGTTCAAATAAATAAAACAAGAGACAGTCTATTAAGTTTCATAGCATTGGTATAGATTTTATTTTAATTTCGTCAAAAACATCATACCATATTTAGGTTTTCACTTGTTTATTTTTGACACTTAACATCTATAAGCAGAAATATGGGAGTTTTTGGCGGAATCTTAGTCTGTCACGTAGTGAATTTTATAATTTATTCATAATCTTGTGTTTTTTGACTCTATATTTTGTAAATTTGGTGATGTTTTACGTAATATACTTAGTTTATCGTGCATAAGTAAAGTGAATGGAAAATAATACCACAAAGCTTGAAATTCTGAGATGCAACAATAACTCCCTGGAAGATTCTAATAATCGATCCACCATCTTGTTAGAATATTGAAATAATCATACGACGCTTGTAATATTATTGTGCTATAACGTCCATTGAAAGAAAACATTGACACTGGCAAGTGCTTCTGCGGAGCCAAAATAATGAAAAGAAGAAGCAGAAATATTTAATTATCTTTTAAAAATAATTTATAGACATCGAAAAACTTTTTATTGGACCGATGAATTATGTGTATTACGACATTAGCGAAGCTCTATAATCATAAATCAAACAGTGTACGGAACATTTGGTGAAACCTGACTGTAGGGAAAGATAATCAATCAATCTGACGAGGCATGGGTTCTCGTGACGGCTCTGTTGAAACCGGGCATAGTAAAAACTTTGTTACGATTCTAGAGACTTAAATATATATTCATAAAGATAGCATATATACTAAATTCGTTTCTTTATAAATAATATGTGCATATTACATTTTAATTATTTATTTATTTTAGGGTCGTCAACATAACAATACACTAGTAAATATATAAAAAGTAGGACTATTATGATTCATTATAAATGTAGTCATATTTATAGACTACCAATTAGCTTATAGATAACATAAAGTATAAGTTACCTTGTCTTACATTTTTAAAGTCTACGAATTCAGCTTATTTAAATTAAGGACCTGTAAACCACCATAACTTAAAGGCAATTTCAATCAAGCATTAGACTGCCATGAGACAGGCAGTGCCTAGTTTGGGGCCATAGTTAAGTTAACTATTTAAAATGTTCTAGAAATAAAGATATTTGTATATGTAAAATATAAAGTATCAATATTAGAACAAAACAATTGTTTGCGTTCAATTTTTTATAGTTTTCTTCCTAGCTAAATATGTAAATATTACGTTAGGTATAAATATTGGCGGACCGTTGGGTCGGCTATCTAAGGGGAATAGCTTAGAACGATCCTTTGCCACCCCAACACTACGGTCGGTCGGTACACCGTGGGGTTTTAGTCCGTGCGAGTCGGACATAACCCACCCTCTCCCCCGAGAGGGTGGGTATCCATAAGGGATTTCCTCACGTTAAAAAAAAATGTTATTCACCGACATGCTAACACCTCATTTCGGTGTAGTTTTAGTGGTCTATTTTGACTTTATCGTGACTTGCACTGGGTTCCAGCTGAAAATCAGCGCTGAATCTCCTTTATGACACTTGAGCATATGCTGAGCTGGATACCCTTTCACAATGCTGCGATGTGTAGATTTTTATTGTATACTTTGTATTTTTTTTATGTCATAGCAGGCAAACGAGCAGACGTGTCACCTGATGTTAAGTGATCACCGCCGTCCACAGACACTTGTAACACCAGTGGAGTCGCATGTGCGATGCCAGCCTTTGTTTGGGGGAAGGGTAAGGGGGAGAGGAGTACCAAGGGGCGAGGGGATGGGAGATGGGCCTCCGGCGCTCTCACTGACCGAACGAAACGCATCAATGCAAGCACTGTTACTTCATACGGTTTTCTGCGATACGTATTGTATAATGCGTTATGCATAAACACGATTTCTTTCTTTCTATATGTCGATAATGGCACGAATGAGCCCGAGTTTTCGGTAAAAGAAATCATCCTTATGAGTTTGTAGCAATTTAATTATTGGTGCTAGAAGCATTTTAATTTAATTGATTGTTAACCTTAAGTTGACAATCTGGCGTAAATATCTTATCAGTGTGTTCCTACTACTGCATTTGAGAGACAATCCCACTAGCTTTAGTGTGTTTATCATCTTAGACTACGAAGTTCTTCAACATCAGATGAGATTTGGTTAAAAAAAAATTATAAAGTATAAAAAGTCTTAAAGAAACTTATAGCTCTTAATTCGCGGACATATTTCGATTAGTCCCTTAGTAATTTTGGGTGACATTTAAATATCTCCACTCCACCATTATCTACCTTATTATAAGAGGTCTAAGGTGAAGAAACGATAGGGTCGACAAACCGACTTGTAATTCGAACCGGTCGTCGTTCTATTTTAGCTTTTCAGAGTTTCATTAGGTTCGTCCTTGACTCCGAGGCGCCTTTTATTGTGAGGACCTTTATTTGTCGATCATAGCATTTGTTTACTCTATGTTATTGCTTCGGATTCGAATAGAAGCATTACTTTTTTTGTTTGCTACAATTAAAAAATCAATAATTCATAAAACCTTTCTTAGTTCTTCGACCTGGACGATGTTTTTTTCTATTATAAAAATTTGATGTGTAAATAAACTATATATTTCTCGAGTTATTAAATGTATGATATTGTTAGAAATAGAAACAATTATCGATTATAAAAAATAAAGGGGACTGGCTAATTTAGAACATAAATTGTTAAGAATACATTCTAACAGTTAATCATTTTTATATAGCAGAGTTCGGACAGAGCTAAGTAAACAATGGGTCATCAGTCAACACGGCAAGCACCGCCCCTTATTTAGGCAGTTGCAGTATAACTACCCGACATTTCATTTATTTCCAATAGTATACTACCCGACATTTTATTCATTTCCATCAATATTGTTACAATATAGAAGATTATTTCTTCTACATACAGAATAATAACATTTCTTTTGACTAGTCGAGATATTAGCATTTTCACGTTAGGCACGTACAAAAAGATTTTTTTATTTTTCCTTCATCTTCGATTTTATTTCCAACGAGGTATGTAGTTGCTTTTAACGGTATGTCAAAATTATTGTTAAGTTGTTTTTTATCTGAACAAAACTTTTTAAGCATAGCTTTATTTTATACTTAAATATATATTGAAGAGGCATTTTTTATATAAAATTAGAATTACAAATATTTATTTCAACTTAGGCCTCAAGAAGGCAGGGTTAGTGATAAAATTGCTCCCCAATATTGGGGGGCCGGGTGCCGGGTGCCGTCGACTCTTCTTGGGAGTCGTGTGGGCGATGGCCGCCTACGGGGCACCGGTCTGGGCTGATGCCCTCAGTGCCACTAATGCGCGTGCGCTGCGCAGTACGCAGCGTACGGTGGCACTGAGGGCAATCCGGGTATACCGGACGGTGTCATCGGCGGCGGCCTTTACGCTCGCCGGCTCCCTTCCCTGGGAGCTGGAAGCTGGGGTGCTCGCCACCATGTACGAATTGACGGCAGCGAGGAGGCGTAGTGGGGAGCCTCCGGTTCCCAGGGAGATAGAAGTTAAAAGGCGGGAGTTGCGGGAGGGGGCTATAGGGAGGTGGATGCAGGACCTGGCGGACGCGCGCTTCGGGAGGCACACCGTCGATGCCGTCCGCCCGGGCCTGCGGAAGTGGATTGGGAGGAGATGGGGCTCCCTGTCGTTCAGGCTGGTGCAGGTGCTGACCGGACGCGGTTGTTTTCGGTGGTACCTGCACCGGATCGCTCGCAGGGAGCCGACCGTCACCTGCCATGAGTGCGGCGCTAAGGAAGATACCGCGCAGCACACTCTCTCTGAGTGTGCTGCATGGGAGGTGGAGCGCCGCACTCTGGTGGCGGTGGTAGGAGAGGATTTGTCGCTGCCGAGCGTGGTCTCGTCCATGCTCGGCAGTGAACAGGCGTGGCGAGCAGTGGCCTCCTTTTGCGAGGAAGTCATCTCACAAAAGGAGGCAGCGGAGAGGGCCCGCGAGGCGGACCCCTCAGTGACCGTCTTCACCATAGGAGGACCGGCAGGAGGAGGCGGCGCTTTGCCCAACTCCTTCTGCCACCGTAGCCGGACCTGAGGGGATGTAGTCGGGGGCTCATCCCCTCATGGCACAGGTCCGGCGGACGAGGGGGGGCAGCTGGCGTGTACCCAGCTGCCTCTCTATAGGTAGAAGCCCGGCGGCAACCTTCCGCCGGGTGGACCATTGGGGCGGCTATTCAAGGGGAATAACGTACAACGATCGCTTGCCGCCCCAACATCACGGTCTGTCGGTACACCGTGGGGTTTTAGTCCGTGCGAGTCGGACATAACCCATCCTCTCCCCCGGAGGGTGGGTGTCCATAAGGGATTTCCCCACGTAAAAAAAAGGGTTAGTGATAAAATATTCACAATATTTATTACAAATGCAATCGGAATAAATAGGATGCCGTAGAAGATTAATATATGCAATTACGATAACGGAGTTATTTTTATACATATACAAATGCTGTTAATAAATGTAATTGGTGTTAGAAATAATTTGTTGATAAGATTAAAATATAAAACATTTGCAACTATCGGTGTAATACGTAGAAAGCACTAATAGATGGCGTTTAAAACGTGTCTTGCATATCATTACATATTTCACATCAAAATTCTTTGCTTCAGCTTTCATAATTCTAAGGTTTATAATTTCAGTGTTTCCCAACGTGAGGCCAAGGCCACACAGAGGGACAATTTGATAGTTAAGGGGGGCAATTTAAAAATGAACTTGCCACAGCATTAAGCCTTTCGCTTTGGGCTGTTTAAATGCAATTTAATAAAAAAAGGCAGACTCTTAAAAAATGCTGTAAATAATTATTAATTATAATTTAAAATATTAGCTGGGTAATTAGAGTCGTCAAGTAATTTTTTCATTATATGTTTTGAAATTTTGCTTACGATGCTTTGATAACAATTTCATAGTGATTTTATCATTTTCATAGTGATAAAAAAAGTTTAAAATTATGGGATCGTAAAAATTTTAGAAATGTTAAGGAGGGGCATGGTCTAAAAAGTTTAGGAAACACTGGTCTAGACACTTTTGGTAAAAGGTATACAATTTTATACAATACTTAGTTTTTATTTTTGAACACAAAATACTGTCAAGCCCTCTTTTTTATCAACAACTCGCACCTACAGGTGGCCAGAGAGAAGCAAATAATATACGGAGCGATTTCTTTGGTTAAGCATACAAAAATGTATCATTAATGCATACATATTTAAAGCTACTATCTTGGAAAATTGCAGATGAAAACATATCTCTCTTTTTTACTTCTAAATACAAAAATGACAGAAATAACACCTGACACTGCTTCATTTTATGTGGATTAGAAATTACGAGTGTAAAAATATCTTATTTTATTGTTCAGTTTCGTCTTTAAATCGTGAGCGATATTCTTACAAAGTTTAAATAAATCTAAAATACTGTAACATCATTTTTTATGCTTCTTTGTTAAATAATTCTACGTACCTATGGTTGACATTTTATGGTAGTAAATTGGAAAATTAATATGATTCAATATAACTTCGTCTGAACATTCACATGTACCACAAAATTTTTCGGAACTAGGATACAATTAACTGTATACATTGAGCGACGAACGACAAACTGGCATTTGGAAAATATATTTGTAAACATAAATTTCTTAATTTTTCGAATTTCCGTATGAATGGAAAGTTTAGATTTCCGGAGGTTTGAAATTGCCAATCATCTTATGTTGGTGTGTTAATTAGATTTGTAGTTTTTTTTTTCTCCAACTTACTACGTTATTGACCTAGCAACGTATTATCAGCTTCACCGGGTACTAAGGCGAGCGCTTAGGGCACTCGGACGATTTTGTTTGACACCTAACTAGCTCAAGGATGCACGGCAGACCTCAGCTTGAGCTATTGCCTGATACATGTAATTTGCGACCTATCTTTTTTTTACGTTGGGAAATCCATTATGGATACCCACCCTCCCGGGGAAGAGAGTAGGTAATGACCGAATTGCATTTGACTAAAACCCCACGGTGTACCAACAGACCGTTATTGTTGGGGCGGCAAGGGATCGAACTTGCTTGTCACCTTGTATAGCCGCCCCAACGGTCCGCCCGGCGGTAGGTGGCCGCCGGCCTCTACCTATAGAGAGGCAGATTGGTTACACACCAGCTGCCTACCCTCGAAGTCGCGATCTATCTATTTTTTTTTATTAACGTGGGGAAATCCCTTATGAATACCCACCCTCCCGAGGGAGAGGGTGGGTTATGATCGACTCGCATGGACTGAAATCACACGGTTTACATCTTCCGCTATAGTTGGGGCGGCACGAGATCTCTTCATCATGCCGCCCCAGCGGTTGGCCCAGCAGCAATAGCGCCGCCGCCAGGCCTCATCTTGTAAGGAGACAACCGGGTACACACCGGCCGTCTCCTTCGTCCGCCGGACCTGTACAATGGGAAGATGAGCCCCCAACCCACCTTCCCTAGGTCCGGCTACGAAGGCGGGAGAAGGCGCGTAAACTCGCGCCTCCTCCTACCAATTCTTCTTTGGCGAAAACGGCCGCTTATAGGGTCCTCCTCGCGAACCCTCTCCGCCGCCGCCTTCTGCGAGACGACCTCCTCACAGAAGAAGGCAACAATATCCCATACGCCCTCGTTGCTGAGCATAGTTTTCACGACACTCGGTAGCGAGAGATCATCACCTACCACTACAGCCAGAGTACGGCACCGCTCCTCCCACGCAGCATATTCGGAAAGTGTGTGCTGCGCGGTGTCCGGTTTAGTGCCGCACTGATAACATACAGCGGTCGGCTCCCTGCGTGCTATCCGGTAAAGGTACCAACCGAAGCACCCATTCCCGGTCAGCAGCTGCACCAGACGGAACGTCAGGGAGCCCCATCTCCGATTGCATCAATCCGGCAGCACCGGGCGGATGGCATCGATAGTATATCTACCGTACTGCGCATCTGCCAGGTCCTACCTCCACCTCTCCATTCTCACCCTTATTTCAATCCTTCTTATCTCTTCTATTTCCCTGGAAGCTAGAGGCTTCCCCATCCGTTTCTTAACCGCCGTATTTACGGCAGCAAGCACCCCAGCCTCCAGCTTCCAGGGAAGGGAGCCGGCCAGCACTATGGCCGCCACAGAGGACACCGTCCGGTAACCTCATATCACCCTCAACGCCACAGTACGCTGCGCACGCATATATGCACGGATATTGGTGGCGTTGAGGGCGTCCACTCATAACGGTGCCCCGTAGGCGGCCATGGACCGCACGACTTCCATGTATAGGCGGCGACAGGCGGCACCCCCCACCCGTATTGGGGAGGAGTCGTCCGAGCTGACCTAAGCTAACTATTCATACGTATATGAGTTGTTGGAACATATATGTGTACCAAGCATACATACATCAAGAATTCTTATATATATTTCGTATCGGATAATTTTCGTTAAATTTGGAGCTTTCATAGGGAAAGTTATTTTATAATATAGTAAGACTATACTACTTAGTAGTAATATTATTGTACGTGACAATGGCTTTTGAAACAAATACACAATATTTTTTAACCCTTTTCATAAATTTTCAATGTACATTTTACATACAAACTGTTATGTTAATTTATACATTATTTCGGCTCATAAAACAGAATGTTTACATACTTTTGGATTCAGTCCACTCGTATTAACTCTTACAGCCAAAGGTCAGTTCAAATTATGTAATTAACCTTGGATAAAAAAATAATTCTTTTATTAACTTTTTATATAAATATTGCTTACGTTGTTATTAAATTATTTTCAATATTTTTCCCAACTTCAAGCATTTGAACAATTAATTGCAGAATTCATATTCCCATATGTATAAGGGACAGTAATATTAGCGGCTATCTGCATTACTAAAATATCTCGATATGACAATTCGAGTGATTGCATTACGAATCAATGTTTTTTTTTATTTAATAAGGAATATAACCCAGGTCTGGATAAAGGAATAGGATTTTATTTAGTTATCAAAAGGATATAAATACCTAATATTTTGGAAAATAGAATATATTTTCTGTACCATTTTGGCATTCTGAATAATAGAGCAGGATACATATTCGTAAGCTTCAATTTTTAGGAGCGTTATTTATACAAGAAGCCACACCGCTTTCTAACAGTTTTTTTTTCCTTTTCGAAACTATGATGGTTCAGTTGTTAGCGTATTCGGACACCACCTCGATGCACGTAAGTTCGAATCTTTGTGAATTAGCTAGAGATTTTGGCAATAAAAAAACGTCGTGGTATAACCTAATTACGGTGGCATGGCTTTTTCTAGGTCTGTATAGCTAATTACTATTCTCAAGTTCAAAATACACCGCTAAAAACCTATTGGTGCCTACCGGCATCTGCTATTGAGAGCAATTCCCTCTCTAGTCTTAACGTGTTCATCTAGATTAATTAAATCATCATATAATGCATAAAGCGCTTGAAATAAAAAGTATAAAAAAGTAATTTTATAATGTAGATTATTCTAGAATAGTCTATTTAATTTTTTGAAGTAAAACATCTTTAGGCGCGATTAGAAGGTAACTGGACGACTATGTAACGGAAGTTCGTTACGGCAATATGGCGTTACGTTTCTGCACCATCCGGTTTTAAATATTTTTGATTTTGCCGATAACTAGTTTATAAACACATCAATAAAAAAAATTGGAAAAAAAGTAAATTTTAATTAACAAAAAAATATTTAATTTAATAATAATACAATAGAATTAATTATGTTTAAATGGGTAGTCGTGGGGGCCTAGTGGTTTGACCGGTGGAATATTATTTCGTGTCCGCAGGTTCGAACCCCGGCATGTACCAACGAATTTTTCGGAATTCGCGTACATTTACTAATTTAAATAGATAACAACATCGGCTGACGGTGAAGGAAAACATCGTGAGGAAACCTAAACCTGAGATATATTCTTATAGTACTACTGTATGTGGGAAAAATATAGAACTGTGGATTTCTCAGAGTTTGAGATCGCCAATACGTCGTAGGCTGGCGTGGTGATTACGCCCATACCTTCCTTCGGAAAGATGCTTATGGCCCTGCCGTGGATCTGTTACAGGCTAATGATGATAAAAGAGGCGCACGACCATTTTGGCTTCTGGTTTAAATGTAATTAGGTAACAAATTAATTCAAAGCTACATTATCTGTAGTCCCATCTATCAGCTAATTCGGAACTTAAATAACATTTTTTTTTTTTGTGATCTGACTACGCTATTGACCTAGCAAGGTCTTAACAGCTTCACCGGACTACTCAGGCGAGCGCTTAAGGCACTCAGCCGATTTTATTCATATATATATGAGTTGTTGAAACATATATGTGTACCAAGCATACATACCTCAACAACTCATATATATAGTATTCGATAAGGGAAACAAACAAAACCCTTCCACTTTCATGTGTTAGCATGTATGCGTGCACGCGTGTGGGGGTGATATGTGTAATGTTGTCGCAGTGATGTAAGATTTTATGTCACTGTATTGCGCGGGCAGCATACTCAAGGGCTCCACACCGAGGGAACGGACCTAGGCTTGAGTCGCTGCCGAGGGGGGCCTAATCTGGTAATTTTAATAACAAGTTTTAATTCAATCGCATGTTACGGTTACACGCACCCATTTTTTTCCGCTATATTGTTAATGAAACTCAAACATACGTTTCATTATACGAAAAAAAATGTTATTGCATTTAAATATATTGTTACCATAATAAATTACGCAGATGAAGTCGCGGGTATCGGCCAGTTTTTCTTTAAAAACCTTACATATTTTAATTTAGTCTTCATCTCTTAAGGTATTTGTTTGAAAATGTACAAATCATATCCGTCACAAAAAAGTCTAAATACTTCTTACGACGCTTAGTCTCGAAACCTTCCGTTAATCTTTAGCCCATTGCATTCATTATTGTATTGTATACATATTTCTAAGATTATGTGGTATTTACAAATATGCTCAAAAGATTTCATATCATGTTTACTCTGCGGATGAACGTAATGTGTAAGCTAATTATCACAGATCGTCGTGTAAACTTGAAATCCGTGCCGAGATGCCGTAAAATGTTTCTGTCAATATTTCGTACCGTGCCATTGGGTGTGATTGTTATTATATAAAAGGAAAATATTACTCTTATATTTATAAGCTTATGCCCGCGATTTCGTCCGCGCGGAATAGTTATCGTTTACGCTGCGTACGCAAAAAAAAAAATATTGAAACAGCACGGGACGCCTGGCAGATGTAAAACATCGAAATCGTTTTGTATAAGTTATATGCAAAAAAAAAAAACAGATTAAAACAGGAATCAGATATGGCAGAATAAAAAAATAAAGCATTTCAACTTTGACCCAGAAAATAGTAATGTTTATTTATTTTATTACATAAATATCAATTTATATTAAATACGAAATCAACTAGTCGTAGGCGTGATGTGTTTAGCGGCATTTATCAAGTGCCGCCTAACACTAGTATAACGACTAGTCGACAAAACAGTTCGAATTTTATGTTTATACCGGTTAGGGTTGCAAATGTTTTTGAGTATTTCATAAATAGTGCAAAGTTCGTGTCGCGTCGCCACGCCGACAATCAGGTTTACCCTCCGTCTATAGATGTTTCACATAAAAAACCCCGATTTTGTTACATTCTTCATTGGTGCTCCGCTCCTATTGGTCTTAGCGTGAAGATATATAGTCTATAGCATTCCTCGATAAATTAGCTATCTAACACTGGAAGAATTTTAAAATCGGACCAGTAGTTCTTGAGATTAACGCGTTGAAGCAAACTCATTAGCTTTATAACATTAGTATTGATTTAATCGTGAACTGGTAAAAAATTAGACAAAATATATGTCGATATGATTATACTTTTAATAAGAGTACTTATTAAAAAAGTAAAATTAAATAGATAATACCTTTTTTATATTTAATTTAAGTAACAGATATTTGCCCGTCTGACTGTAATTTACATTCACTTTCAATTTAAATTTTTTTTTTTGCATCGACTGTTAATAATCTTATGTCGATAAGCTGAGTAACTTTGATGAGATTGTGTATTAAAAGAATATTATTTATAAAGATTATTGTTTGTATAATTCTGAAAATAAATACATTAAAATATTAATAAACTATGTGTAGGTACCGAGTATTATCCTCTTTGACAGACTTGATGAATTTTTTTTATGTATTGTCGTTCAAACAAACGAACAATCGAGTGTTTATATAAATACATTATATGGAAAGTTAAATAATCTTTTTTACGCATTCCGAATATTATCATTACTCTAACTAGGTCTAGATTCCTATAGTAGGGAGACAGAAATCCCTACATATGCAATTTATTACTATAAGTCAAGCACGAATTGTCAAAGTACATTTAGACTACATGTTATCTTCAAGTAAAATTTTCACACATGAAAATAGTCAAAACATAAGTGACGTAAAAATCGATTGTAGGTTTGTGTTTAAAATGAACAGACTCTAATACAATTTTAGCACAAACAATGATTCATTTTAATCCATGAGATAGAATTCTATAAAGTTATATCTGTACTAGTCTCTGCCTGTGACTTTGACCGCAGGAAATAGTTACTTTGTGCTAACACTAACACACAGCGGAAGCTCTCAAAAGGAAAAAATACCCGATTTTGAAACATTCCTCATTATTGATCCGCTCCTATTAGTCGCAGCATGATGATATATAACTTATAGCCTTCCTTAATTAATCCGCTATCTAAAACTAAAAGAACCTTCCAAATCGGACCAGTAGTTCCTGAGATTAGTCCCTATAACCTCACAAACTCACAAACTTTACCTCGATAAAATATTAGTATAGATATCATTATTGATTTAATATCTGTTACACTTGTATATATATAAAATAATATATATTAATTTCATCATGGTCTAAGTGATATAAAAAATGACAGAACAAAATGATTGTTAATTTGAGAACATTTAAACACTGCTGCGTTTATAATTAGGCATGCGTGTCACGTTTCGTTGTCATTATGAGTTTAACGTACTGAGTTAGTGTGATTTATTAGCGGAACACATTTTATCTTTAAAACAAGCTGTTATTTATATTTACAAACATTTTATTTGAAAACTCCGTCATTGATATAGTTAATTGAATGAGAGAAACGAAATTTGAACAGTATTCAATGGAAACATCTCTTTGACGTTCCGAAAATAAATAAAACGGAACAAACCAGAAAAACAAACCTACATCAGTAAGAATAACACGGATCATTTAACTGGCGATCTTTATTTTTTTGATACAAAATTTGTACCATTACGTTCATTGTTGTGATACAGAATTAAACATGAACGTAAGTGAGAACGTAATGTGTGCATTGTAACTACAGTAAACACGTGAGATCAAAATAAACGTAACTTACCGTTCTGTTATGCCGCCGATTAGGTACCAGAAGTTTATTTCTTGACTTTACTCAGTGCCCGTTCGGTTTCCGTTCACCGACCACAGGAAGCCGCCAGTCAAACAATTAATCACAACTATGCATCGCCTGGCAATTGTTTCCATACGATTTAAAACCAACGTTCATTATTACCGCACTTTGTAGATCATATTCCAGGAAAAATTAGACTTAAATATGATTTAACCGAGAGAATGTCTTTCGCGATTTAATTTTCGTCTCTCATTAAAACTTGAGTTATATTGTTTGAAATAAAAGTTTATAAATAACTAAAAAAAAGCGTAAATAAAGCAAAAGTTTATGATATATATTTTAAAAACTTGCCACTACAGTTTAAACGTGATTAAGATTTTTTTCCGAATAAATAGTCGATGTTTATTACGCGTATGAGTTTTAGTAAAACTGGCGTACACTCGTCTTATTCGTGCGACGGTCCACCGCCGACTGGAGTTTTCCTTCAGTAGCACTGAAAATACAAGCACATGGTAAAGTCGGCCTTCGTTTTTATGAAACGCAGCCTCCGTGTGGGGTCAATCAACTCTGAAGGGGATGGGCTGAGTGCTCGCGTTGCGCGTTCTGGTAAAAAAGTATACCAAATTAATGGGATCGCTTTAATTGGTGTTGATAACAAAATTATATTCATTATGGAGATTGGTTCAATTATAAAATTTAAATTACATATTTCAGTATGAAAATTATATTTCAGGGGACATTATTATTATTACATTTGATGAAATAAATTCAAATTTCAAATTATTAAAATCGCCCTGGATTAGTTTACAAATGTGTATTGTCAAAACGATATACGACAAGGTCATAGCCTGTCATCCAAGAATATGTCTAGTTTGCGTTTAGAAACAAAATTTTATGAGAATCATGATCTCTTTGATATTTCATCTTACTCTGAAGTAACGTAAAATTCTCCTTTGTTTTTTTTTTTCAATCATCTATAATATATCGTTGTAAACATCCAAATGGACACTAGAAATACATAGAGATAATTTCGAATCTGCCAGCTTGAATTTATAATTTTGCTGTAGAAATTATATAAGTACTTAATAATTATTTTGTACAAGATGACATTGCAATCAATATGTGGATATAAAATAAACAATTAAATTCGCAAACTCTATTAAAATAAAATTTAGAGAATAGTTATTCATACTAGCCGTATTATGAGTACAGCTACTTACTCTAGAGTATGATTATTGCGAATTGTCAAAAGAATATTTTTCATCGTCGAAATAAGCGTTCTTTTTTGTCATAAATTCCCAGAACCTTTTAAAATCACTTACGCTTATATCGTATTTTGTTAATGTAGTTAGATGTTAACTAAATCGTATGGAAAATTAAATTTTAAGAAAGTACAAAAAAATAGGTCAAAGGGGTAAAAACTGTGAGTTTGTGAATTTGTAGGGGGTAATCTACTACTACTACTAGTCCGATTTGAAAAATTCTTTCAATGTTATATAGCTCATTTATCGAGGAAGGTTATAGGCTATAATATAAGCTAAGACCAATAGGACCGGAGCACTGATGAAAAATGTTTCAAAATCGGAATGTTTTTTCTTCCGCGATATGTTACGCGTTAGCCCAAAGTAACTATTACTACGCTGACGAATTCGCGGGTACAGGCTAGTCTCTCATAATTTAGTTTGGGTGGTATGAAATTTAAATTAAATTTAACCACGCTTTAGGATTAGATATTGGATATAACTCCCGTATATTTTTGAAGCAAATATATAAATACAGGTTTCAGTTATAAAAACCTAACGAGTTCCCAGGTTTACGGGTGCTTTATTAAATTGCTTTATGAGAAAAGTTATCCGTGATTCTGTGTTCAGTTTGTGATTTTAACTAACAATCCAGAACGTTCTAGTTATTTTAGTATTCAGCGGACACAGTATTTTATAATCTGTTTACTTTAATTTATTACTAGTTGTGTCATTATGTATGGGCATACCAGTATTACTCGGTTTTGTTCTGCTTATATAGATAGACTTGATTAAAATTAAGACAGGCGGTCTCAAATCCTCGGTAATCTTATGTATCTTATCCAGTGTAATATTTTTATTAACCCACTGTCTACACGTCTGTACATTGCTATGGCCTATATTGATTTTTTTTTCGAACTAACTACGCTGTTGACCTACCAAAGTCTTAACAGCTTCACTGGACTAGCCCCATTGAAAATCAGCCCTGTAGTACTCAGTTGTACTACATGCAGTTGAATGGGGGTGCTATTGTTAGGCATTTCTAATTAGTATATATTGATATATTGCTTGTGCATTTTCTTGAATCACTTTGTGACCATGATGCATTTAAGAATAAATACTTTTTTTTTGTTTTTGTAAGTAGGGTTTCTAAGTTTAATACATACTTTTTTAGCCATCTTCAGTCATCAATTTAGGAATACTATAAGGAATAAAATATAGGCTTAGCGTTTTGACCAAATGACCATAATCTCACCTGATTATATGTAATTATGTGGTCTGAACGCCATAAAGGCAATAACATCATTAAAAGTAAATATATAAAATAATAATAAATAAATAAAAACCCCCTATAGTTGCTCAGAGATACGATATTTAACGCAAACAATAAAAAAGAAGGCAAATAAAAGTTGCGGAGTAAGTACCTACAGAACAGAAGAAAAAAAAAACTATGTGGTCTAAGATGGGAAATAAGTTCAACCTAGAAAGACTGACTCTAAAATGCCGTTGTACTACCATGATATGGTTTAATCGTGAGGCAGTCATGAGGACAGTTGACAGAAGTAAAAAATCAATACAATAACTGTACGGTTACGTACATTTTTTTAAATTGCATAGTAGAAAACAAATAGATAGGCACTATTATTTGCGATTTGATATTATTTACTGTTGTTTGCGACTAACTATTTAATAATTCAATAAATATAATGTTAATTCAGTTGTGGTGATGTTCACATAACAACTAGAACAACATGCATCTTATAAGTTGTAGAGCCACGTTGAAGCTATAACTGGTTTCAGCATGAATGGGTCAGCTCGTCCTGGGTAATACCACCCGACCCACAAAAATACCCACGTGAAGTAACAGTGCTTGCAATGTTGCGTTTCGTTCGATCAGTGAGAGCGCCGGAGGGTCACGACCACCCTTTTTCTTCTCTCCCTTCCTCTTCACCAATACAGGCTGACAACGCAGTTGCGTCTCCACTGGGGTTGCAAGTATCTATGGACGGCGGTGATCAATTAACATCAGGTGACTCGTCTGTTTGTTTGGCTCCTATGACATAAAAAAAATATAGCCATGGACTACGGTACCCATGAATTCTCAATGAACTATCAAACGACATAATCGTGATACGATACATGATTATTTGTCTCTAGTATAAAAGCTTTTGTATAGATGACAGAAAGGCTATTTAACTAACGTGTAGAGATCGCCAAATGCACTTTACTAAATTATTTTTTCCATCGTCAACATATTTAGTAACCTTGTACTTGAAACACAGGTCTTGGAGGGATCAATGACCAGACTTCAAATATTCTTGTAATGATGCCTCTTCGGTCGGGATTATTCCGCTCAATTTCATATCAGTTTTCGGCGCTGACATCTTGCATTAATGTATGAAATGATAATATTAGAAAAGAAATTGTGCGCAGCGACACGAATGCACATTCTTAATAAATACTTTGGTCTGTGGAAAATATATTTTAGACTATCTTGTTACCTACGACTTCGACCGCGTAGAATAAATTTTTTTTTTTGCTCTGTGAACACGTGGTTCATGGAGTTAGGGCGTACTATTAGATTGGACACTGTTTTTATAGTTTATTATATTTGATTCTAAAATAAAAGTTACCTAAATTAGTTCCTATAATATTAGCTCTCTGCCTGTGAAAACTCCGTCAAAATAGGTCGAATTCCCTCGGAAATGATTAACTCGAACAAATAGACAGAGAAACATTTATTTTTCTGTTTTATATAATTGTTGTCTATAACTTTATATACATTTAGCATAAAGTTATTTTAGGAATTTACAAACAGACACTCCAATTTTGTTTATATGTACTTATAGGTGAAATAGTTTTTTTTTTTTTCGAAGTGACTACGCTATTAACCCAGCAAGGTCTTAACAGCTTCACCGGACTACATTAAAAAACGGTTTTTTACAGTTACTATTAGTTTACTATACTTACGTTACTATTAATAAATAGTAATAGTTTAAATATAGTCTTTGATACAAATAGTCTACGATTGTTTCGTAAATATTGAATTGGATAATAATAAAGCAAAGTTTTTTTTATTGTAGTACGACAAAATAACTGCATTATGTCTGATGGTAAGCATAGTATAATTCAAAAACAGCGGAGACTACCAAGAGACACACTATCCATCGCCGGTCGTCGCTGTAATGCCGACCTACTTAAGTGTCTCTTCACGTTGCGGTTCAAGGACCCCATGTCATAAATATATACATAATCATAATAAAAAAATATGATCATATACACAATTTTTTATTGTATCACGGTAAATAAATATACGTCGATGATATACCAACAAGTAAATATTAATTACACGGTGATTATAAATTAACTTCAATTTATATATCTAAACTTCAATCGATACTCTTCACACGAAATTCTAGTTAAATAATAACCTTGTAAAACAGTCACGTGTAGTCGCAGCCATTTTATACGTCAGTACATTACACTTCCGTGTCTACGTACCAACATTAATTTGTGTATCACATGCTCGATTCTATGACTAATTAAAATAAATTTATAGTATAATATTTACTAATAAACAGAATATCTACCTTTTGATCCAGTCGGGTACAGTAATCGTCTACCACTAAAATATGCGTGCTCTTGAGCAAAACCAATAAAATACTACATAGTAATAGTTATTATATCTACTCTACATAATTACATCCATAAAATATATTGTCAGTACGTGGTAAATTGAGAAAACATATTTTCAAGTGACAAGGATGCTGTAAGAAATGTTATCGTTAAACGTTGTCATTAGCAGATAGTTGTTTTTACGAGTTTCAAGTATGCACTTATTAATCATCAATCGTAATACTATTTAAAACAACATTGGTGTTATTACAAAAAACTTAACTACGTATTAAATACTTGCTTTAAAAGGGTTACGTTTTAAATGCACCGCGCTCGTTAAATGTTCGCCATCTTGCTTTTTTGTCTCGCGTTGGTTAGGTTAGGTTAGACTTGCGAGAAAAGGATAACGCGAACTTGCCTCGGGTGAACGGAGTGCATTTAGTACGAAACCTTTTTAAAGCAAGTATTTAATACGTATTTAACTTTTTTGTAATAACACCGTATCTAACGAGAATTTAAACTTAGTAATAAAAATTTAGATGATATTTATTTCATTCATTTAATTTCTTTTGAACTTCGAATTAAAGAAAAGTAAATATAGAGTTATTAAATATTAGAATCCGCCTGGAATTGAATGGCGGCTGCCACGTCTAACCACACTCATGTCAGCGACTAAACAATGCCAGACAGAACTGCAAAGTGGCATACACTCTAATATTTTATAATGGGTTTCCACGAAGTAATTTCTTCATAAATCATTTTTTTTTCTCGAACTGACTACGCTATTGACCTAGCAAGGTCTTAACAGCTTCACCGGACTACTAAGGCGAGCGCTTAAGGCACTCAGCCGATTTTATTTCGGCAACCAGCTCAAGGGTGCACGGCACACTTCAGCTTGGGCTGTCGCCTGTTTTGTGCAAAAATCGCGACCTATCTGAGATAACCTAAGCTGAGCTCTCTAGATATACGTATATGAGTTATTGAGACATGCATGTGTACCAAGCATGCCGGCCTCAACAACTCCTATATGTATTTTGTGACGGGAAAATTACTCAAAACTATATAGGATAGGATAGGATAAGGAAAATATGGGTAGAACTCTTTGTCGTTTATTTCTCTGACAAAGAAAAGTAGCGTGTAAGCGTGTAGGTGTGCACGTGTGTATAGGTGATGTGTGTGATGTTGTAGCAGTGATGTAAGGTTTTGTGTTACTGTATTGCGTGAGCAGCGTACTCAAGGGTTCTACGCCGAGGGAACAGACCTAGGCTTAAGCCACTGCCAAGGGGAGCCTTATCTGGTGTGCGGGAGCGCAATTTACCCCCTCTGGAGCTTTTGATTAAAGGCGCTCTATGGGACAAAACAGACTAGGTAAGTTGGATTTATTAAAATTAAATTACTATGTGACAATTTATACTAGGGCCCAATCCAATGATTTTGTGATTGGTTTCAAATGGTATAATTCTGTCACTGAGCCTACCACGAGCTATGGTTTTTACACACAGTTTTTTGTTACCTTAAACTCCGTCTCAATCCTCGTATGCGTGATTATCACGTGATAAAATCACTTGATTTAGCGTTCACATATGTCATCTCCAATCAATTTTACGTTTTCTATTTGTGTTAGTGATTGTAGATAAGCAACTTGGCTAGGCCCCCAGATACGCAAATGATATTAAGTTATAAAATATAGTTACACTTGTTTTGAAAATTCTTTAGCAATGTTTAATTTTTTACAGGAATGACAAGATACAGTATGTACGGCAGGCGTTTGAGATTCTTCAACAAACTAGAGTAACTTTTAATTTTCAAATACTTTAAGTTAACAATGAAAGGAAATCTTGTGTTAAAACACAAAAGTAATGTTATATAATTTGAAGCGGGCAAATCCGTACAAGCTAGTTGCCACGATAAATTACAATAACAATTCAAAACGGGCGGACGTTAAACAAATATACAAATAGATTTACTTTCTATGTGAATATGAATGAAAATAATAAGGTAAAATATGAGATTCCGTTATATTTCTGGCATTTACGTTTGAGCTGCGGTGTACTGGCGTCCTATTTGTGTTCATTGTGTTTTAGGTAACGGACTAATACAGCGATCTGACGTATGAAGCACGTATAAATAATTCGCAATACAATATTAGCCACACGGTTAACTGTATATGCCATTTCCTTTGCAAACAACAGCAGAACTTAGTTCCGTCGACTCGAGTCGAATTTTAATATCCGTCTGTCTCAATGTTACAGTCATACCAGGCTTATACCGGATTTGAAGGGGGGAAATTAGAAGAATAGAGTTTTTTATAGTAGCACACTAAAATGATGATACGGTGTCAGATGTACACAGTAGAATAAAAAAATGGTGACCATTGATAAAACTATTTATCACCTTGTGTCTGTAGCTGCCACAGTGGCACCACATACCGTTACACGAGACATCTAATCTCAACCCACCTTAGTAACAATGTAGTAATTATTTGTTACAATTAAAATGTCAGTCTTCCTAGGATTATAAAAGTTATAGACTACAATGGTCACTTATAATTAGACTAGCTGTATGTGTAATAAGTTTTTTTTTTAATTAAAATAAAAAGAAAATAATAATAATTAAAATTAACTCCATTGTGTGATTATTCAATATTATTAAAAAAAGTTAAAATTAAAAAACAGGATACTCGGTAAATGTCACGATAGAAGTGAATCATTCGTGGTAAAGACAAACATTTTCAATAAAAAAATACACTAAGAATCACGCGGTGTTCCCAGGCGGTCACATACTCGTACTTGCTACGCCCAACGTTGTTTAACTTGGGTGATCGTAGGAGAACTGGTGTTTTGAAAATCTTTCGTAATAAAGGAGAACATTTTCAGTAAAAATTTACAGTTCGAATCCAATGTCACGTGGTGTTCCCATGCTGTCACCCACTCGTACTTGCCACGCCCGACGTTGTTTAATTTGGGTGATCGGACGGAGAACCTATGGAAAATGAAAGGAGTCCGATCCGTGTCGCCGCACGTGTCAGACGTACGTCCTGTTGCTCGAAGAGTGACCGTTATTTTTTAACCGTTATTTTTTTCGAAGTTTTTGCCGCGAGTTTTTGCGATCTTCGACTGCGTGCTGCGTGCTTCGTGCATCGTTCGCGTAGTCATTTTCGAGCTCGTCGCGATTCTGTTCGGCTTCTGTGGAAGAGGGATCTCAATCGTAGGCGCTCCATTTTGAGCACATCAAATTGCACTTTTCAGTGCAAACCCGGGCTGCTAGTCCAGTCGTCTGGCCAACCGCCGGAAACCTCCCGGTGCCAACGCAAGGTGGTTGGAGCGCCCTACCCGCTCGCCGTAGGCCCCGCGGCCTACTGCACTGGTAGACGGGCCTGGGTAGCTAGGCCTTGGCGAGGTCGCCTAGTCTAGTCCAGGTGTCGAACTCCCACCCTCCCTTTCCCCTTTTTCCATCCCCGGGTGTCTGTTTGGGCGTAGCCCGGTTTACCGGTCTGCGTCCTCGGCCTCGGGCTTATTAGGGCCTCCCCCTAGGCAAGCTAGGACCCCCCTGTGAGGCATTGCACATTCGTCCACAGTTTCTCTTGGCCCGGGCTCGGGATAGCCCGTTAGTTTACCGTTGGCGTGCCCCCCTGCCCTTAAGGCAGGGAGGTTGTTCTCGCGGCCCCTCCCTCTCGGTCCACCGCGATGGACCCGCACGCTGAGGATAGGCTTCGTCTCAACCTCCGCGCGAGCGGGGTGAGCGAAGAGATAATTAACAAATCGATTAAAGATATGGCAGGGCCCTCCGAGGGCTCTTATGTTAGTAGTTCAATACCGACCGCGAATTCCTTCACGTCTCTTTCGCCGCAATCGCCTCTCGATGCGCGCGAAAAGGGCCTACTTGAGGCCCCGAGCTCTAGCTCGGAGTCCGACTCCGAGATGGAGTTAGACGAATCGACGTCCGATTCGTCCGCGTCCGCGACGACCGCGACTCCCGCGCCTTCAGCGCAGATAGACGAGGACGGGTATACGACCGTCTCACACAGCAGGCGTCGTCCGGCCAGCCCGACGGATTCGGGTTCCGTAGGCCCAAAAAAAGTCGCCAACATAGGTGGCGCTCGTGTGCCGTCGACCTCGGCTACACCGTCGCGTAAGCCGAACGCGAATAGTTTCGTCTCGCTCACTCCGGGTTCCGCACCTAGGAAGCCGCGTCCGCCGCCGCCTGTTACGATACAGGACAAGTCCCGATGGACTTCGATTTCCAACAGTCTCAAGACTCGCAACATTAACTACACGAATGCCCTTAATACGCCGGCGGGCATTCGTGTCAAATGTCCTACGTCGGACGACCACCGCGCGTTAATTCGCTTTCTAACTGAAGCTAAACTCGCGTATTTTACGTACGCTTTAGAAGACGAGCGCCTCCTGCGTGTCGTGTTACGCCGTGTCCCGGCCGAAATCTCGGTCGAGGAAGTTACCCTCGCTCACTACCAGTTATTTCGAGCGAGCCGCGATTCATCCCAGTCCGTTAGTGGTATCCGCCGCGAATTACGAACCCGTGCCCAACGCTGGGCGTTATAAAAGACGTACGTACGTACGTACATTTTCACCGACCCTCCCGACGATATCACGTCAGCGAACGATCAGTACCAGCCTGTCCCTCGTAACAGAGCGTGCTCACGCCCACGTCCGCGTAACCACAGATCGCGCCGCCGCGGTCAGGGGGTTAACTTCGCTCCCGCACACCCGATTATGCCTCCCACGGCAGCGGCTCAAGCCTAGGTTCGATCCCTCGGTAGGGAGCCCTTGAGTGCGTTGCTTGCGCGATACGGTGACACACCCATACATCACTGCTACAACACTACACTATCACCTCCACACACGTGCACGCCGACACGCTACATATCTTTGTGGAAGGGTTATTTTTGTGAAAGATTTTTTTTCCCTTATCGAACTGAAAAAACTCTCCAAATTTTTCCGATAAAATATATGGAGGGGTTGTTGGGGCGGATATGCCGGTACTCATATGCGTCTCCACAACTCAAACATATATGAATAGTTAGCTAGGTTAGCTAAGATAGGTCGCGATTTTGCATGCAACGGGCAACAGCCAAGCCGAGGTGTGCCGTGCACCCTTGAGCTGGTTGCCAATATAAAATCGGCTGAGTGCCTTAAGCGCTCGCCTTAGTAGTCTGTTGAAGCTATTAAGACCTTGCTAGGTCAATAGCGTAGTCAGTTCGAGAAAAAAAAAGAGAACCTATGTTTTCAACACACCGTCACTTTTCGCCACTCAAAAGGTTGCAGATTAGGATTTCTAAGCTGTCTCATAAGAAGTTTCACGTCAAAAAATCATTAAACTGAGAGTGACTATTGATGCTTATCTATTCATTATACCATGAAAAATAAACGGTTATGAATATATTTTTCATATTTTATCTATATATAAATAGACGAAGACAAAACCATTCATACCTTTTTCTTCCCTATTTTCATCTGATTTTTTTCTTAATAGTACTTGACGAGATTTAGGGTTACTACATATTAAAACAAAGTCCTCTGCCATGTCTGTCTATCTGTTCGCGGTAAAGTTATTGAACAACTTTGCATACGGTTTTCACCTGTAGATAAAGTCATTTATAGAGAAGGTTTAGGTGTAAATTTATAAAGGTTTTTTTTTTATTATTATGGCGGGATAACATCCTTCGGGAACACTAGTTATCAATAAAAAACAGTTTTTTTCTCTCGAACTGACTACGCTATTGACCTAGCAAGGTCTTAACAGCTTCACCAGACTACAATAAAAAACAGTTTTTTACAGTTACTATCAAGGAGTCATACCTCATTAATCTTAATTATAATAATATTAAACATTTTTACATTCTCGGGCTAAAACAAAACGTTAGTAAAATTGAAACTTAAAATATTAATGAGTTATAATCAAATTTTAATCACTCAATATAATTATGCAATTAATTATGAAGATTTTTTTTTCATTTCTTAAATAGAAATAATATTAGTATTTAAGAATTCGATGGATGTTATAAAGATTTTCCGATTAAGAATCTCACTATATCTTTAACACATAATTTTAATTTAAAAATTTAGTGCATCACTCAAATTCATTCGTCGTTCCCTGGTTACAACATCAGCTGAAAGGAAGCAGTCTCATGCACAAATACAGATTCATTATCTCCGGGCCTTTTTTTTATTTTATTTCTTTAACTTTATTTTTAGCAATCAATCTTTCCGATTCTTATTGCCATTGTCACGTATTCAATAATATCACAAGTGTCGTGCGATCATCTCAATATCAACCATTGTGGGAATCAATATTCTAACAAGATGGTGGATGGATCCCTTGCTAGAATCTTGCAGGGAGTTTTTGTGGCATCTCAGAATTTCATGCTCCGTGGTATTATTTTCCATTCACTTCACTTATGCACAACAAACTATATTACGTAAAATACCACCAAATTTATATAATATAGAAACAAATAACACAAGATTATGAATAAAATATAAAATCCACTACATGACAGACTGAAATCCCGCCAAAAACTCCTCTCCGGGACTTATACTTTAATACTAATTACACAGATAAAATTATAATTACACTGGTATTGAAAATTCATTAGCAATGTTTAATTTTGTCAGGAATTATTATTATTATTTATTGTTTTTTGTATGGCGGGATTTTGTGATTTATATAATTACAATCAAGTAATTTTTAATTTTCGAATACTTTAAGTTAACAACAAAAGTAAATCGTGTTTCTTTTGTCTATCTTAATTATCATTTAAACTGAACGCTTATGATATGCACGATATCCTAATATTAACTAACGCTGACACGTCATTGCCAGATACTTTAGTAGTACTGTAACAGTATTTAATATTCGGGAAGCGAGCTGTGTTACTGCCCTTTATGTTGCTACTTAACTACTTGGTTAGCTTCTGTTGCATAAGGATTCTAATAATTTTTTGATGTATGCAAATTGGTTTACTAGCAGACAATGTGAATTGCTGATGTTTTTTTTTTTTCGAACTGACCACGCTATTGACCTAGCAAAGTCTTAACAGCTTCAACGGACTACTAAGGCGAGCGCTAAAGAAACTCAGCCGAATTTATTTGGGCAACTAGCTCAAGGGTGCACGACACACCTCGGCTTGGGCTGTTGTCTGATACATGCAATTCGCGACCTATCTGAGCTAACCTAATCTAAGCTACATATTCATACTTGTATGAGTTATTGAAAAATATATGTGTACCATCATTCGACAACTCTTATTTATATTTTGTATTGGATAATTTTTCTAAACTATTTCAGTTCGATAAGAGAAAATAGTAAAACGCTTCCACTTTCATATAAGCATGGGTGCGTGCACGTGTGTGGAGGTGATATGTGTAATTGCAGTGTTGTGAGATTTTGTGTCACTGTATCACGCGAGCAGCGTACTCAATGGTTTCACACCGAGGGAACGGACCTAGGCTTGAGCCGCTGTCGAGGTGGTCCAAATCTGGTAATTGCTGATGCTGGTAAGCGCGAAATATTTAATTAATTTTATATCTCGTGTAGCCACTCTCATTGTTAGTAAATAACTTTAAGTACGTTTGTGTAATTTAAAAGTTTGACTTTGATTGTAAATTTTATTTTTATTCAACTCAGAAAATCGACATATAAAATTTTAGACATATTAACTATAATATTTTTTTTTCTTCAAGTCTCTGAGCAAATGGAGGCTCATTATGATAATCTACATACATATACTTAATGAGAATGTAAATATAAGCACAGACAGTGCTTTTTAAATTTTTGTGGAAAAATCGTTACAGGTATTTTGAAATAAGCAGTAAAATACATTTCAATCATTTTTAGAAATGTCTGTCTGTTTGTTTAAATACGTATCATTGCTAAGGTACTGCGTTCGTGATGAAACCTCATCAAAATCATAAAGCATATCCTCGTACATTTAATCTTGGTTTCATTAAAATCGGTTCGCTCTATCAAAAGTTATTATAATTTTAATGACGACGCTATTTAAGTAAGAGAGAAATTAGATACGTAAATGGACTTATACATTGAGATGATTTTATTAGTCACTATTTTTTACACTTGGTTCCACTGAGGACGAAGTCGCGGGCATAGCTACTTATAAATAAATTATATTGGGATGGCCCTTTCTATACCGTGACGCGGAAACAGTGCGATTTGTCTAAACAAACTTCACCATCAATGTCGCGGACTCAGCTAATATACACTATTTTTAATTTAAAAATTAAACCGATTTGTTTAATTTCTCTCCATAGCTAGTTTCGTTCACATAAATTTCTTTTAAAATTCAAATATTTAATATAACTAGTAGGCGCCCAGTGGTCGACATTCGACGTAGTTAATTAACTTTTTGAAGTTTGAACTTTATTAGGGGTCCTTTGTCAAAGAGTATACTTCTATAATCAAAGGATTTTATCATGGCTACTCAGTTATTTGCCATTTGCCAATCTTTAATTATATAAACATTAAAAAAAATCTATGTGTAAATGAAAATTGAAATATAATTATAAATTTGAAACAAAAACCACGTGGTAAAGCTCTCAAATTTTAAGCGAACATAACTTTACGAAAATAAGGAAATTTATCGAAACCCATGACGCAATTTTCAATTAATTCTACACGACACCATGGGTGGGCGGTATTTCTGGGTGATATTGAATTAAATGTAGTCTGTTCATTATGAGAAATAGTGATATGCCTAGTATCATCGTTTGGAAAAGTAATGGATCCACAATACAATCAAATGGTGAATCCAAGACAAAGATGTTTTTAATACTACCATTATCTTTTGAAAATAAATTCTTTTTTCTTGCTACATGAGGTTGAATTGCAACATTGTAACCGCGGAGGTTTAAGTCATGGATTACTTTTATAAACAAAATTATTATTTTGATTATACAGAGTATTATTTGGCTCATTTTTTTTATTAAATCATCATTTGAATTGAGTTCACCATAAAAAATAATAAACATTACAATAATAGTTACATTTTATAATATCATTGTTGAATTTAGGATGAAAAATGGTAATTAGAAGAGTTATAAAATACATATAGTCGAGTAAAGCAACCTCCTTCACAAACCTTTTTTGAACTTCGTAATTATTGACGGCTTTCAAAATGTCTTTTTTATTTACATGTGTGTATATGTTGTGTAAAATTCGAGTAGTAGTGTGAGTAGTGCTTATTTTAATTAATTTAATGTACTTCTTATGCATCTTATATTAAATAAACAGCTTTATACACTTCTCCGCCATATAAACTTTAACTATGCCAAATTTCAAGTTTACCCGTTGACGGGAAATAGGTTAAAAAGGGATACAACAATTTTACTTCACGTATTAATATATAGATTTATTCCCAATATTTACTCAAGATTCTATGAATGTTATTTCATTATTTTTATTTATTCAAATGTATATATAATGGAAATTGAATTATATTTCAGTTTGCGATTATAGAAATATTTCTCCAGGGGTTTGAAAGATTTAAAAGATTTTAAAGGAAAAGACGCTTTCAAGAAATAAGACGATATCTTATTGCGCAAAGTTTATTGACTCTTCTGATATAAGCGATGCAAAATAGCTAAAAATATTCCTGGTTTTTATTCCCTAAGGAACAGCCAAATCACGTAGTTCGACTATGAAGAAGAACACATTTTTAAAGGAAGAAAATTCTAAATATTTCTTTTCAAATTAAATAAGATAATATCAACCGGTACCAAGAGAAGATTTCGAAATTAAGCCCGTATCTAATTTATTAATATTTTAAAAAATATATAGGAATTCTTGACTTCTTCTTATAGTTTCTTTAATATTGAAAATTAATACGATATTTATTTCTATCTTGTCTAGAAGAAATTTCAATAAAGCTCCGTTATTTTTATCACGCTTCAACAATTCATATGATGTAACTCTCTATCATTTATTTAGTACTAGCTGCCCACTGCAATTTCGTCTGCAATCGGCTATCAGTTTCAATTGTATTTTTAAACGCGAAAATCTTTCATAAACCTATATCCTGATTGTAGCTACACCTACCGTTTCCAGTTGTGAATCCAAACTCTCCTGGGGCTCACTCAAACAAATACCCAGTTGGTATATAGAAAATCTTTTAAAATAAGCCTAGGACTCGTTCGCAGCATCATCTATCGCGTTCGATTAAGATAAAAACTAACCTACATATATTAGCGATAATGTAAAAAAAAGCATAAGGATATAAAATATATCTTAATTTTTTAGTAAATTTGTCTGCTATATATAGCACAAAGAACATTTACCCCAGGTACCTCAAGAATTTCATTAACTACCAATTTTTGAATTTTGTCTGTTATTCTGGAGAATCCCTTGCGTTTTATGTGATAAAAAGTATCCTAGATGTAACTTTATAATATTAGTTATCACTGTGTCAAGTTTCGTCAATATTGGTTCAGTATTTTCGGGGTAATACGTGTTCACAGGGACAGGTAGGCAAAAATTGTAAAAGTATTATTTTTGGCTTCTATATCGATATCAAAGTCTATCCCAATTATAGTTTTCAAAAAATATTTAACGTACATATTTAGCCTAGTTACATTAAAATCATGTGTTGATAACAAATCACTGAAGTTCATTTCACTTTCTTGCCTATACTTATTTTTTCACTCAACCTGAAATTACTTTGAATCGATTGTCTTCATTTCTTATTTAATATTGTGGAAAGATGTTAGATTTAAAAAATACTGTCGTGAAAAATATGCTTTACAATTTAGATGTACGTATTATTCGTAATCGAAGAAGACTCGAGTTCGTTTCACTGAATAACTTTACATTTGAGTTTATTTATGATCACTACCACTAGACGATGCATCATAGACGGCGAAAGTAAATAAGATTGATTTAATAACATCTCTACAAGTGTAATTTTATGCTAAAAATCAAGTTTATACAAAATCCCATTTTACCAAATTCACGCTTTAATTGGTTTTATTCAATAATAGTCACTACTGTAAATAACTTTATTTTACTCACAAATTGTTCGTTGTAACCGACAAAAATAATTGTTGTCATACACTAACGCACACGTTAAGGGGTTACACCCATACTAACAGCTGATTGTTTTACACATTAGGCGGGATGTTTGGTCATCACAATCTGTTTTCTTTAGTGACATGATAATCTTTAGTGACTGTGTGATGAAATATAATTTTGTAATAGTTATCTGAGTAACATATTTAAAAATCAAGTATTTAAATATAAGTGAAGTTCATTCATTCTTATGTCTGCTTTAAAGCGTCTGATAAAATTGATCTTTTTTTAGTCACCTGGTACATACACACTTGTCACAAGCTCAAACAAACTCTGTGAGTGTGCATGTATTCTTAGTACATGAAAGACTGCTCAAAGCGAAAAATATATAAATTATTAAATTAACTTAATTACATAAAGATTATGAGTATTTGTGCTACCTAATAATATATTTGAAATCGGTTCTAAAATAGACGAAATTACGTGGGCAAAAAGTGTGTGAAATGAAAATAAATGGTTTTTCCCCCCTAGGGTTTAAATATTTTCTTCAAATTTATATAGGAATATCCCTGAGTATAGCTAATTCAAATAAAAAAAGAATCATTGAAATCGGTTCACAATTGACAAAGATATCAATTAAGATTTTTCGAAGTCGGTTAAAAAAAGTACATACAACCGAACATAGTAACCTTCTATTTGTTCGAAGACGGTTAAAAAAAAATACATATAGCCAAACATAGTAATTTCTTCCTTTTTCGAAGTCGCTTAAAAATACATACAACCGAACATAGTAACCTGCTCCTTTTTGGAATTCGGTTAAAAAATTACATACAACCGAACATAGAAACCTTCTCCTTTTTCGAAGTCGCTTAAAAAAATACAATCGACCATAGTAACCTCCTCCTTTTTCGAAGTCGTTACAAAAATTACATACAGCCGAACATAGTAAGTAATCTTCTCTTTTTTCGCAGTCGGTTAAAAAAATACATTCAGCCGAACATATAAATTCCTACTTTTTCGAAGTCAGTTACAAATTGAACACTTACAATTAAATAATTTTGAAAATATAAAAAAAACCATAATAATATACAATATATAATAATTTTGTAGTTGATAGAGCCACGTTGAAGCTATAACTAGTTTCAGCATGAATGAGTCGGCTCGTCCGGGGTAGTACCACCGTCTCACAGAAAAGTGACGTGAAGTAATAGTGGTAGCATTGTTGCGTTTCGTTCGGTCAGTGAGAGTGCCAGAGACCCACCTCCCCTTCCCCTCACTTGTCCTTTCCCTTCCACTTCCCTCTTCTCTCCTTTCCCCCATCCCTCTATACACAGGCTTGCAACGCACTTGCAACTACTCTGGTGTTATATATATATATATATAAGTGGCATCTAACTAGTGATTCACAAGAGTATAGTAATATTAGCAGATATCTACATCAAAATTACCAATTCACATTACATGTATAAGACTTAATGGTGGCTAGAATGTATACTATGCTCTATAGACTTACTTCGAAGAAGGTTCCGGAATTATGTTATACAGAGGCAGTAACTATTATTGCTTTGCTAAAGCTTATTTATCAATCCTACATAACCGAAATCTAATATTTTATATTAAGACATTTCTGCTTCAGCTTTTGTCTAATAAAATCCATTACTAAAAGACGAATAGTTAAGTAACAATCAGATAATTTTTCACAGGATTTCGATCTCTATGTAGATAACTTATAAATAATTTAAGTTAAGTTTATGGCGCTAACAATACAAAAAAGTACAACATTTCTGCTCAATACAGTTATTCTTTTTAATAAATTATTACTAAGCGTCATTATAACCAAAAATATTGGTATTAACCCAAATGAAAAAAGCAGGATTAGAAAAAAAATGTAACACTTAAAGTAAATGAATACAAACACTAGTACAATAACTTGAAGGTAAACAAGTCCAAATAGGTTCTAACATGAATAGATAAATTTTCGACTTACAAGTACTCAGATAAAGTAACTTCTTGGCACCTGACGCAAATGCGAAATTACAGACAAAAAATCTTTACGAGCCTTCGTTCTAGACTACGAGGAGACTAAATAAGTCTCTCGAGATCCATTACAAAGTCAAATTAAACGACCCGGAGCGGTTTGAAGTCAATTAATATAAAAACTTAAGCGAGCGTACGACGATTTAGAACAGCGAAACGATGCGATTTCACGCAGGTAAAATAATTAAATTAACAAAATTTCTTAAGGAACAAAGCTTATACGAGAAAATTTTAACACATTCTGCCTGCGGCTGCGTCTGCGTTAATATAGAATAGAAAGAATAGTTCTTTGTCGTGAAATTTTTTATGATAAACAGTTCAGTAGTTAAAGTGTGATTGGTTGGGGCTGTAATTAATTAATTGATATTTACTAAATTAAAAAGATGTGGTTTAAATGTATTTTTTTAAACTATTTAATTGTTAGAATTAATGAAATAAATTTATTAAATAATTTTACTGTCATCGGTACATGATAAATGTGATATTTTTTTCTGTTCAAGAATTTTTTGATATTATTAATGGTGTAAGTTGTATCAATCAATGTATTAAGTGTTTGTAAGTTTTCAATCTAGTTTACGCCTTCTTATTATTGTTATTATATTATTAATCAGACTCTCGAATGTTGCATTATAGAGAGTACCTGGGAGACAGAGCCAAATTCGGTTGTTTAAAAACATTTTTAAATTAAAATAAACTGTTAGGTTTGCCTCACAAAATTAGCATTTTTTTTTTCACAAAAAAAATATCTCTCTTATAATTATAATAATAACATTATTTGTCTACTTAAAATAAATTTTTTGATTTGTCTTACAAAATTATCATTTTTTACAAAAGAAAGCTGGTAATAGCTTCAGTGTGGCTCTACCATTTACAAATACTTCTTGTTAACTAGCATTGCTATCGTCTTCATTTGCATCTATATGGAATTGATCTATTCCTCGGTACATTTCTGGGTAAAAATAACCTTTCACCTTTTTGTACATTTGAATTTTGCAAATTTTCTTGATGATTGGTTGTGTAGTTCAGACGTGAAAGTATAATTAAAACATAAGAGATATTGAGGTTATAAAGGGTACATTTAGGTTAGGTTAGTTAGGTAGGTTAAAAAATACTCGAAAACAAGGTCGCTGGAGCTATTTATTGAACCTTTCAAATTCGATTTATAATGTTACATCAATGAACGAGCGAATTACTTACAGTGGGCCGCAGATGGAAGAATTTAGACCCCCATTTTGACAGGAGCTTTAACCTCGAATCGTTTTTGTCACAGGATAAATAAGTGGGAAATACATCAAATGTTGTAAGTTCTTCAACATAGAAATGTGAATTTTTGGTGTTTGCCGGAAAATAAATGAATGTGGTATTCAAAGAAAAATAGCTTTTTAGAAATTCAATGATTAAGTAGGTTGTTTTTTTTTATAAATCGTTGAGTTGTTTCATCTCTTAGGAAATGTTTTTAGATTTCCGTGGAACCATTTCTCTTATTTTTTTATTCTATAACTTTTTTATTCTATAACTAGTTTTGTTCGTGACTCCGCAGGCGTTTGTCGTATAGCGAAGTATTCTCGAGTCGTAATGTTTATTTGTAATTAATTGCCTTTGATAACCTTCTAAACCGATATCAATAATTATTATAGAATATCAATTTTGCTATAACATATACCTTTGTGTATGTAAGTAACACTTCGTTTAACTTTGTTGATTTTAAAAAATCAAAATCTATTTTTAGATATTATTATTATGAATTACTATTGATATTTTTTAAAGCTTATCGATCGAGGAATAATGTTATAGTTCATGTGTACAAAATATCGAATATTGAGAGAATGCGCTCAGGAAAAGTACACCATGCGCACACTATTTAGTTGAACTGAGAACATCATTTAGCGTAACCGCCAAGATCGATCATGAAATCACATTTTATTCTTCAGCGATTAGTTATATAATTATCTAGAATATGTAAAATAGACATGCATCAAGAATAATACAACACAGAACAGGTGTTTTATACGCTAACGCTGACATAAATGTGAACACACTGCTTATAATTTTATAAAAAACTAGCCTCTGCCCGCGACTTCGTTCACGTGGGATAATTATTTTGGGTTAACGCTAACATGTAGCGAAAGCTCTCAAGAGGAAAACCCCCCGATTTTTAAACATTCCTCATTTGTGCTCCGCTCTTATTGGTCGTAGGGTGATGATATATAGCCTATAACTATCGTCGATAAATAGCTTATATAACACTGAAAGAATTTTTCAAATCGGACTTGTAGTTCCTGAAATTACCCACTACAATGTCACAAACTCACAATGTTACAAATTTTACCTCTTTATTAACCGACGAAAAACACGGAGGAGGTTCTCAATTCCTCGCGTATATATGTGTGTATATATATATATATATATATTTATGTATGATCACGCAAAACTTTTTACAGTATAGTCCGATTTTAAAATTCTTTTTTATTGGAAAGGTTATACTTCGAAGTTGGTCCCATTTAAATTTGGAAATAAATCACAACCCTAAGGGTATGAAAATCGACAATGAGTGATTATTCACGCACTAATTATATCTATGACCGCGCATAACTTTCGACAGAATACTCCGAGTTAAATTATTACCCTTTGATTCGAAAGAGTATACCCAGAAGTTGGTCCCATATACATGTAAACATGAAAAAATCAACCCCAAGGGTAGGAAAACGGGAATGATTTATAATTCAGCTTCTGAGTTGTGTATTACAAATAAATTAAGCATGTAGTAATTAGTACAATCATAGCCTCAAAAAAATATAAAATAAAAACTTTTTAACAAAAAATGAAACCGCCGAAAAAACTGAAAAGCAAAAAATAATAAACCTTTTACTTTATTCATTTTAATAACTAAGTTCTTAAACTAATGTAAGTATACCTAAGAAATTTTGAGTCGTTTTGACTCGAGCGGGCAAAACTAACACGCCACAGAGAGAAGGCGAGATGAGCCAAAACAAATCGAGAGCACCATGTACACACTTGTTATCCGTCTACATGGTGATGATGAAGCGATAATAGTTCAGTGGTTAATGGTGTCGGACGCCGCGTAGTCTTTGTAACGAGGTTGGAATCTTTACGAATGGGTTTCAGCTTTTGCTGATGGAAAACGTTGTGATATAACTAATGCGTTGTGGTTTCGTTTTTTCTAAAACCATTTGGATAGCAATCACCCTCAAGTTAAAAATTTGTCACCAAGCGTCTGGTGCAGCAAACACCAAGCGCCTACGTGCGGGTTCCGATAGTTGTACTCGAGAACCAGCTCCTCTGGGAATACCGTGTTTACCATCTTGGTTCACATAGCCATTTATAGTTCGTAAGTATCGATTGTGGTGTCTTTGAGGAAAAAAAACACCTTCGATACGTCTCTGCAAGATTATAGCCGGTATAAAAATTAGTTATAAAGATTTAAGCTGATGTTTATAGACTGTTTCATTGTTATTACGTTTTAGACTAGAATTAAACAAAGACCTGAAGCTTAACGGAGTTCTAAATAGGTAAATAGAATCTTTAATAGATGGTAGAGACACGCTGAAACTATAACTGGTTTCAACTGAATCGGTCGACTCGCCCGGGGTAGTACCACGCTCTCACAGAAAACCGACGTAAAGTAACAGTACTTGCATTGTTGCGTTTCGCTCGGTCAGTAAGAATGCCGGAGTCCCCCTCTGTCCTCTTCGATCCATCCCTCCTCCCTCCATCCCCACCAATACAGGCCGGCAACGCACTTACGATTCCTCTGGTGTTGCTGGTGTCTATGAACGGTGGTGATCACTTAACGTCACGTGACCCATATGTTCGTTTGTCTTCTATGATAATAAAAAAAAACAAATTCAACTTTTAGAATTAAAATATCACATCAAAAAACAACTTTATTTTGTTAAGCTGTGTTTTATTAAATCTTTTAACATGAATTTCTTGCTTGACAGAGAAAATGGGTAAATCTTTTGTCGTCTTCTATTCATAGCCTATTTTACACTTTCTGATTAAAACACATTGCATATATATATTAATTGTGAACATAAATGAAAAGTAATATTACCGTAATATGTACTAAGACTTATAAAAAAACTACTCCGAAATTCTTATACATTTGTGCTTAGCAGTCGAAATACACGGTACCATTTTGCCGCGTTTAGAACCTCGGCCAATATAAATATAAAGTAAAAAAAATATGTGAGAGACTCCGACCCGAGTAACCTTTTTTAAGCACCTCGATTTAATCTCAAACAGAGGTATATATTCTACGAATATATTTCTGTGAAAATTTACGTATTTACAATTTCGTAAACAAATGATTTCTTATTGTGATAAATAACAGAGCTAAAAGTCGATAATCGCATGCGATGTGTATTTTTCATTTCACATAAAAGTAACAGTCATATTTGAAATATTTAATACAAACGTGTCATATTCCGTTGGCGTTCGTTATAAATGCGATACGAATGAGCAATGCTAATCAACTCCACTAATTTACACGTTTGTTTCTCACCAATTTAGCGAGAATCAGATGACTGTTTACAAACAACTACCCGTTTTGGTTCCGACTACGAATCAATAAGCATATTCAATACTTTAATGCGAGTAAAACTTTTTTTTTTTTTTTCGAAATGTCTACGCTATTGACCCAGCAAGGTCTTAACAGCTTCACCGGACTACTAAGGCGAGCGCTTAAGGCACTCAGCCGATTCTATTTTGGCAACCAGCTCAAGGGTGCACGGCACACCTCGGCTTGGCTGTTGCCTGTTACATGCAAAATCGCGACCTATCTCAGCTAACCTAGCTAGCTATTCATATGTGTATGAGTTGTTGAAACGTATATGTGTACCAAGCATACACGCCTCAACAACTCCTCCATATATTTATTATCGGAAAATTAAAAGTTTTTCAGTTCGATGAGGGAAAAAAAGTAAACCCTTCCACTTTCATGTGTAAGCGTGTAGGCGTGCACGTGTGTGGGGGTGATCGTGTAGTGTTGTAGCAGTGTTGTATATTTGTGTGTCACCGTATCGCGCAAGCAACGCACTCAAGGGCTCCCTGCCGAGGGATCGAACCTAGGCTTGAGCCACTGCCGTGGGAGGCCTAATCGGGTGTGCGGGAGCGAAATTAACCCCCAGACCACGGCGGTGTGATCTGTGGTTACGCGGGCGTGGGCGTGAGCACGCTCTGTTTCGAGGGACAGGCTGGTACTGATCGTTCGCTGACGTGATTAAATCAGGAGGGTCGTTAAAAATGCATCGCGGACGTCTTTTATAACGCGCAGCGTTAGGTACGGGTTCATAGTTTGCGGCGGATACCACTAACGGATTGGGATGATTCGCAGCTTTTTCAAAATAACTAATCGTAAGTGATTTTACGTACGCCCAGATAGAAGGGATCTCTAGGTCTCTATGGAGATCGACTCTCCGAATGTACCACGAAGCACCGGTCACTTTACGTAAAACACGATTTTGGAGAACCTGCAGCTTATGAAAGTTATCTTTGGACATATGCGCAAAAACGGGGCAACTATATGTCATCACGGGACGGATACACGTCTTATACAAAGTGAGCTTTTGTCAGAGGGACATCTTACTCTTATGACAAAGCAACGGATGGAGGCGACCCAAGACCATAGCGGCTTTGTTTCGCACTCTGTCTGTATGTGAATTGAAATTTAAATGTTTATCTAATGTGACACCGAGATATTTGACCACTTCGACCCAAGGGATATCGGTTCTGTATAGCCCGATGGGCTCAAATTTATTAACGCGTTTCGTGGGATCGAAGAGTATTGCGGCACTCTTATCGGGATTATCTTCTATGCGCCATCGACGAAACCATTCACCGAGAGTGTGAACGGCTTTTTCGATGCGCTTCCTAAGAAAGTCCGACCGCCAGCCGGAAGTGTAAATAACGGTATCGTCAGCGTAACAACCTACCTCGACCCCCCGAGACCGAGGTAGGTCACTGATGAACAGATTGAAGAGCGTGGGCGCGAGTATGGAGCCCTGTGGCACACCTGAGCGTATCGGGTGGGGCAGCGATAGTTCACCATCCACTCTAAAGCGGAATGTCCTATCAGTGAGATAATCGCGGATAATATGAATAAGCCTATCGGATACGCGAGATTCACATAATTTATGGATGAGCCCTCCGTGCCAGACCTTATGGAAGGCCTTGGCGATATCGAAGAAGACTGCAATTGTGCGTTTCGGTTTACGTTTCGGATCGGCGTTAAATTTAGAGAAAATGTACTCCGTGAGGCGGTGTACTTGATTCGTGCAAGAGTGTTCGGCGCGAAATCCGAACTGCTCAGGTGGTATTAATTTTAAATCTGTGATCGAGAACTGAAGACGGTTCAGAAGGAGCCGCTCGTAAAGTTTTCCTAAGGTATCTAACAGACTAATGGGGCGATAGCTAACGGGAAGCGTAGCTTTCTTGCCGGGCTTGTGAATACCTATCACTACGGCCTTTTTCCAGACGGCTGGAAAGTGACCCTGGGACATGGCCGCATTGAAGACGCAGACCAATAGAGCTATGATGCGATCAGGAAGGAGTTTCAGAACCTCGTTCCTGATCCCATCGGGACCTGGAGACTTCCTAGGCTTGAGACGCTTGATGGCGGCCGAAACTTCGTCAAACGTTATCGGGGTTAGGGTATCCGCCGGAGGAGACGCGAGGGCATGCTCTACGGCTGTTTCGATAGACTCTATGATGGAAGGGTCAGTGTTATCAGTGTTTGGCGAACACTGTTTCTCTAAGCTTGCGGCAAGGCATTCCGCTTTATCTATGCTATCGAACGCGGGAGGCAACCCGGGGCCTCTGTCGAGAGGAGGCATTGGAGTGACCATATCTGATTTCAGAGTTCGCGCAAGAGCTCAGTACGACAGGTGAGACGGCTGGAGACCCTCCAGGAGTCTGTCCCACCTGTCGCCCCGGATCTCAGAAATACGAGACTTGACTGTTTTTCGTAACAAACGTAAACGATCGCGATTCTCTACAGACGGGTAAGCGTCGTAAGCTCGAGTCGCGGCGTTCTTTTCCGTGATCAATGCTCTCACGTCGTCAGGGAGTATAAAACGGCGATCGTTCGCCGCTTGTACCTCTTTCGAGGTCTCTCTGACGGCGGTCTGAAGATAATCAACCAGGGAATCGATGGCCGAATCCGCGTCGGCTTTAGACACCAACACGTCCGGAATCCTGTCTAAACTACTAGACGACGGATTTTCTTTAAAATATTGAACGAGTTTCGCGTAATCAGCCACCCTAACCGACGGCGGGGTGAAGTCTGAATTGTGACCTAACTGTAAAACAACCGGGCGATGATCTGAATCCAGTTCGTGTACGACTTGTATGAGTCGTACAGGAAGCGTGATATTTTTTAAGAGAGCTATATCTAATACTGTGGGTCGGCAGTGATCTTGATAGTGCGTGGGTTCC